>VXAY01012532.1:993886-1034670 GCA_013399855.1 Oxyruncus cristatus
ATGCACTTTAAGAGGCAAAACATATTTTAGCAAAAAAGTAAAAGGAAGCATGCTTTAGTAGTGGGGTTTTGGTGGGGGTTTTTGTGTGTTAATTTGCTTGCTTGCTTGAGTTGTTTTGGTTTTTTTTACTTTTAGACAACAAATTATAAATTAAATAAGACAGTTCTGGAGGTAAAATCTTTGCACAACAAATATCGCTGTAGATTTATGGTGTCTTCTGTTTAAGGGAAAGCCTTCAACAGAAAGCCTTCAACAATTTCAAACTCCTCAATTACATTGCATCCTACTAACCGAAGAATTTATTTTTGTTTCTGTTCAAATAGATGAGCTCTTAAGTATTTCATTGTTTGAAATTCCCCTCATCTCTGTGCACTGACAAATTTCATACATACATAATCTTTCTTCGACTTCTACTGAGATAGGCTAAGTGCAGACACCGAGACTTCCTTTGTGGATGGTCAATACTATATCCAAAACTAAACAGTCTTTGGGCCATAAGGGCACTGGTCTGACCTGACTGAACACTCCTATGTTTGGCACATTTGTTAATGACCTTGATGTACTGACTCTTTAGATGCCATTATGTTCTTAAAATATTTAGTAGAAAGTTCCTTTGGACTTGTTTAGTTCATAGGGACCTCTTTGTGGTTTCTTGGACTGACACTTGGATTCATCTCATGTGACCACAGGCATTTAATAGAGACAAGTAGCTCAGAATGAATCAGAGAAGTAGCTGTTCTCTGTCAATGGAGACCACTTCAATTACATTCTCAATCTGTTAATGACAGAAGTTATCAAGGGCTGGCAGGATTCAAAATGGCATACTTGAGTTAGCTTCTCAAAGTAAAGTGAGATGCATGAGAGCCAATATCTTGAGTAGATGTGGTAAGACATTTTGAAGTAAACTTCCCCAGAGGAAAAAAAAAAATTAATTAAAAAATAAATAATTTACCAAGTTCAACCTGGTTTAGTCAAAACTGTTCACTTTAAGTCATCTTTAACAAACGTGTATTAAAATATCCAATTAAGTCTCAAACTTCACCAGAGCATTCAAATTTAGTATCAAAAATAATTTCCTTCAATGTTTTGGTCTAAAAACTTGTATGTTGTGCCAAAAATAATATTTTAATTGAAAGAGAACTAAAAGAGAAAAAAAATTACATTGGTGCTTCTGCACTCCTTCCTCTGTCACTTTTTCTTCTTCCGGATTGATACGAATTTTCTTTCATCTGTGAGGTGCTTTTGGGAGCGTGCTGTGTACCTGAGCAGCTTGTATCATATCACCCATCAACACTCACATATTTGTAAGACAATGGTTTTGCACAAAGTTCAGATATTCAGATAACTGGCGTACGAGAGAAAGAAGGGGAAAAGAAACATGGTCAGGTGAGCAGCTGCTTGCATTAAAGTCTGAGAGGGGACTGCGATCCTCTCTGGTCACTAGAGTAAAAGCCACTTTCCCTTATGTCCAGCGACATGGCATCATGTCAGCAGTCTACAGGGATTTATATCTCTTCATCTTTTCCACTAGTTCTCCCTTCAGACATCTTCAAGCATAATGAGTCTGGGAAGCACTGCTTTGAACCTAAATCCACTGAAATCCAAAGTCAGCAAAGTACCTATACAAAACTGATTATCATGCTAAGTTGAGAAATGTGCGGTGGTGGTATCATTCAAGGAGCAAACACAAAACTGTTCACCTCTCTCCAAACTTTCGCGTGATCATGTTCCCTCCTGCACCAAATCACACTTAAAAATAGCTTTGGCTTAAGGTTTGAATTAACGTACAATACAAATGTAAGCTTCTTAAAAGGTACAGTATATTGACAGTTTTTCTCATAGCTCCAAAAAAAGTCCAAAAGGTTAAAAGTCAAAAATAACATCTGTACAACCTGGGAGCACAAATTATAAGTATGTGCAATACGTGTGCACTTGGAAGAAAATCTTCAGTTCATTTATTTCTGCTACTCCATCAACACACTGCTATGTCCCAACTGACCACTCTTTTCATTTGGCTGTTTTGTGAGGTATGTGTTCTTTTAGGACTGGTGCCAACTACTTTATTCTCTGTTTCAACATCTTCATGCTGAGAAAAAAAAGGAATCTCTAAGATTTACATGCAAAATACGGATGTATGTCCCCACAAATTAAACTCCTGGCATAAAGGATGTAGAATGTACCTGTGACAAGGTTCTGAAACAAATTAATGAGATGGAAAGATAAAGCTTAGTGTTCACTAGGGATTCCCATGCAATATTTGGAATGCCCCTGGTAACACACAATCCTCATCAATTCAAGCAATGGGTGAAAGGGAAAAGAGAAATAAAGCTAAAAAGAAAAGAAAGGGAAAAGGGAAAGAAAGAAAAAGCAAGGATAATTTATTTCAAATGTTACAAAGTCCCATGCCCAAAGTGACAAGCATTTGTGAATCAGCTCTACTACACAGACATACAACCCAAGCAGAAGTAGACCGTATCTTTCTCACAGATACTTTGATATAAACATAGAACAACATCACTGAATTTGGTAAGGCAATCAGAAGTTATACAGGGAAAAGAAAAGGTTTCACATGTGTTCAGAAGAGCTCTCTGTGTATAATGCTTCATGACAGCTCTACAGAGAACCTTCTTTGCCTATTGCTTTTCAGCATCACATTTTAGTATGCTGTTATTCCACTGACTAAATTTTGCCCTTCACTCCTGAACCTCACTTATGTTGCAGTAATAACCTCGGCATAAGGACAGAACCCACTTTTTGAACCTGGGAGACAACAAAGAAAAAGTTTGTTAATGTTTTTAGGGAATTATCTTATTAGGAAACAACACACCATTTTAATATTGTGATCTGGTAATGAAGCAGTCAGTGTATCAGACATGAATGATGTTTTCAAGAACCATGTTTTTAGTTTATAGGGTACTTGAAAATGAGACAGAGGGAATATTGCAGGAAAGGACAGGCAAGTTGATAAAGTAAGGAGAGAGAAAAAAAAAACAAGCCTAGATCTGTAATAAAATACACACAATCCTAATGTCTTTTGCTGAGATATATTGTTGAGACCTACCTTGAATTTGTATGCAATTAAGATTTCCTAATAACTAAGGATAGATTACTCAATAACAAAGGTTGGAAGGGGTTTGAGTAGGATTCCAAGAAATAATCAGCTGTAACTTTTCGTCATTGTCTTGAGGTATTGACTATACTTATATCCAAATGAAATAATGGGACTTTTGAGCACAAATACACAAATACCCCTATCAGATTTACCTGTACAGGCATAAATAGAAGACAAGGTCACTAACTGCAATGTTTCATAATGCAAAATAATGCAACAGTGGGATACATTAATTTAAATACAAAGACATGTTCTATGTCTAAAGTTCGATTATGGGAATCTAACACTCAGAATTTCATACTGCATGGGACCAAACAGAAATACATAACATGAGCAATTCAGATAAAGATACCACATACAGTAAAAACATGATTATTATGTGAGATTAATTTTCCCTTTTGGCCACTCATTTTTATTTACTTTACATTTATTGATTAGAAACAGAAGAGGAAATGAAACCAATATACAAAGATATATATAGTGTACTTGTGGTTCCCTATCTTCTTCCTAAACTAAGATGAATCTTATTACTTACTTCTATATTTTCCAATTGGGACTACATAGCTTGCATTTTAAGATTTGTCTATTATCAGCTTTAAAATACAGTATGAATTAGTCCATAAAGACAAATAATTTTGGTTCCTTGGGACTCAACACATTTGGAAATATTTTTTGCACATCTAGCAAAAACAATCCAAAGTTATAAAGACACCTTCAAATTAACTGTGTGCCATAAGCAAATTCATGGCTTAGTAGGAAAGATACAGCCAACTTGTCAAAACCTTTTGTAATACTTAGACATTTCAAGCCAAGAAGGTGCTGGGAAGGAGCTAGATGTAAGGCCCATAAGACACTTTGATGTATAGAACTCATGCACACTAAAGTAAAACTTCTAGTTGCCCACCCACTAGCAACCAGAGAAGTTAGGCCAAAACTGTTACCAATAATATTCCAGGCCATGAAACTTTGACATATGGCAATAGTCACCTTTGTTCTTTCCCAGAGAGGCAGCAATACTGAAATTCCTCTCGCAGGAGGAAAGCTATGCAAAATATGAAATTCTTCACCTCTCCCTCTACACTGATTAACAAGCTGAAATGGAGATGAAGTTATACATGGTAGATTAGTTTCTTTTCCTTTAAAGAAGATATTTTGCCAGTAGCACTTTTCAAACCTTTAATCACTTAGAGAGATTAACAGCAAGCCTGGAATACGTGTGGAAACCCTATCTATCTGAAACATACCATAATGCATGTAGCAGTTTCCTTTGGTAGGATCCAGCTGAATAGCCTTCATGAAGTATTTTTCTGCCTCGCTCTTGCGTCCCTTAAAAAAAAGGGGGGAAAATTATTTTAACAGTGTGTCACCATGGAACAATCATGTACAGTTAAAATTTCCAAATTCCAGGCACTAGAGAAAAACAACTACTATTATCACTAGATTTAACCTAAGTAAATATGAATGTTTAAGTGTTACAGGAAGTTTTGTGGTCAGCTACTTATGCTGCAGATCTCCAGACGGAGGAAGAAACGTGTCCAAGAAGTAAGGAAGCAGTAGAAATGTATTGCAAAAAATATAGTAAAGGGCTTTAAGTGAACACCAAGCTCCATGCTACTCTTCTGGACAAGCATTAGATTTACCCAAGCTAAAATCAGAGGGGAAGGTAGGACAGAGTTTTAGTCCTGCTTTAAAAAAATAAAAAAAGTGTGTGCGTGTGGGGTGAGGAAAAAGCATGTTTTGGTTCTATGAAATCACAGAATAATAGAAAGGATCATGTTGGAAGGGATCCATAAAGACCACCGAGTCCAACTCCCTGCTCCTCGTCGGACTATCTAAAACTAAACTATGCATTTGACTAAGAGATGCTCCTTCAGCTCTGACAGGCTGGGTGCTGTAACCACTTCCCTGGGTAGCCTGGTCCAGTGACCAGTCACCTTCTCAGTGAGAAACCTTTTCCCAAGGTCCATTCTGAACCTTCCCTGATGTAGTTTCATTCCATTTCCTTGTATCCTAACTATATACACAGCCAAAGGTAAAGTTACCACAAACAAAATGGTCAGGAAAAACAAACAAACAAACAAACCCAAACCAAAAGCCTAAAAGAAATTATGTTAAAAAGAAATCACATCTTCTAAGACAGGTTTCCTTACCACTGAAAACACCAAACTACTAAAGTTGCATTATTCTATACAAGTGCCAGAGTGGATCCACTAGTGGTCATTATTCTTGAAAAAACAGCCTAGTCTGACACACACATGAATCACCATCACGTATTCAGTAAGATACCCGTGACCTATTTAACCCTATCCCCATGAAATTAGTTGCTGTGGTCTTATAAAATAGAAGGCCTCCAGAATAAAGAACAGCTAGGCTTAACCCCTATGGAAAAAAGGCATTGTGGTCTGCATCTCTCAAGTTGCCTTGAGTGTTATTTCACAGATAGAAGTGTATAGGCTTTCTCAAGTTCTGTGGTCTGGAAACAGGCATGGCAAACATCCTGCACTATCCCACAAGTTAACACAGGAGTAATAATGAGGTCTGTTCATGATTATAGCTGCTCCAGATTCTCAGTGTTTTCCTCAGGGGCCTTAAAGACAATAAAATAGAAGGAAGTTGCGCAGCACACCAAGAACTATATCAAGACCAGGTTCCATCAAAATCATCATAGAGGTCATATTTCAAGAGATCATCCTGGCATAGATACAAGCAGGCTTAACAGTATTCCAGTTTCACAAAATGGATGTTCATTGGAGGTAAGAATTTAGCCTTATTATTCAGTCAACTTTCTTTTGCAAACCCATATTCCTTAAAGCCAAATCCACATGGCCCAAGGTTCCTGCCAACCAAATGGTGCAACTACATGTTAAGCGTACGTTATCTTATACTGCAGTGGCTCATGCCTGCTTTAAAAAAAAGCCAACCAACCAAATGAAAAAAAAACCAACAAACCCACAAACAAAAAGCTTAAAATAAAAAAACATGTGACACATAGCACAGAATGATAGCATACAACTATAGATGAGAACAAAAACCAAAGAAGANCAAAAAGCCTAAAATAAAAAAAACGTGACACATAGAGCAGAATGATTTTTCCTCTTCTACTACTGCAGTAAAGATACATCTACTTTTTTTAAATAGCATACAACTATGGATGAGAACAAAAACCAAAGAAGAAAATAATCATCAATTGAAAACACAATGTAAACTTGGGTCACTATAAAATAATTATACAAATTAAAATAATTGGCGAGGGGTAGGTGATAATCAAAAACTCAATTTTGCATATTTAACTCCAAGGTTGGCAGTTTTGATCTGGCAAAAGTTACAATGGCGTATCTAAGTCTAGCATTGAGGTTTCAAAATGACAGGGACCAAGCATATATATCATTGATTCTGACAGAATGAATATCTACATATTTTGCATAACTGCTTTTTTTAACAGACTAACATCGTTAGTTTTAGCTGGTTGCACTCTGTCTATTTCTAGAACATAAAAGGACAGTTCATTGAATGCAGTCACAAAATCATAGCTTCTGCCTATCGAACTACAAGGTCACAAACATTTGTCAAACATGATTTTATTTACTGGAATCAGCAAAAATACATGTCTGCTCTACTCTTTTTGGCACTTTCCAAATGTCAGTACCTCAGAATAGATTTAATACACATTAAATGATGTAAAATCCAATCAGTTCACAGACTCAGGCTATTTCACCATTAAAATTTAGCATTTATCAACTTTTTTCCAACTATCCAGTGTACACCTTAACTATCACAACAGAATGTGTAGTTAGCTTGACATCAATCCCTGTCACTGTCCCTTTCCCACTGTATGTTTTCAGTGTTAAATAAAACACACGGCATAAGGGAATAAAATTCTAACCTTTAATGAAAATCCAAATAATTGTTTAAACAGTCGAGAAATACCGATCTGGGGCAGGGAGGCGTTTGGTGTGCATGTTCACTGTTATGTATATTGACCCATACAAATGCAGGCAATGAGAGCCACTGGAAACCTCCCTATTTCTAGCAGCAGGGTGCACAGTCATATATGCACGACAACATGCTTTGGCAATTTTACGAAGGAAAAAAATGTAAGTTTACAACTGCACGATAGCAGACTTATTTGAAGGATAAAAAAGTTATTCATAAATTTTGATGAAAAGACTTGATGGCTCTGAGGATCAATAATGGGATACAAAATGCCTTTCACCTGTTGGTCACCAGTTTACATCCAGTGCAGGTCAGCAGCTGATGAAAAGGTGCTATCTAACAGCTACTGGTCTGCTCAGGAGAAATGAGTGGGTGGTCCTAGTCCAAGCCCTAACAGAGATCCTCTGTACAGATGTACTGGCATATTTATGGCTTTTCATTGCAGAGACTTATGACACAGAATCATAAAACAATGAATGTGAATCTCGCTGCTAAGGAAAAAAAAACTTAAACATGATTGATTTGGAAGACTGGGCTGGTATTTCCCACACTGGATCTGGACATAAAGCATATAATGAGGACAAACTTTCAGCAGTTTTCCATTAATAAAGAAAATTTCAGTCCCCCTCTCCCGTGCCCAAAAAAAGACAAAGTGCCCATGATTACCATCCTCAAGCAACACCAGTGAATTTAAAAGGAAAAAAAAGTTTAAGAAGTGCAGCTAAGTGACACAAGGCTCTTACAACCTAGCACAGAAGTTGTCTTGGCTTTCAGAAATACCTCACTCATGCAGACTTCAAATCAGAATGGCTGGTTACTTGTAGTTTTGGAATCCAGTTAATTGTTTAAATATGAACTCAGAAGCTTGTTTTTTTTAAGACTAGTTCTTTGTACTTGGTTGCAATTGCTAATATGGTCAGACATTGCTTAAATGGGCTTTCCTACAAATGACTGCAGAGGATCACAATAAATGAAAGAGAGCTAGCTAAGGGCAGCAGATACATTAGCAAGGACTTTATTCTTAAAATATTAAAAAACTGAGGACAAAACTACCATTTCAATATTCACCCCAATTTTTTTCCTCACTTTGCTGGTAAACTGTGCCAAATTCATGTTGAGGCAGCTGTTGTACTTCAGGCTGCTGGAGGCCCAGGGACCCTGAGATGGTAGTAAAACTGAAAAATACAGCTGAGCAGCTCTGAATAACCCTCTTATGGAAACTATGATGACACAGTGACAACCAGTAAGGTGGTTCAACAAATTAGGTGGTCTCTGCAATTTGAACCAGCTTTATATGTCATAAATATTAACCATTCTGCAAAGTTTACAAGGGTTTCACCAATGGGACAGAGACTTCATTCTTCAACATAGGGGTTTATTCCAAGTTTTAACTGGTAATTATGTGATTGCATTTGCATCACAAAAGCAGTTGACTGTCACTCTCCATGTCTGCTCAATGTATTTTTCTTTTTGGCAAGTATTCACATTTTTAATTGAATTGTGAAAAGATTTCTTAATGGAAGGTTGACTAAGCTGTGGACACTAAATATAGGAAAAATATTATTTTCTTCTTCCTTTCTAGGACATTTTAAAGTCACAGACAGACTACGCAAGGATAGTAAAAGAGTCTGAACTGAACCTGTGACTTCCTTTCTATGTTTCCTTAAGTTATTGCCAACCTGCATAACTGTTTCATAACCAGTTCCTTTTGTCTTACAAAAGTTGTGATACGACAGGTAAAAAACAATTTAAGTGGTGCAATACCGAGGAAACTAGTAATATATTCTTCAAAAGCTTTTACTTAGCTGGACTAAGAAAACAGGAACTAGAGAGCTATATCTTACAATGATGTCACTGACATAGGCAAGCTCCCCACCCCTTCTCTAAATATTAATAGTTAAGAAACAACTTTAATATCTAGTATTTAGTAACTAAAGGAATTCCTTTTTCCCCTTCATTTTGCTGTTATTTCTACAACTCTTCCATCTTCACTCTGAATTACAATTTAAATATCTTGCATCATAATTTGTACGTGAAATGCTAGTGCAACTGAAATATTGCATTATCAACATCAAAGGTCCAAAATTTATTTCAGGTTCTATATTTTCTGTGCATTAAGGAGATAAATCTTGCCTCTTCATCTCATCCTTGTTATAATAAAGTAAAAGCAACTGAACAGGCAGAGAAGCAATTACTTCTAAAGGTTAGCATCTGTCCCAGAAAAACACACGTGTGAGGCAAGATTTGTAAGGAGAAGTGAATGAGAAGCAATACATATTTCACTAGAAAAACAAACAGTTGTGGGGGGAGGAGTTTAAAGTCATGTAGAGCTATTCTTCATCCAGCTAATATCAGTGGGCTTGTAAAAGATGCTATCTTCCTAAAGTTTTCCTCTTTCCTATCCTTAGATGATCACAGTGAGAAACAATACTGATACTAGTATTGGCCTCAAGCTTTGTCTCTCTAGTATGATCAAGAACATAATATTATTTCTCTTTGGTGTAATATATTAATCTCAGTGTATGGGTGCATGAATTGGATTACTCTGGAGGAAATTAGGTTATAAATCTGTATCTACCAATCCACAATAATTCACCATCTTCACCTTATAATAAATGTGAGGCAACTTTCTCATTATTGTCCAGTGTAACACATCCACATAACCTTGTCACTGAGGTCATGACTGACATTCTCCTTCCCAGTCATTTCACTGGACCAGGGTCCTCACACACATGAGTCTATGCATACTGCTTGTGTCACCCAGTACATTGCTTTTGGAAATAAGCCTTGGTAGGATCAACAAAATGTAACATCTTGTTTTAGTTTAATCCTCTATTTGCGCCTTAAGTGGTTAACTTCCATCTTAATATATCACATTAGTCCTCCTTCAACCACATGTGGATTTTTGCTGACTAAAAATCCATCTACTAGCTTCACAGAGATTCTACTGAAGTGGGTATAATTCTTCTACGAGCTGGGGTTAATTTAGAGAGTAGTAACATAAACCAGGTTCTTGAGTCTACATCTACAGGGATAATTTAAGGCATGATAACCAGAGAGTTGAGATTTAAGTAGTGCCCATTGATTTTGGCAGGAATCCACTGGAACTTCAGTATTTTTGAATGTGACACCACTGCTTATATATAGATTTAGAAATTTAAAGCACAGCTCACAACTTCACTGTCTTGGAGCATGATTGAGTGAGTATTAAGGTCTTTAAGTAAAGTATTACATATCAAATTAATCAATAATATATTAAAGCTATTTGACATCTTTTTTCTTGTTTTATATGTCTCCTATCACAAAAAACATTCTTGTACTAAAGTATCCAAAATAATAGAGAAAACAAATTTAGGTATAGGATTTTTTTTCCTCTTGGAGTTTGCTTTTTTTTTCTTTTGGTTGCTCTGTTTGTTTGTGGGGGTTTTTTTTGTTTGTTTGTTTGTTTTGTTTTGTTTTTTTGTTTTGTTTTGGGTTTTTTTTGGTTTTTTTTAATAATGATACATCTATTTTTAATCTTTCTTTTGGGGCCAACTCAAAGTCTAAAAGGAATTTATGTCATTACATCACTGTGGAAACAAGAAATATTGTGGACAATCAAGTAAACTTTTAAAGAACAGATTTCATTCTACGCCTTGTGATTTATTCAATGCCTAGAGCCATATTGAAATGTTCACCTTGGTCATTAAGCTTTAGATTATTTTGTATCAAAAATATATAATGAAATGTTAAGTAAATTTCCATGTTAGTCTCTTTATTTTCCATTCAGTCTTAAACCACATTTTATATTTTCTGATAAAGTAGTGTATTAATATCTACTCATATTTCACTGGCCAGTCAGTAGAATATAAATTCCCTATCTTCAAGTACTGTTTTCATTGAGTCCTATGAATTTCTTCGAAGCTAAATTTGGCCTAGATAATGCATTTTTCCTTGATTACTGACAAAAATACTACACACAGAGTAATTACGGGTGAGCAGCAGCTATACTGAACCATGTAACAAAACAAAAATATCTCTCTCAATGGGTTGGAACTAGACAACCTTCAAGGTCGCTTCCAAATGAAACAATTCTGTGACTCCTTCATGAAAGCAGTTCATCCTGTGTCAGCAATGTACTCTATAAAAAGCTTTAAATTTATGTCGAGTAAAGCGAGAAGTTTAGGGCTCCCCCTTTCCTGTCTACAGGAAGTTAGAAACACGATACAGAAGATGAGATCCCTAAAGGAGGTTAGTTAGGGGTTATGTGCCTAAATACCTGTTCCAGAGTCATTTATGAACTAGACAGATATGTTATATTTAAATGAAAATGCTCTGCTTTACAATTAGTACTATTACAACTGGCATGCAGCCAAGCATATGTCCTAAGGGGACTGAAAAGTATATCTATGGATGCAATACTTATGGCATGCAGCCAACCTCAGAAGAAATACAAGCTCAATAGATGTCAGCTATTGAAATTTCTGTAGTTCGGAAATCCTGTCATTCAGCCTGGAGGTGTTAAAGATCCAGATACACCAGACAACCAAATCTTTAAAAAATAGTGCTCACAGTTCTGAAGTCAATAAACATGATTTTCCACATTGACAAGGGAAACCCATTCCTCCTACCCCCTACAAGCGAATTGCTTGCATGTTGGAAACAAAAATGAAAACAACTTCTGGCATTTTGGAAATTCAGAACTAAATACAAACTTTGTGCTTGGATCAGTTTTAACCCTCCAGAGATTTCAAGGGCAAGAAAAATCACAGTGTTTGCATCAGCCTCCATGGGCAAACTGAATACAAGACAGAAAAGCAGCAGTGGTTATTGCTTCGTTTAACTCGATTTCTTAGGGAGGGCATTCTCCAGGATTCAGTGTCATTTATACATTGCTATGATGTGAGTTCAACTGAAATATCCAATTTTCATTAGAAAATTCTTCCTAGCAGCAGTAGTAACAGCCAAGGGATTTAGTCTACCAAAATGAAATACCTAACAGTTTTGCTGGTCTAATTAAATTGACCTGTTCAGATAATGCCTTTTCATAAATTAAAGATTTCTGTATATGTAGGCATTTATCATTCGCTGAAGTATTGCTAAAAATATTTTTCTTTGTTTTTAAGGAATTGATTACTAAAGAAGAGATAAGCTGTTCTAGAAAATCATACCTAGATTTAACATGGAGCATTTCAATTGCTATGTCTTAAAAACAGTCATAAGTCTTTTGACTTCATGACTATTGTCTCTCATTCGTGCTTTCTTCCAATTTGTGTAAATCTAGAGAGATAAAAAAAGCAGCAAGCAGTGATATTAAAAAAGTACAATATGACAGTTTTCCAACAGAAATGCTAATTTCCTTTCTGTGCTGAAACACCAGCAGCAAGTAATTACAGAAATAGTAAATGTTGAATTAGTCTATTCATTGCACTATGTTCCAATTTTCCCCTGCTGTCCCATTTTCTTCTGTTCTTCCTACCTTCCATTTATTTCTCTGTTGTTGTTTATTTATACTTATTTTGAGATGACAGTCAAGAACTACACCAATTACAGTAGGATATTTGACAGTGGCACTGAGTAATTTCACAACCAATCAAAAATGGCAGAATACCTCTCTGGCCTTCTGTCTGTCAGGAACATAAACAACAAACAACTGTAGGAAAAAATATGGTCACCCACTGAGGAGGAATTATTTTGAAACTTAAGAAAAGTATTAAACTTCACTGCTGATACTTGAATGTCACAATCCTGTTACTTTTATTTTAATCCATAACACTGCCTGTCTCTATCATGTCTATGACTGTTTTTTTCCCAACCCCCCTTGAAGAAAACATTTTAAAATAAAATATTTTAGATTTTAGGGAGTCTTCTAGGATGACTATTATTGACTTTAATAGCTTGGAGCTGCAGCACAGAAATTTTACAAGGCAAAGTAAATTTTTCTTACAGCACTTTGGGTGATTTTCCAAGCCAGTAAAAAATAGGAGATTAACAGCACTGTGTGGTGCCATGTAAAATGCAAGAAAACACTGTGCAATTTTTTCCAGAGAAATATAGTGAAGCCTGTAATTCCCAGATACAACACGCTAAGAGTTACAGTATGAGGCTGTCCCTAAGAACTCTAGCAATTACAGGCACTACTGCAAGCTATGCAGGGTGGTTTGTGGGCTCAAGTTCAGTTCACTCAAAACAGATAAAACTTGAAAACATTTATTTATAAGTGAAATAAAGCTTCTCAGACTAGTGTGCTACTATAACAATCATTCGCTGACTGATGGCAGAGGCCAGACATTGGGAGAGAGGGTTTCTTAGTCTTCTCTTTAGGACTACTGAAGTGAGAGGAGGAAAAAAAAATTAAAAGCCTCACTTGTAAATGATTTTTTTTAGGAGAATAGACAATGCTTTCTCTTCTAGAAGATCTGCCCATATAATGGAAAACGAATTACAGCACATGCTCAAGGCATCACCTGGCACTGTCATTTTTGACAGACTCATTTTATCTGAAAGCTGGGAGCCTTATAATTTTAAAGCCTTTTAAAAAAATATGCTTTTCTTTGTGATATATAAATAAAATACCTAAGCAAGGAGTAAGGCTCAGATGTTGCAGTACCAAGCTGCTGTGCTACCAGGAGATTGGATAGGTCAACTAACATGTCACATTGACAGATAAATTCCACAAGTAATTTAAGCAGCTTAACAAGTTAAAGGTATGAAAAGCACATCATGCTAAAGCACTACAGTTCTAAACAGCTACATGTTCTTTCAAAAAAATAAAAGAAGCACAAACTTAAGCCCCAGATAACTGGCTATTTTCCAATTATTCTACTAGCTGAGTTACTAATCATGTTTTTCAACCACTAAATTATGCTGTCCTAATGTACTTTAAAGAAAATTGTAGCTTAGTGAGCTGTAACTTTTAGATATGAACATATAACATGATCCAATATAGGAGTTAGGAAATTCTTGTGACTTATGATATTAGGTAACAAGACTGTAAATTCATTAGCTATTCCTCTGGAGCTCTTAAGTTGGTCTGTTTTTTCCTGCATATACAGCAGCATGCCCAAGTCCAGCTGGCATTTCTTGTATCTTTTCCAGCATAAATGGTGCTATCATTCCATGTCATGCTGCTTTTACTAAGCATTAATACTGGTAACAGACTTGAGGGGGCAGAAAAGCTGGGGTTAAAATTAAGCCACTTCATTGGAATAAAAGTCAGGAAAGTAAAATATGTCTGAATTTGTGAACTTTATAGGTCTGACTTTACTGCTAGGGGGTTTTACATTGGAACTGCCTTTGGCTGGAACTTAGGAACTTAGCTCCTCTCCCTCCATCACCCCCCACTTTCACTGACAGAGAAAAATTTTTTATCTATATTAGCACCTACATGCACCCTTCACTTCATCATCCATCTCACATTTCTCTCCTGGAAAAGAGACACAGAGAACTGTTATCAACAGTTTTGTCTCAGCACCTATATTCAGAAACAGGTTTGTAAAAAGTTTGAACGTTTGGTTACACAGAGGTGGGGAAAAAAAGCCTCTCAAATGTCTCTCCTTTAACATCCAAAAACTAACTGAAGTAGGGTTTCTCTCTCATAAATTTACAGGCTGTGAGAAAATGATCGTGAGCCCAGGTAGAAAAATATAACAGAAGAATAAATCACAGTGGTACCTCAAGCTGGGAACGGGCTGAAACAACTAGGCCAAAGGCAGCAGCTCTAATCTGAATCCCAAGGAAGTCTATGAAGATTTCCAGGAAGCATGTCAGTTACAGCAATCATGTATTTGCAATGGGAACTAATACCAGGACACTTCAGTATATCAGAAATAAGACAAAATTCATTTAATGTGAACCACTGAGCAGATAGTAGACTGCAAAACTGATTAAGAAAAAGTGACCAACATGGAGACAAAAATCCATATTTTACTGCCAAATCTCTTTGTTATCCATTTTCCTGCTGAATGTCTTTTCAGACTTTGTAGTGAAAGAACTAAGTGAAATAAATGCCAATTTTCAATAGAGCAAAGATAAAGGAACTTTATTTTTCATGAATGAAATAACCACCTGAAAAATATTCTGCCATCTCTAATTACTTTGTCATTAACATGTTGCCTTGCCATATGTTTATGAAGTCCTACAAGTCAACAGGACATCAGCACCATCTTTTCAGCTTATGCTGCTGTCAGTAGAATGGACATCAGCCCTATCTGTACATATTGCCATGAATATGAGAAGAAGCAACAGTAATAAAAGAAAAAAGTGCCAAGAGATGATAACAAACAAATGTGATGAGAATAGACTACAAGTACGGCACAGAGCAAGTATGGGTAAGCAAGTGTGTGTTGAGAAAAGAAAGGCATTTTATTGCCTATCACAGGGCAGCATTCAGTGTTCAAAGGTGTATACAGCTCTTCTCCTCCTTGCTAATAAGACACATTCTTCCACAAACACAGCTCAGATGTTCAAGGCACAATTTACCTCACACGTATCTTGAATTTATATCCCTGGAGAAAAGCAAACAGTTCAATTATACTATAAGGATATACATTCTTCATCACTTCATTCCAAATAATAATGACACTAATATTTAATCCTATACCTGCACTTTCATAATGAGGGAACAAAATAAAAGAAATAAAAAATTAGTATTTGTACAGCCCTGGGATTTGGGGATTTTGTTATTTTGAAGAAAACTGTGAGACCTTGTTTCCCAGAACCACTGCAAGACTTTCCGTAGTAGACCTCATATTTCACACACTCAGCAGTTCAGAAAATTAACTAGAGGAGTATTGGGGTAGGGTGTGTGTGTGGAAGAGAAAAAAAAGAAAGAAGGAAAAGAGATCTGTATTTTACTTGAGAAAACCCTTTTCTTACCGTTCTGATTCTGGCCAGGGCAGGATTAATTTTTGCAGTAGCCAGGAGGGGCATGGTTACAACCCACAGGTTACTCTATACCACCTCATCTTATTTTCTGGGGATAGAGAAGGGATCCTTTCCAGGTCATGGAGCTTAGCAGCATGGTCAGATATGGTCAGGAGTTTCTGCCTGCTGAGCATTCGCATGTGAATTGTTCACCTCTCTTGTACAATTTGTTATAAATATTGTTGCTGATACTGTTTGTTTTCATTGCTGTTTCCATTAAACTGTTATCTCTTATCTCTTATCTTTACCTTTTGTGTCTCCAATTCTCTTATCCATCCCACTGCAGCAGGAAGGAGGAGGGAGAGGACAGAGTGAGCAAGTGGCACATGGTCTTGAGTGTTTCAGAGGGAACACTAAATTGGCAAATACCATTCCTAAACCATGACTTCCCCACAGCAGTTCCAATAAATTAGAACTTCTGTGTCAAAAATCTGCTAAGAAGAAACCAATATCTGACTTCCTCTTATTATTTTTAGATGCAAGATATAAAGATATCTGCCAGTAAAGCAAAGTAAATTAGTAAATTTTCCTGTATAACTTACTTGCAGTTCTATTCCAGAGGAAGGTATTCAGTGAGTGCATGTATTTGTCAACATCCCAGCAATTTTAACTGTAACTGGAAATTGTAACAAAAAAAAGCCTTTCTAGGAGCTGGAACTGACAGGCAGTGGGAATATAACACCACCATCTTGACTTCCACTACAAGCTAAAAAATTGCCATCCAGGTAGCTTTTAATCAAACTCCGTATTTGACATTACATGATAACACTGACCACTTTTTAATGCTTTCTAAGTTTGTTGTCACCTGTTACTCATACAGAAAACTTCTGTTCTAATTTCTCCCCCTTTTCCAAAACCAGATACTTTTAGCAGTAACGGTTCTGCTGAAATTAATTTTGAGCTGTTGTTTTCCACTGGATATCTACCCTGTGTAAAGGGACATTTTTTGCTTGAAGACTAGGCAACTCACAATCAAGGTCATAGAAAAAGCTTATTGCTAGGTGACAAGCTGAAGAAGGTACTCAGACTGAGGCACAAGGACTGAAGAGCCATATAGAGGTGTATCAGTAGAGCACAGAAAGCAAATATGAACCTGCTAGGGTGAACAATGAAAGCAAATTTAGAATAGATAAAAATGAAAGAGGATATTGGTTAGAAAAATGGGAATGAGAAAACATGAAATGAAAAGCAATTTTAAAACAGAATTACTTGAGTGAATAAAATAGAAATTCATTTTCAGTTTCAAAATGTGCAAAAACCAAGGAGGGACTATCATTCTGCTATAACTATCATGTGGGGCTAGTTTAGCTGGAGCTACAAGCACATCTACACTCAAAAGGCAAGTAAATTTTACAGAAATAAAAAAGTCCAACTCTTCTGATTTTTTTTCAGAATAAGTTTTTAGTAGTTGAGTAGTTCTTTTCACATGCTCAAAGAGATGCTCCTAAAGAAGTGTAAATTCAAAGCATGAGTCATGTTTTTCACAAAGCATAGGTGGCACTCAGCCATAGGCTGGTACAACAAGCCTGAGTCAAACGCTAAATAACTTATTGAGTTAATATCATTACTTGTGATAAGGTTTTATCAACTCCTTACTGTGCATTATAAAGTTCCTATGCTATCATAACTGTTTTCTTCCGGCACAGAGTTGGCAATACTCTAAGAATAGATAAAATGTCTCACAAAAACCCCCAATGTTGTCAAAATCCCTAATTAAAAGGAATGACTGAAATAGTGTGAAACATGGGGCAATAAGCAATTTTCAGGCCAAAGCCTTCTTGTCCCTTTACCTAAACTACTCTAAGGGCCTGGGACCAGTTGCCAGGAGCTGCTGATAAACTCACCGTCAGAGCCAGCAGTTTTCCATAGGTGAGATGGGCTGGGATGTGGTCGCTCTTGGATCTCAGTGACTCCACATACCAGTGCTCTGCTTCTGGCAGCCGGCTCATTCTCATATAGGCTTCTCCTATGGGGGAAACAAATGCTGGTGAGAATACTCAAAATTTCTCAAGGCTTCCATAATTTGTTATCTCATTTATAATCTTCTATGTTTTAAATGTGTAAATCTTGAAACAGATGAAGTGATTTGAATACTTGCAATGACACACACACGTGCAAAAAAAAGCCTTAGAGATGCTTGAATGAGGAGATTGAGTTTAAGACCTAATTACAGCTGAAAGAGCATGGTTGAGATGAGACTCTTGCTGCAACAGAATTGCCAGAGAGAGTTCCAGGTGCTAAGTTTCAGTCAAAAGTCTCAAAGTAACAAATTTTATCACATCTACTGCAGAAAAGCTACTTCTTTTCCATCAGTCTACACTGCAAAGCATGGAACAGCAGGGAGAAGATGGAGAATATTTTCATTTGATCACAATAAATCAAGAACCTATTTTGTTTTAAAAACTAGGGAAGTTTAAGAAAACAGTCCTTAAACTATATTGGGGGGAGGGGCAAGACATTAAAAAAACCTAATCTCTGAATGTAGTTACATTAGGTCATCTGCCACATTTTTTTTTTTTTATTTTATTTTAAAATTGCTAGTCTTAAGAAGTCACATACCAAATAACCAAAACTGGACATTTTCAAAGTGAAATCCTTTACTGTGAGAGATTGAGGTAGGCAAGTTTGAAGAACAACGGGTGAATGGGATGTCAGAAAGCCATATACAGTTATACAGATAATGGTAGTCAAAATTTTTGAGAAAGAGTTTAGCACACACAGAAAGATAATCTCTTTCTTCAAGAAGCAAACAACTAAATCTATCAAAGGTTAGAATCAGCAATATCAAACATGTACGCAATAGTGAAGAACAACAGCTTTCAGATTAATACTCTGCATTTAGACAGCTCTTTCAGAAGGGCTCTAGATATAAATGTGCCCTTGCCTAGGTCAATGACAGACTGAAAATGCCTACTGGAGATTCTTGTTTCCATCATCTCCCCAGCTGATCCATTTCAAATAAATGGCTAAGTATCTTCCCAAAATTATGAAGTTTATCAGGTGCTACTAGTGGAGAATCAAGACTGGACTACAGCTGACCCAAGTAAAGGTCAGCGAAGTCTGCCTCCATGTGAATCACTGCCCCCAGTTATACACTGCATGTAAATTAATAACTGTGAAGGCATCAGGGAGAGAGGAGGACCAATTTTCTTTACTCAAGCTTGAAGCCAATAACTACACCCCCTAAACTCGAAGAAAAAGATGCTCAAAGAAGTAAAATAAGGAACTAATATCTATCAAGTATTTACAGAGGCTATGGAGGACTTTCTTCATAGAGAAAATTGGACAAGGTCCAGTGAGGTTTGGTGGGGTTTTTTGTTTGTTTGTTTTGGGGGTTTTGTTTGGTTTTTGGTTTTTTTTGTTTGTTTGGGGTTTTTTTTGTTTTTGTTTGTTGGTTTGGGGTTTTTTGTGTTTCTTGTCTATTTTTGTCAGCCGACAATCTGGATCCCAGGCAAAATGTAGAATTCAAGTTTTGAGCTTCAGAAGTTAGGGTGCAGTGCATGCAAGATGACCAAGCCACAGCCCACAGGTAAAACGAGCATGATGTAGAGCCAGAAGTCACGTTGAGCCAAGGCTAAAGGAGGCCAACATGATATTTATGAACAAATAGAGGTTTTTTCCAAAAAGCGGTGCAAGCCTGTAAATACAGCAGACCAGGATTTCTAACTCAGGGATCTACAGAGCATTCTGTATTCATGCACTGGTCTTGGATATCTGATTACATACACAGAAGCACATTTTAGTCCCAGTACTCAAGTAATTCTGCTGCTGTTTAGGGCCAAACTAAAAGAACAATTCACAAAAAAAGCCCAAAACAAGCCAGGCCAAATTAAAACTAAAAAAAATCCAAACAGGTAAGAAACCCGAAAAGAACATGAACACCCCCAAAACCCATGATCACATTCAGTGATATTAACATCACATGCATTTTTTTCACTATGCCTGTACTCAAAAATAAGTGACATAACATTATACCCTATATGCACAAAATGAAGTCATGAAGTGTTGAAAGGATGGAAGAAGCCAGAAGTCAAGCTATATGCTCCCCTCAACTCCTCTCCCTAGCTGCAAGCTTTATGGCAGAATGTTTAATTATCTGATTGCACACTATTTTTCCCAAAGGCCTCTGCTTCATTTAGCATACAGGAAATGAGGAATCCATATTGTCCTTTTCTTTAAATGGAAAATTCCAGCCTAACCTGTTACAGCTTGGCAAAGTTTCAAGCAATTATCAACAAGATGCTCTAAAAAGTAATATAAGCAGCCAAAAGAGATGGAGCTATTATCTACTGGTACTAAAGGCTGAATGTACTGCCAAATTTCAATTAGATCCAAGGTTCTCATCTATTTTCCATGATGGATTCTGATATAGGAAGAGATTAAAATCTTCGGAGTACTGGCAAATTCAATTTTTAATAGGCTTTAAGAGCTCAACTACTTTACAGGCTAGCCACTTTACAGGATATTCTGAGTGATGCACCTAGAAAAAAAGCTACAATATATCAATCTAAACGTCAATCTGTAGAAAAAGAAACTGTATTCCCCTGAAGACTTTGCAGGGAATTCTCTATTGCCAATCATTTTTTTCTGAGGAGCCTATTTTCTGCCTATAAGCCCCGTATAATCAAGAATTGCTATATTATAAGTAATTAGAACATATCATTACTACAGAAGGAAGTACAGTTAGGGGGTTTATTATTAATTGCATCTTAAAAAATCTAAACACTGTGAATCATTTATATCTAAAAAGAAATCAAAGTAAGTTGAAAACTGCAAATGGCTCCTACCACTGCCATACTCAAAGACCACAACAAAATCAAGCAATGGCTAACTGAACTGTTAAATCAATCAAGTGATTTTATACATTAGACTGATGCAATTTAATAACAGATATTTCAGCTTAAGACAATTTTCCAACAATGTCAGAGAAAACATGTATGGATTGATTTCTGCCATTCAGGGTATATTTGTGCATCCGAGATTAAAATAAGAATAATAATATTTGCCATTTACGAACATGCATTTTTATAAACTTGCAACACAAATGAATTTAGCCATTAGAAAGATAACAGTGTTCATTAGCAGAAAACATGTAAACCAACAGCACACATATAAGTAGGTTTCTATATTTAATTTAACAATTATTTATTTTTCAAAATCTTTCAAAATGCATGCTAAAGATCTGAAAGATCATATGCAGACACTTTATTAATGAAACTTGTCAGATCTATAAAGTTCAACAGAGGTAATGACAATAGAGAAAGAAATTCATGGCAGTGGAAACCCTAGGACATAAATTGACAGTTATTTCCTTTCCCTAATCTGTATCAACACACAGGCACACGCAGCATTGCCTGCACCATGAGTGGTGGTAATAAATTCAGTAGCAGACTGGAGTAAAATGGGACAAATCAGTAATTCAAAAGTGCTTCAATTTCTGAGGGGGTTAGTTCAGTTAATATTTTCTGAGTTTTATGAACCATTTCTTGGCTTATTCTACAAGAAAGAGCATAGATTATTAAACTGAAACTTTCATTTACTAATGTAGTGAAAGAAGAACATTAATACACAACTGAAACACTATTTAAAGAAGTGCACATGAAGTTCATTAGCACTTCTACTTACACTTTCAAAGAAATGAGAAATGGGATACCTTTTAACTGGATTTACACCACTGTAAAGAAAATCCTTAGACTCTGGTGGATTTTATTTGCTATAGAGATAGATCACTTGCAAGACTACCATTCACCTACAATATTTTCCAGTACTTCCTCAGAATTCTTGGAATTTAAAAATAAATCCTTTAAAATAAACAAAACAAAACCCCAGGAAAATAACAAAACAGCCAAAACCTCCTCACTAAAATGATGCCAGGACATTAATTATAAATAACAATATTTAATTAACATATCATTAAAATAATTAACATATAAGTAACTATAATTAAAACCCAATAACAATCATAATAAGCACTAAATATTTATATTAAATAATGATGCAAATAAAATATTAGCTTGCTAGCAGCTATTTCCCCTAAGGGCTAACTTCTTACTGGATAATTAGGTAGAATGTGACTTTAAGGGGGGCGGGGGGGGAAGACACAAGATTTTCTAATACATACCACACATTTTTTAAAGGTAAAATTAGGTACCATTTACATCAATGTATGTTACATGGTTCTAGATTAACCTCTCACCTACTGATTTTTGTTCTATTTCAGACGCATGTAATCACACCAAGCAAAGGCCATGTCCTGGCAGGGAGCATGCTAGACTTTCTGATGAGCAAGTACAATGGAACTATGGATGTAATAGCACTGTCCCTCTGCAGATATATTGTACCCATATTTTCAGGTTAAGAACATATGTCCCTCCAGTGGTCTTCCTTTTAGGACCCCAAAAGATATTGGTGAAAAGACAACTGAAAAATTATCTCCATAAAGGAGACAACGCCCCTCAGATTTCTAGGCGGTAAAAATTTAATACAGAAAATATAAAATTTGGCATGCACAAGACACCAGATGTCAAAGCACAAAGGAAGATGGAGATGCCCTTTGAAAAGAGAAATCTCTAATGTATACATTCAGTCAGGATTTAAATTTCACTTTTCCATCACTTGGGAATATGAAAAAGTTGCCTTAGAAAATGATGGAGAGGTCTGCAACCCTGTGTGCCACAATACCACAAGGAGTTTGTGTCTTTGATAATGCAACTATACAGCTTTGTACAAATCAAGGCTGCAGATGTGCTTACCATAAATGCACCTCCCTAGATATATGACTTCCTTCTTTTTTCCCTTCAGTACCAGTGCATAAAATAACATCATAAATCTGGAAGCACAGTTTGATGTTATACTATACTGATGTTTAAGATATACTGTAAAAGGATTAATAGTTTTGGTTATAAATATGCAGTGCATGCACATCATCTCTGAAACAGCTGAAGCATGTGAACATAACGAGCACCAAGTTCTGCATAGACTAAGCATATTCTGCTTGGGGTTTTTTTTTCCTTTTACAGAACAATCTCCTTGAAGATTTCAAGAAATGTATTGTATTTTAAGAGGGCTTTTGATGGATGGGAGTCAATCCACATTTACTTTGGCAAATCCATATTTTACTTTGTTACTGAACAAACTCTTATAGGCCTCAATTAGCCAAAGCAAAGCCTTATCTGATTTAATTAGACCACTAAGCTACTTTTGAAGGAAAATACTCAAAGCAGAAAACGGATAAAAATGAAAGGCAAAACAAAATCAGATGCATCATGGAACAGCATGGACTTTGCACAGCTGTTTCCTGTTGTACAAAGACTTCCAGTGAAAGAAGTATACTGACAAAAATAGAGGCATTGAGCTCACATGAGATAGATGATTTCATTTTCATGCCAGTATAGGTTTCTTTAAAACACTATTAATAGAAACACTTTCCCTTAGAAACATGACTGGGATCCACCTAGTCCAATTTCAGTATACGACCTTTTTTTTGGTCTGCAAATGTTATGATTATACTTATTTTCATATAAAACCCCATATGTTTAAAATGCAAATACATTTCAGGCTTAGACTCAGCTTTTTCAGAATATTGCCTAAGAAAACGCAAGCATTTCACATGAACTTTCATTGAACATTTCAATAATCCAAAAGATAATCAAAATAATAATCCAAAAAGATAAAACCAAGAAAATCTCAGACCCTGGAGAAAAAAAATCCTGGTCTCCAACATTGTATTCATTACCCTTTCCAGCAATCCACCACTGAAATCCATCTTCATACCCAGCTTGAATCCCTCAAAACAAAATGAAAAAACAGGAGACACTGCCATCAGACTGGAGATTTAAATTCAGAATCACAGAAACGGAGAATCATTTAGGTTGGAAAAGACCTCCAAGATTACTGAGACCAACCTTTGACCAAACACCACCATGTCAACTAGACCACAGTAGCAAGTGCCACGTCCAGTTGTTTCTTGAACACTTCCAGAAATGGTGATTCCACCAGTTTCCTGGGAAGCTCATTCCAAAGCTTGGCAACTATTTCAGTTTTCCTAGACTGCTTCAGTCAATGAAGAGCAAATACACAAAGCTCCAGCACTGAACAATGTGACCACGTGGAAATGTTGACTCCACCACCTATCTGGACAGCCTGTTCCAATGCTTGACAACCATTTCAGTGAACAAATTCTTCCTGATGTCCAACCTGAAGCTCCCCTGGCACAACTTAAGGCCACTTCCTCTTGTTCTGTTGCTAGTTGCCTGGGAGAAGAGGCCAATCCCCACCTGGCCACGATCTCCTTTCAGGCAGTTGGAGAGAGCAATAAGGTCTCTCCTGAGCCACCTCTTCTCTAGGAGAAAAAGCCCAGCTCACTCACCTGCTCCTCACATGACTTACTCTCCAGATCTTTCACCAGCTCCGTTGCCTTTCTCTGGACAAGCTCCAGCACCTTCATGTCTTTCCTGTAGTGAGGGGCCCAGAACTGGACACAGCACTCCAGGTGTGGCCTCACCAGTGCCAAGTACAGGGGGACAATCACTGCCCTGGTCCTGCTGGTCACACTATTCTTCACACAGGCCAGGATGCCACTGGCCTTCTTGGCCACCTGAGCACACTGCTGGCTCATGTTCGGATGGCTGATGACCAACTCCCCCAGGTCCTTTTCCACCAGGTCTCTTCCCCCAGCCTGTAGTGCTGTGGGAGGTTGTTTTGTCTGAATTCCAGGACCCAGCCTTTCACTTTACTTAGCCTCGTATCAGTGCCCTTGGCCCATTGATCCACCCTGTCCAGATCCCTGCAGAGCCTTTCTAACCTCCAGTAGATCAACAGTCATGCCCAACTTAGCATCATCTGCAAATTTACTGAGGTTGCACTCCACCCTCTCATCCAAATAATCAATAAAGAAATTAAACAGGACTGCCCCCAGTACAGAGCCACCACTAGTGACTGGCTGCTAACTGGATGCAGCACTCAGCTACTTAGCTTTGGACAGCAGATCTAAACTACCAGATATAAACGTACTAAGTCTGCAAAGTCTCAGAGGGGGAAGGGTTAAACTATCAGGATGGAGGCGGGAAGGGGAAGAGAAGAAGCACAGTATTTTGTTCCCATCACCGTTGGAGAGAACTCCATTTTTATTTCCATGGAACATACAATAAAATAAACATATGAAAGAAAAAAAAAATCCTTTTTTTATGAATCAAAGTAGTTTTAAAAGAAAAAAAAAACAAAAAACTTGTAATGTCCACTTAGTAAGAAATTACCAGTATAGCTTCATGAGATGCATAGGAAGCACACTGATGACTGAAGCTTAGACCAGTGCAGGTACCATACTCTGGGTAAGTTAGGATGTAGAATATGTACATCACAGCTTAATCATCTTTGGATCTTAAAAATTAAGTCTTGCACAGCATGAACAGTAAAACTATACCAGCAAAAGGGTTTCTTGGAGTTCTAAACAATATTTTAAGGTAATTCAATAGGAAAGAATTTAATGGGAGCAAGGGGTAAATGGGATAGGAGCCTTAACAATATTAACAGGTTTGTAGAAACAGCCACATTCACCCAAAAGCAAAATCAAAGTGATAGTTATGTTATAATCATCAACACAGAAAGTCTCTCTGCATGCTAAGCCTTTGTACTTATGATATAAACCTCTGCACCAGATGTAAAATCTGGCTCCCCTTTTCTGGTCTGTACACTTGCATATGATTTGTTTTCTGTCCATGTGCAATGTGGAAGATTAGCAATGAGAAATCTAAACTTTAATTTCTGCATCATGAGCTGTATTCACTCCTGGAATGTTAGTTTCTTTTGTAACTTGCATTTCTCATAAAAAATGTTTGTAATGCTTTGTATTAAATGCATTTGAAAACAGACACTCAGATGTTAGTTAGCAAGGCCAGATGAAATGCAATCAAGACATTTGTCTTTAATACAGTATCCTGCCAACCTAAACCTGAACAATGCCACCCCAACATCTTTCTTGTTACTGCTTGGTATTAAAATAAAGCCTCCATAGTCCACCTCACACCACTTAACTGTCAGGAGTATGAATTACTGTAGCAGGTGGGCCAGTGTGTTTTTAAAAGCAATGTAATACAATAAACTGTACAATATCAGATTTCAAGGAATGCAAAAAACATCTAGAGTAGAGGCTGATCCTTAAGCAATCCTAATATTGGCATTAAAGCATTCAAGATCCCACTGGGACCATTTTATCTTTTGACCTCAGGCTTTAATTGAAACTTTAAACAAAATATATTACCTACTTAATACAGCTGAGCCGGACTCTGGTCTTTGTAGTGCAAGTTGCCATGCCAAGCAAATTAATCTGTGTAACCTTAGCATGTACTTTTTAATTTACATCACAGAAATATGACTTAGAGAAAATAAATACCAAGCCAACACTATACAGCTTGTTGAATAATTATTTTGATTCTAGTTTTAGAGTTTCAATTTTTAGCTGTTCTGGGTTCTTTAAAAAAAAATCAACCAAAAATACAAAAACCCAAAATGTTTTACTTCTTGGTACAAAGCCAGAGAAACATATGGTTTCCTTAGCTGAGTTTTTGCACACCTGGCCAAATAAATCATGGCAACAGGAGACCAAAATCTTCCCTGCAACTTTTCATATGCACAAACGTAGAACATCTGATGCCGGTATTGTGGCCCTGTCTTTTGTACCATGAATAAAATGCAAAGTCAAATGGATGGCCTGCTTCTTGAGCCCCAATACTTCTTTTTCCCTTAAAGAGGCAAATTATTTAGCGTTTTAAAGGATGAGAGTCTGTCAGGCAGACTGACACACCAGAGGAATGAGCCACTAGGCTTGTCAGACCGAAAGGCCAATAGAAGCAAGCACAGGAAAAGAAGTGTAACACAAACAGGGAAAGCAGCTGGTGTAAAGGCTTAGCACTGCTGGAGTGTTAATGCTACTGCACTCTGAGTGCTGGAGTTCAAACCTAATTCAGTTTAAACAGTTCATCTCCTGTTTATTCTCTTTCAAATAGGTCATGGACATCATACAGGGAAAAAAAACCTCAAAAGAATCTTCAACTACATGACTGGATAATTTTTAAAAATTAGAAGAAGCACTATTTTAGTATATAATATGCCAATATGTGGAAATATGTGTGCCACTCAATCAAGCAGAGAGATTGCCAGAGACTCAGAATACATTAACCTCAATAACAACCACAGCAGGTAATCCTCAAACTGTAACTATTCTTGGATTTCATGACAAGCTGTGATGACTTTTTCCACATATAGGGAAATGGGGAAGGACTACTTCCTTCTACTAGTTCCCAAGCAGATGAGGAGCACTCCCCAGTTTCTCCCCCTTCCTCCCCACCAATGAGTACACAGCGAATGGGCACAGCTCAGTCAGGTTTATACAGATGCAAGTACACGAGACAGAACTGGCCTATTTCAGTTCCACTAGTCTCCCTTTTAAAGGTGAGAGGTAGGCAGACAAGTTTATGTAATGCTGTTTATCAAAGAAAGTGTTACAGTGAACATGTTTATAATTTTGTCTTGAACATCAAAACAGAAATAAGCAATCCAGTCAGCCTTCTGATACTCAATGACACAGTACGAGCTGCAAAGTGGATGCATGCTTGATAATGGATGCAGTTGCCTTGTTCTCCTGTCACAGCTGATGCAAAGAGAAGACTGAATAGGTATTTAGGATTTATCTCACCCAACTTAAGCTACTAAGTCTAAGCTAGTCATTTCAGCTCCTTTTAGAGGAGAAGTATGCTTGCAGGGGATTATTTATATAATCTAAAGTAGATGTCTAAGTCAGACAGGCTTCATTAGTCCCCAGAGGTATGATTTTCCTTCCACACTGTAAAGAAGCATTGTTACCTAGCTCTGTCTTGTCATCTAACCTTTATACTATTACAAGTAGGAGAGACTAACTGCAGTTATGTAGGCTTATGTAGACACATACAGGACAGCTTTGAACAAATCAGTCTGAGTCTTGTTAATGCAGCTGCACTGCATTCTGTTCAAGTCACTATCCAACTCATTATGCAGCCTCCCGGATTGCCTTTGTGTCATAACCTAAAAGCAAAACCTCAGCAACCAGCGTGAAGCAAGGGCTGTTTTCCCTGCAACAGCTGCCATCACAATAGCAACCAAAACACAAATATATTCTATGTTAATGATAAGCTAAACTTCACAGAGCTCCATAAGGGGCTCAGGTACACTCAGTCAACTGTAGCTTGTTATGGCTCTAGGACATCTGTGAAGTGCTGGTAGCTGCATAAAGGAAGCAGAAGCTGGAGTACGGGCTAAGGAACAGAGGGAGGAAATATAGTAGAAGCCAAGCCCGGCCAAAGACTTGAGCTAGTCTTTGTGTTCACTATGGTTTTGTGAGTTAATAAATGCAAATCCCAGGAACAGAGTGAACTTGGATGTCACGGACTGTGCTTACAAAGTAAGTAGAGAAACGCCTCGTGAACCTAAAAAAGTAACCAATGGGCAAAAAAATGAAACCTTGAGAAACTTATAGGTCATAGTGGTTCTAAAGGGAACATCTATTCATGGGAAAAGAAAAAGGGTGGCACAGGCCTGCTCTGTAATGGGACAATCATCATGCTAGAAACAGCATTAGTTTAATTTTTCAAATTTTATATATATATACTTCTGAGGAACACTTTGATCAGAATTATGAAATACATATCTGCAAGAAAGAGGGTAGTCAACATTCGGAGGATTTGTTCAAGCACTGCAATGGTCCTGAAATTAGCTCAGTTGGTCAGAGTATGATGCTAATAACGCCAAGGTTACAGGTTCAATCCCCACAGGGGCCATTAACTTAAAAGTTGGACTCTATGATCCTTGTGGGTCCCTTCCTACTCAGAATAATCTGTGAAATACAATGCAAGAGTACTTTAGCAGTCACTATAGGTGTGACTGCAGGGATACCTATACTACAACAGCAGTCACTGTTGGTGTCCAACAATAAGAAGAGGCTTAATTCACACAGTGGTGACTGTTGATAATATCACCAAATCTATCAGCAAACGCTCTTAAATAAAACTGATAAAACAGTAATTTCACTAAGACTCACTATGAACAAAAGTACACAAAATAATCAATTTGTCTGTTTTACAGATTTTAGCCCTTGGCATCAATCTGGTAAAGTTCATTATCCAGGGAAAAGTAACTCTCCATTGTATGAACTGCTAAGGAAGTGTTTAGACTGTTACTGACATTAAATACTTTGTCACTACGACAAGAGAAGAACTTAGTTTAGCATTTACATATACATTTTTCAATTACAACTACAATTTTATTTGTTTCCTGCACCCTAGTACTTTCAAGGTACTACTATAAGATGCCTTTCCTGAATAAGTAGAGAAGAGTGAGTGGTGCCTACCTTCAACAGCTGTGTCGAACCAATTGGTATCAACCAATACATTCCCTTGTACATTAGGCATTGGTGGGGGAAACCACAAAAAACCCCACATGCTTCCTGTCGACCCTAATTGTTTCCACATATATTTTTAATTGCTTTACTTTGAACTACTTTAAAGTTAAGATTTTCATGTCCTTTTCTGTCCACAAGAGGAGCTCACAGAGTACTGGGCCAGACACTGAGGTTGCTTTGCAGAAACACATGCCCTTCCAGAGAAAATTCCACTTAAAAACATCTCCGAAACAATAAGAAGGTACCCTCTTGTTTACAGATCTGAGTACTAAAAAGAGTAATTAATACTTTCTTCTTTCTTTTTTCTGTTTAATGCATCCTGTATAAAGATGTGATGTAGAATATGAGGAGCTGAAATTAAATAAAACACCTCACAGCAAAACTGATGTTTCTTGCAGTACTCAAGGGACTCTTCTAAAATTCTGAAGGACAGATAGCTGGAAGAAGAATTGTCTCATTGTAGATGTCTAACCGAAAGTACATCAGCTGGGAAGTAAGTTTTTGGCACAACTTAAAAAAAGAGTTCAACCGTCTCTGTGGGCCTGTTTGGACACACTGTGGGTTTACAAGGTGATTCAAAATCTAATTCCCCACACTAAATTTTATGTTATAATCAATCTCACTTTGTTTTTTATAATGTTTCAAAAATATATGAGATATCTAAAAAAAAACCCAAAACAAAACTCCAAGTATGAATTGCACATTGGGCCTCCAAGATAGCGGATGAGAAATTCTGGAGGCAGAGAAAAGCACTAATCCACATATTCTAAATGTAAAACTGCTGCATCAACACTCTTCAAGATATCCTGTATCTAATAATCTCATCATTTATTGTACCTTATCCAGCACTGCACTTACTGGCATTTAAGCTCTGAACCTAGTTTAGCTTGTATATACTGAAGGTAATTATTTTGGGGGTTTATTAGCTAATTCATTTGAGCATCAGTTGCCTGGCTAAGCTCTTCTGTTTCACCCTGCCTGACTCCTCAGATATCATTCTGAAGCACTAACAATGCACTTACCCATCATATTATATAAGCTCTGTGGTGCAAACTGCCTTGGCATTTTCTGTACTGCTTCTTTGTAAACCATAAGAGCATCCTGAAAAGAGACACACAAGTGGGAAAGCACAAATTTCAAAACCATATTTTCACATATAAAGTAAAACTAAACTATCTTCCTTCCCCAAATAAATGGTGCAGAGAGAAAACACAACAGCATCATAAATATCACACAAAGTTCAAATTTCTCCTTTTAAAAAGTTTTTTTTTTACCTGAATTTTACCAAATTCAGTGAAGCTTATTGACAAGAGATCAGATTAGTTCCAATATTGCATCTCTTTTCCCAAGCAGAAGTAACAAGAACAGTTTTTATACCCCTTAATGACTGATGAGTTTATAAACAGATTTAAAATTCTGTAGGCTGTTAAAGAATATGGAGTAATATCAAATTGCAGACAAAGAACTTTCTGACAAAAAAGCTACACTAAGTGACCTAAAAATAAAGAAATCATTGCCTACTGCCAAGCAATAACAAAACATAATCCTCACAACTCAAGTCTGCTCCACAGAAAGAATGAGACACACAATAAAGTCAAGAATGCCAAAACAGGAATCCCTTTGCAAATATGCTGTACCTTAAATTACTTGATCACACATTTACTCATTCAGCACTTTGGATGCTTTCTAGTCAGTCTATTAGCTCTGCATCAAACAGTCACAGCTTATGAAGGCTGAAATATGCTTGAAAAGATCCTAAATGTATGATCAAATCAAGAATGACCACCAGGCAGAGAAGCATGATGTTTTATATTCTTAAAGTCCCTCCCAGGTATTGAGGTGCAAGGGATTTTAAGAATATGAACCATCCAGCTCTACACCAGCTGTGCAGACAACATGCTGCTGTTCTCTTCCCTGTATGTGTGCATTAGCTGCCTGTGTTTTAACCAATTAGTAACAGCCATCTGACAGAGCTGGGTGCAGCAGACAGATGACACAGAATCTGCAGAGCTTGTGCATGGCTAATCTTAAACAGCTGAGGTAACTGTCATGGTCAGGAACACTTACATGGATCAAAACCACACACAACTCCTGTTTCTGAAGTATGCCTGGCGATGCCAGGAGAGAATGACTTTCTTTCAAATACTGCCAAAGGTCAAAACTCAAGTGAATGTCCAGTTTTAGTAAATTCATTAGGGAAAATAGAGAGGAATAATAACAGTCACATTTGCACATGTAAATGAGTTGAGATGGCTTGGGTGTAGCATATGGTTACATTAAAAATATCCAACCCACTTTAGCACTCAGGTCAAGTTATCTGAAAATAGCACACAGCGGGATGTTTTTAATCACTCAAGTTTTAAATTGTTTCAACTGGGTCTTTTTTTTGGAGACTCAAAAGCAAACATAATTGCATTTTTCCAACTAAGGATGGACTTACCCTGTTTTGAATTATAAATTCAGTACACTTTAGGTTGACTGGTCTGTAATCAGGTTTTATCCTTTGCATACCAGCTACAGGTACAAAGCCAAAACGAATGAATTTACACATAACAGTTGTGACCACTACTAATGTTGACTCTGACATGAGAATATCACACTGCTTATTAATGCCATCACACCTGTGGCTGTAGAGACTAAATATTCTCTGTAGAGAATGCTAATCTTGATTTGGTGAAATGTGTGCCTGTGATGTATTTTGAAAGTCTAGGCAGAAGCAGTAGATATTATTTATGTATGAAGGTTTTATCATGATATTACAGAAAAATTTGCAGTCTTACTTCATAGTGTCCTTGTTCATGAAAAAGTTTTCCTAAGTTATAAAGACAGCTGGTAACAGAGCTTTTATGAGCGTGAGGATCTTTCAGATTTTCATCAGAGATCTCTGAACACTTCACAAAAGTCCTCCTGGCTTCCTCTGTCTTCCCTTGGTTCATCAGAATGATACCAGTATTTAAATAGGCAGCTGTGAAGAGGGAAAAAGTGATACTTTTAGTGGAGTTCTGTTATACTTTATCTACTGTTTTAATTCAAAGTAGCATCTGGTAGAGATCCCATGGTTATCTAATTTTTTTTTTAGAATACAGATCATATATAATTATTATAGATAAACATATAATGAACATGTGAACATATGAGAAGTAAAAGTATAGAGACAAAGGAAAGAAGAAAGCAGCTATAAAGACTGAGTAAGGAGGGAAGGAAACAATGGTTAGGCAGGGTACTCCATTTCGTTCCTCTTATTAGGACTGTATCAAGCAATAACACAATTGCTTGAAATGTTACAAAATATACATATACATAAATACATGTATATGTATGTATACATATGTAGAAGATTTAATATGAAGGTACAAAAGTCTCAGCCATCTTAAAAATCACCCACTTAATTTTAGAACCAATCACTGGCAGCATCACGATTATTCTCCATTTTCCCCAGGAAAGAAAGGAAAAATGAAAGGACTGCAAAAATATTCCTATTATTTACCCATGCATACCACACATACCAGGGGAGTGGCTGTAAGGAACAGGAAACAAGAGCCTGAAAATTTGGGCAGTAGTATCTGTGGCTCAACATCCCAGATAAGAAGCATTTTTGGTTCTAATAGTGCTGCTGATTTTAACTCATTATGTGCTTCTTCCTTGTACCACACTAAACATATTTGTTTACTAATAAACCCTTTCTTTCAAGTGCACAATTTTACCTTTTGCTTTCTGAATTAAAAACTTCTGAAAAAAAGGAAAATGTTATTAAAGAGTATGAAAATTTTCTATAAAACTATAGTCAATATTATACAATCTTGTATAGTTGAAATACTTACAAGCTAGTGTGGGTCTGCTTCCAATTGCCAGTTTATAGTAATGCAATGCCTCTGAAAACCTGCTGTTTTCCTGAAGTAATAAACCTCTGCATAAGGGAAAAAAAATTAAAAAGAAAATCAGAAAAGAGAGTGAAATTACTACGAAGAGTAACTTGAATACAAATATTGAAAATACAACTCAGGTAACAAAGAAAAAATATGCTGACTGGTATTTCAGAGATTTAACCACTCTCTTACTAATAATTCAGTGCAAAAATTACTTTATGTAAAAATATGAATTCAGAGACATCAGGTGCATCCATATGATTTTTAAAAAGCAGATGTTAAATGCAGTAGTTTTGACTTTATTGAAAACCAGGAGATTCATTTTATCAGTTGAGAAAATGTTAGCCTGTGAGATTTTTTAAAGTGGCCAGAGTATGATGGAGGTATTTTTAAGTCATTCAAGTTTAGCCTTTCATCTTTTCTTGACTTGAAAGAAGCAGATCTTTTTTAAATGCATGATAAAGTTAACTACCTAGCACTTGACATGTGTCACGTAAACCAGTTCTGTTGTTCAGCAATTTCACTGGATTATTCACTGTACAGCTAAGCACCTACAACAGTTACACTTTACCTGCATTATTTATGTTTTAAGCAATTTTACTAACTGAAGAGGTATTAAAAATTATACTGAATACTTCCAGTTCCATAATACATAGGCTTTAATTTAGCTTTTAACACAAACATCCTTGTGAATTACAATTTACACCAGCCACCCACAAATTTCTGAGAAATAAGTGGTCTGGACATCACTGACAAGAATGCACATTATATACATAAATGAATGCACAAAGCATTACAGTGTTCCCAAAGTTTTAGAAGACTGAAAAAAAGCATATAGAAATATATTAAAACCAGAAGGATTTAAAAATTCTTAAAAACTAGTAATTTCGGAGTGGAGACTCAGACCTTATTATCCAGGGGTAAATGTCCCTTGTCATATAACTCAACAACCCCCTGCAGCGCTCCAGGCTGGGCACAGAGTGGCTGGAGAGCAGCCAGGCAGAAAGGGAGCTGGGAGTTTGGATTGACAGGAAGCTGAACATGAGCCAGCAGTGTGTGCCCAGGTGGCCAAGAAGGCCAATGGCATCCTGGCCTGGATCAGGAACAGTGTGACCAGCAGGACCAGGGAAGTGATTCTGCCCCTGTACTCAGCGCTGGTGAGGCCACACCTGGAGTGCTGTGTCCAATTCTGGGCCCCTCAGTTCAGGAGGGATATTGAGGTGCTGGAGCAGGTCCAGAGAAGAGCAACCAGGCTGGTGAAGGGACTCGAGCACAAGTCCTATGAGGAGAGGCTGAGGGAGCTGGGGTTGTTTAGCCTGGAGAAGAGCAGGCTCAGGGGAGACCTCATTGCTCTCTACAACTACCTGAGAGGAGGTTGTAGCCAGGTGGGGGTTGGTCTCTTCTCCCAGGCAACCAGCCGTAAGACAAGAGGGCATGGCCTTAAGCTGTGCCAGGGGAGGTTTAGGTTGGATATCAGGAAGAAATTCTTTACAGAGAGAGTAATCAGCCATTGGAATGGGCTGCCCAGGGAAGTGGTGGATTCACCATCCCTGGAGATTTTTAAGATGAGACTGGATGTGGCACCTAGTGCCATGGTCTAATAACCACGGCAGTGTTGGATCAAGGGTTGGACTTGATGATCTCAGAGGTCTTTTCCAACCCGGTTGACTCTATTATTCTATGAACTCAAAATACCCAGGAAGATGTGGCTATTTCTCTTAGGTGGAAGCAGTATCACATCTATTTGTAGTTTCTCTAACCTCCAGCAATTTTCTTCCTCCATGCTTTTATCTGCTGACAGCTTTTTGAACTGCGAAGAGCTTAGACCTCTTCCATCTCCAGTCTCTAATCAGAGAAGATTTTTTAATCCTTCAACATGTCAGAAAAACTTTTGGAATTAAACCAGTAAATTTCAGGGGAAGAAAAGGGAAGGGCAGCTAGCTAAAGAAATAACCACCATCCATGTTGTTTGCTTCCTTGGGTTAGGATTTAACAGAATGGAGGAATATATCCTCTTTTTCTTGTAATCTTGTAATCTATCCTATCAGCACCACATGACCTCACTTTGAAACTCTCTCCCAATTAACTTCAGATTAGGTAGAAAATCACATTCAGGATACCTTTTGTCATGGCACCAAGCTTTATAACTATTGTTAAGTATCTTGAAAATGGCAAGAAGTAGGATCATGTGGATAGAATAACATTCTACTTTTTCTAGAATCTTTTTTACCGTAAAATTTTTATAGACTGTCATTACTCCAAGGAAAATTAATTATGATATTTTGATCCTGTTTTCTATTGACAGAAGTACAATTAACAGAAAAAAAAAATGAGGTGCCTGGTCTGACATTTAAGCTGCTTCTTAATTTTTTAAAAAGCAAAGCCACACAATTTCGGAACCATTTATCACAGAAATTCCATTCTTATTTTAGTTCTGGAATAAAAAATTTAATATACTAAGAAAAGTAACAATATTCAGTCCACTTCAACAACACTAAGTACTTTGGTAAGTGTACAACATTTGGGTTTGGGATTAAAATAACTTTTATTTGCAATTATTACAAATTAATATTCTGTGTTCACTGCATGCTCTAATAACTGGCATTCTTGATTAATTACTTGATACTTTAAGGTGGGATTTTTTCTACTTCTCTTCCAAAAGACTTTTTTTTTTCTTTTATCTGTTTCCATTAACAGTCAGTCTGCCTGTCAGTCTCTCTCTCTCTCTCTTTCTCTCTTTTTCTTTTTCTCTCTCTTTCACATATATATAATCCAAGCTACTGAGATGCAAGACTGGGTGCTGAATTCCAGCAAATAATTATTTTTTTATTTATACTGTTATGAGGTTTGGTAGAAGAAAGAGGAAAAGAAGAGGGATATAATCTAAAAAATCTTAATAAGGCATGAAACTGCCTCTTCTCCTTGTGAAATTGGTCCTGATTGCTTGCTGATTGTTTTCACTGTGGCTTCTGGTAGTACAAAAATGACCAGATTTGAGTCTCCAGTTCTAGTTTCAGATTAAACAAAGTCAGGAAAAAGTTTAAAGGAAATTAAAAAAAAAAAACAACAACAAACAAAAAACACAACACTTTTAGTTGAATACAGTTGACACTTTGACAAGTATGCTTCTGAGAGATAAATTACTGGGATGTTCACTCATGAAGGGATAAATAGTTATTTAAATAGATAAAGAGTTAAGACTATGAACATTGCATTAAATTTGCAAAAATTCCTAAATTTATGAAGAATATTAGAAGAGATTAAAGTACAGTTATACCTCACTTCCCAGGTGAAAAAATCACATCCTCTCTAGCTTTAAACTAAAATAAAATGTAGGCTTATAAGCTCTATCTAATTACTGACAAAATTCAATTAAAATTAAAACCAGACACTTCAAATTTAGTTACTGCCAAAATTAACACTGCCTATGAAATGTTCCACTTCTCATTTTAGAGGATGTATTATAATCTCCAACTACATTATTTCCCACTATTACTTCCACAGGTCTATTGTCTCATTTACCACACAGGAGGAATATAAATGAGCAATATTTGCCTCTGCCTCCAGTTTCTACAAGGAGAACACCACCAGCTTCTTATAAATATTCTTTATAAATATTCTTTTGAGCAAAATATAAAATAAGTCCTAAGAAAAAATGACAAACTATTGTTTATTTCAAAATCAGTTCAAGCAAAACTGCAAATCAGGTCCTATATTCTCCTTTCCATTTTTGTATTTCACAGAATCTAAGCCATTTCCAAAACAAAATTCATGTTGATTTTCAGCTAGGCATTATATCTGAGAGGCAGACACAAGGTTCTGAGGAACAGCACAGTTCAACCTTGATACTGCATTGCTAAATCAGTGAACCTGATCAGCAGAGACATCAGGGTAGGTGAAGCATCCCAAGGTAAGAGCCCTGAGAGCACAGCAGGGAACTCACTCCAAAGGCTCTCTGCTGGCTGCTCCAGCAACGCTGAGTTCACACACCAAGTCCCAGGGTTGATTCTGAAAGCGGATGGCCCTAAAAATTGTTCACGGTTGTCAAAACAAACAGAAAGCAAAAACATGGGCTCTGTCCTGGTTCCGGCCAGGACAGGGGTAATTTTTGCAGTAGCCAGGAAGGGGCATGTCTAGGACCTGAAGGTTATTCTACACCACCTCACATCATTGCCAGAGGTGGGAGGAAAGGAGTCTCTTCCAGGGAGAAGGGGCTCCTTCTAGTCAGGTAAGTGTGGTGGAAGGAGCAGTGGGGTGGCCCCAGTTCCGAGCTGGAGGGAGCGGTTGGGTAATGCTGGTTCCGAGCCAGAGGGAGTGGAGGGGGCAGTGTGGCAGAGGGAGCCATCGGGTACTCCCTGCTGCTGGAGGGTTTTTGTGTGAACTGTTCCTTTCTGGTACCCTCTGTCGTTGGTATTGTTGCTGTTACTCTTTGTTTTCTTATCTCATTGCTGTATCATGAGGGTGAAAGTAGTTGGTAAAGAAAAGGCTACTTAAACCACAGGACACACTGTAGACAGTTATAAACTGTTCATAAATTTATTTAGGATTAATTAGGAGACAAGTTCTAATTATCATAAGTAGCAAGGTTCTGGAACGTTCCAACAGGACTTTTTTTGCTGCATTACATCTAGCTACTTTTACAGTGGAGTGTTAATCATTTATGAAATGGGGGATATGTGCTAACTGCCTGCAAGACTAGCAAACTTCACCAAGTGACTTAGGAAGTGGCTCAGAATCCTGTTTTTCTAATAGGAAGACAAATAAAAATAAGAAAAAAAATGAAAAGCAAGTTCAGACTATCTAGAAATGATGCATATCACCTCTATAGATAGAATTGCTCATTTAATATGTGCAGGAAAACGTTTCCCCCAAGTGATTTCTTTGTAACCTTCCTGAATTCTTTAAGCTTTTACGTATCTTGCTTGACCAACAATGAAAAATCTTCCTGTCTTCTTCCTCTGCTTTGGTTTTGACCCAAAGTCACTAAATACTAATGGCACAAAAATGTTTTCGAGGACTGGAAGGCAGTCACAGAATATAAACAGGTGGTAGATGATCTATCCTTTTTCTCAAATTACATATTAATTTCTTCCTGTTGGTAGTCCCTATTAAAGCCAGCTGGTCTACTTCCAAAGCAAACTCCTTAGTGACTAAAGTTGGCATAAATGGACTGTAACTGTCAAAGTAAACATGTATATTAGTGAAATATTTACAAAATACAGCCAGGTACAATACTGAAATAGGTTAATCGATTTTGTTTACTGGTTTATAGCAACTAATACATGGCCTGTTAGCTATTGTTTTGCCATGACTGCAGTTCTTCCATGCCTCAAGCTACATTCATCCCACTGATTTCAGGTGGGATTATCTACCAAGGACTATGTTTACCTAAATGCTGCACTGACAAATAAAGAAAAAAATGGAAGATAATTCTCTTTTATTCCCCACTCATAAGTGTCTCAAGGCACTCAGCAAGAGAGGATGTGCTTTGCCTAAGGCAACTCTTTCACTGTCATATGCAAAACTAGTGGATAGAAAGATAGGTATGGATGCTACCATAAATCCTACTTTTTTAATGAATAAGAATCCAAACATACAGGGAACGATCATTCCCTTCGCAGAACTCACTAAGCAAAGTAATCTATAGCCCCATTAGTTAAAAAAAAAACAAACAAACAAAACCAAAACCATCACCCCAAAACAGTCTCTAGTCTTTCAGATAGCGCAGTAAAACTCTGCCACGATCTTCTAGATCTAGAGAAGAGCTTCCAAACATAAGCAAATTGGTCAACAAATATCATCCTGTTCTCTTTTCTGTTACTGGTGCAGTTTGATTGGGATTACTACACATTCAGCACCACACCCACTCTCACAACCCCTATTTCCTTGACAGAGGGAAGACTGGTGTGGGGATAAGTAATAGCACTGCTCCTGTCCTTCTCACTCCTATGGATAATGGGCAGGGCTGTGCCATGTCTGCAGTCCTCAAGCCAGATTTCTATTCCCCCTCATGTGCCCCAGTAGTCAACATAGATAGAGAGCTGGACAGAACCTCTTACAAGAGGGGCCTTTTTTGAAACTGAATGGCAGACTCAAACAATTATTTTCATAATTTTATAAAATGGTGAAAGTCTGTCTTAGGACTATAAATGACCACAATTTCAAATATTGAGACATGTAATTGATTAGCTAGGTCATGAATGCCTTTCACCTCTCAATATTACTTTGAAAAATATCTGTACTTCATATAGGCTCTACAAAGTGTCCCAGAGCAGAGTTCTGCACTGCAGGACACCACCAGTCACTCACAACACAGCAACATTTTACCAAGGCATGGTTACAGCTGGACAAAAATTTTCGCCTCTGTCTTCGACAGAGAAAGAACTAGCTGGCAAAGTAGAGATTAATTCCAGACAGGTTTGTAACAAGTTTGCATTCACAGTTGAGAAAAACAATAACCAAGTACTTGGACAGACACCAGATGACACATCCTCTTTGCTTTTTAACTCGACATCCTGAATGATAAAAACTTCTGGCCTATCAAGGAAGAAGAACCATAACCTTGACTTGTTTTCTACTTCATGGTTGCTGCAGGAATTTTGTCTGGGGCCAGTTCAACAACAGTTCAACACAGGTTTGTAGGTCAGCCTGCTTTTAGTGCTTTTTGTATCCGACAAGGAGACTTTTACGCCAGAATCCTTAAAAGGCAGGGAACACATTTTCAGATGTTAAATAGGCTAGCAAAAACAGACAAGGAAGAACTTTGCTCATATTGATTTTTACCCAAGGATGTAGAGTTAAACTTTGCATGTAAACCACTTCTGCAATCCTAGAAAGTCTAGGATAAAAATTTCAGCCACTATTGGAGAATTTACCTAACAGAAACCTAAAAACATTCACATTTATTAATATAATACCCTAAGTTTTCTAGTGTAAATTTTATGAAAATTCATAATACAACTTTACTCAAAGAAATTAAATTATTTCAATAATGAACTTGTATACACAGCCCTGTACCACTAAAGGCAAAATGAGATATTTCAGAAGAGAAGCAAGTGGATGGCTGTTTGGTAGATATTCATCATTTATAGAGTATTGTATACTCCAAAAATACAACATTTCAAGTAATTTGTATAATTTCAAAAGAATATTCAATATTTCTGTCAGATTGAGAACATCCTTATAATCGGCTGAAAAACTGAAGGTAATGTAAAATATTAATATGGATGACAACAGAATACTCTAAGCACAACCATGCCTAAATACAAGTGCAATAACGTATGCAAAACTCTACCTGTTAAGCAATTTTACTTTAGACATGAATTGGAAGCAATTTGAGACAATACAAGTAACCCCATGAGCTTTAGGTAACAATCATAGGGCAACAAAGACTGAAAAGCAAAACCAAACTAAATTAGTTTGTTTTTCATCTACTGAACATTCCTTTGTTTGGAAGAATAAACTATCATTTTTCGACAGCTCTGTCCTTGGTACTTCACAGTATTAAAATACATGGCTTTCTGACTTAAAAAAAAAAAAA
>VXAY01012532.1:1034694-1133271 GCA_013399855.1 Oxyruncus cristatus
AAAAAAAAGCATAGAAAGATAGCTCCATTCATGCTGATTTACTACCCTATGAAATCTAGCTGGAATCAGCAGTGCTACATAGCTTTAAGAAGTTGGCTTGGAGATTTGTTTGTAAAAACTACCTGCAGTGCAGTCTAAAGATGTCAGAGAAGTTATTTATAGGAGGGCACTTTAAATGTATTCTTGAAGCTACCTCATTAAAAGCATATTGTAATACATTCTGCACTGAAACTGCTATCAAAATTTCAAATGCTTTCACAGTTGCCAGGTATCTACCCTTACAGTCCTTCATGAGACTTTCAGAAAATAAGCTTCCAAACAATAATTCAAGTCCTTAGCCTAAACTCAGGTTTTGCAATTTCTTCAGTTTCCCTTTTTTTTTTTTTTAATAAATCCAAATAATAATAATTAAAAAAAATTCTGCTGGTCTCTAAAAGTTTAGGAATTTGTTTAATATTACAGGATAGACATACTTGAACACTGGAAACTAACATGTGTGGAATCGGGCAAACCTTCAAATGGAGATTATGTAATTATGTAATCTAAATTAATGCATTTTAAATTGTTCTAAATGGTAAAAGCAGTTGTAACTCAGAGCCATAAGGTAGAACAGTCAGAAAATAATATACCACTGAAATCAGGCATTCACTAATCTGTTAATTTTTTTTTACATTTTAATGTATTAAGAGCCAATTCCTAAGCCAACCTCACACTTCAGTTTTTTGAAAAAGAAGAAAAGAGAATAAATGCTTCTCTTTATATAGTTTCTGTCTTTGATTGTTATCCATTAAAACTGTGAGTTAAAACTTAACAATTTGTTCCTCACACAGAGAGCACATGGATTTGTTGCTGCCGTGTGTGAACACTGGGCTGCATATGCCAATTAATCTGTATCAAATACTGAGGTGTAAGTGCTTAGAAACAATAACAAACATGTGAGACACATACATTGCTTCTAAATTACTGAAAGGATGCTTTTTGTCTAGACTTCCATTGAGTGACTGATTCAGTTTCTAAGGCACATACTGAAAACAAGAAAGAGCAAAACTAACAGACCTCTTGTAAGCACATATAAGACACATTTTTCCATTACAGAGGTCTTTTGTAAAAGGCACTCATAGAACTACATACCAAGGATGAGCTTCAATTGCAAAGGAGCTCTTGAGTATTTGTTTTTAAAAGAATTGACTCATCTGTGGTCTTGTAATATCAAAGAACACTCCATTTACCACCTAGTTTTCATGGTGGATCTTAAAGGCCCCAACACTGAGAAAGATTACTAAACCAAAAAAATTATGCAAGATTTTTCAACTACTGTTGAATAACTAATGGTTTTGTGAAGCTTTTTTTAAAAAAAAGAAAGGATTCTATGGCATTCAATATAGCAGTAGAAAGGTTAAGAATTAAAATTCCTTTACTTTCACAGGTATATTTAAGGTGACTTTATGCCCTATATATTCCAACCAGCATCTTAGTCAAATTCCTTCCACAAAAATTCAGTAGAATTTAAAAAAATTCTCTATTCAATTGAGATGAAGACTTATAAGCATATATTTTGTATATCAATGGAAGCCTGGAAGACTAGCAGCTTATTCTGAGAATGGCAAAACAACTGAAATTTTTTTTTTATATCCCTGTCTTTATTGTTCAACCCCCTTTCCTCCTCTTACCCTGGTATTAACTTGTTTCCCTCTATGACACCGTGAGTAAGAGACAAAAGTACCGTATAGGTGTTCAAAAGATTTTAATAGTTATAATTTTCATCTCCAAAATGAATGGCATATGAGAAATGTACAAGTATCAATCTTGTCACTTTATTTCCTACAATGTTCTGCTGCGTTCAGAAGTTATGTTTTAAATGTAATCAAGAAGAGTTTCTTCTTAAAAATACGCTTTGCGTACTCTTCAATGCCTAACAGAGATGAGAAAATTATGTAAACTTCATTTTCAGATAAGTGGCCATTTTAAACTGGAACTACAGGCAAAACATTTTTTTTTGTTTATCTATTTGAAGAGCCTTACTATTTGAATTTAGTTTTGCACATTTTGATTATCTAACATTCACACTTTTGTACTGTACTCAGGACATTATTTTCATACTACTACCCATGGAATGGCAATCACCTGGATTTTGTCCTGCAGACACATCATGAACCAAGAGCACATGGCTAGTGGAGGTTGCTTACAGCAGAGCCCCACTCTGGGGACTTGGGCTGGCTGGGTCATGGCAGGAGGGGAAGGAAGGGCGAGTGCCAGAACAACAAGCAGAGCTGAGCAGGAAGCAGGTGGGATATCCAGTCAGAGAATCAGTCCCCTCCTTGTTGGGGCACGCAGAATGATCTCACCTCAGTGAGAAGCTTAGCATGACACTCGCTTCCATGTTCATGATCTGGTACATTAATGAGTTAGGAAATCTCTCTCCCTGCTGTATAATTATTTTGATACTCATGTTATTTATCCTCTTACACACTTAGAAGAGAGTTGTACTAATTAAACTTTGATTAACCTATGCTGCTCTGAAGTCAGTCACAGGAGAAAAGTAATTTGCTGTTTTAACATTTCAGACCTCTGGAGCTAACAGAGGGGTATTGGTCTTTGCTTGGAAGTGCTTACATACACTCCTCCCACCAAACATTATTCAGACTTAAAAAAGAAGTCTAAATAACACCTCTGCAATTTAGTGGAGTCAGAAAGAGGTGGAGGGTCACAGCTGACAACTCATCTATTGGCACTTTGTTTAGTGTGGGGTGTTTAATTCTTTTAAAGTAGACTGTAAGTTTACCTTCTCCATATCCATTACATGAATACTACAGTAATGTTGACCAAGAAAAAATCTTGTCCACACCATAGTTTAAGGAGCACAATTAATGAAATGACTGTTAGAAAGCAACAAATAACATCATCTCCCTTTCCAGGAACTAAATCAATAGTTCCATTCACAACAGGTTTCAAAGACAATGCAATCTCAGGAAAGGTGCCCATACTCACAAATTATAGAGCATGTCAGCCATGTTGCTGCGGTAGTACAAGGCATTTCTATAGGCGCTTTCAGCTTCAGAAATCTTGCTCTGGCTCTTGAGAACATTTCCAAGGTTACCCCATGCTGTCAAGAGGAGAAAACAGTATTCAGAAACAGCTACAATCCAATTACACATGACAGAGTATCCAAGTATCAGGAAGTTCCTCAGGGAGACAAACCTTACAAAGAAACTATTTTTATGGAACAGGAGGGGAGGTTGGTTATTTTTTCCCCCCCCAGTTTTCTGGATCTCTGAATCTCTTATTGTGAGACTCACATTTCATAGAGGTGATTTACATGCATTCAGGTGGGAAAAGGAAATTGAAAAAAAAATATATGTCTCCATGCTTTAGAAATTACTGTAGTAAAGGCAAGGGACCATTTTATTTTATATCACCTCTAAATAAAAATCACAGAGTGAAATGTTGATCTGGGGCATCTTCCTAGTTTTAGCATTTTTTTAAGCCTATTGACCCTAAACAGCAAGAAATCTTCCCAGAGAAGATGCAGCCCTCACTGAAGTATGAAAATTTGACATATGACGCAGGAATTGAAAGAATGGTTAGTAAGTAACCAGGATTAAAAATATGCCATATGGATATAAACATACTACACAGATCACTAAAAAGCATTTTTTCTACCAGGAAAACATGTGGTTCCTTTCCATACAATTTATTATGTTACACACTGTGCTTTTATAGCCCATCTATAAAGGTCTTCAGGTAAAAAAAATATTTAAGGCTCCACATGTTTCCTTTTCAGTTTTGTTGAGTAGCACAAATACTACTTAAAAAAGGAACTGGAACTAACGGTTTATTGAAAACACAGCCCGTGCTACTAAGAATTTAGAAAACTAGTTTAACTGGCATTGTAATTATAGTGTACGTGTGTGTGTACATGGCAAAAAAAAAAAAAACGCAAACCACATTACGCTTATAAATACATCAAAGTTATTTCATAAAAAGCTCTACTTTCACACAGGTATTTTTTAATGAGAAAAAACAAGGAAAGATGATGCATGCTCTTTCCCCCAAACACAAATATTTGTCAAAATATTCTTCCTTCCAGATATACTAATCATAAACATCAGCTCAAGTAGCAGTTGACTCTGATGCTCTAGTCAAGCCCTGTTTTTACAAGAATTTGCATCAATCTTGCCCAATACAAAATTTTAGTTTTAATCTAACATTGCTACATAGGTTGATAATTGTGATATGCATTTTTTCCTTACAAAGTGCATTGCTTTCAAGTTACTGTGGTTTGCTGCAAAATCATCCTATCGTAAGGATGGAACAGAATTCCCTCTGAGCAGAATAAACTAATCATTGCTGGGAAAAAAATATTAAATCATTTTAGAATTTATAAAAATCATGTCATCCAACTGTGCACAACATATTCTGAAAAATCAAAGGAAAAAAACAAATGCAATATTTCCTCTGTTAGAAATAATTTCCTCTGTGCAGAATAAACTAATCATTGCTGGAAAAAAATAATTAGAATTCATAAAAATCATGTCATCCAACTGTGCACAACATATTCTGTAAAGCCGATGAAAAAAAAATAAATGCAATATTTACCTGAGAAAAGAAAACATTTCTGTGAGTCACTTCAGTTTACCTAGTACTTAATAAGATGAGAAATAATTCAAACATTGTTTATCAATAAATTAACAAAAGTCACAAAAATGTTTCATCACTTTGAGGTAAAGCTGCTAAAACTATTCTCAGATTCACTCAACTTTTACACTCTTTGATATCATATGTGCAGAATTTTGAATTTATTTCCCCATTACTGCCACTCTTCCTTTTTACATGCAGAAAACATTTTGGAAGCACCAATTAAGGTGACTAGACAACCTCTAAGCATTAATGCTTGTAAGAAAAACAGAGATTTCTATATGGTTTTAAAATAAATTTGTGAAAACATATCCTGATGTTGCTTCTGCAGCACATGGCCATTCAACTTGATATAACTGTATGTTCCACATAATCTGTAGGTACTTTTGCTTTCACTCTGATCTCCCATAACAGAGCATTACATCAAAAGACCATTTGGAATACTGATGAAAATTTCCTGCTATATAGTTATTTACTCCCAAACATTCTGAAGCTCAGTAAATGAAAGGATGCATAGAAGAATGATTCAGTTCATCCTTTCATCTGTTACGCTGGAATTACACTTGTTACCAGTATTAAATGTAATATTTTCTCCTCTACATTTCTTTTCATACTGTAAGCCCTAATATTTATCTGAGTTAACATAATTTTTAAGGCAGTACTTTAATTTACATTTTGCAAAATAATGTGACAAGTTTTTATATCAATCAATAATTAATTGGTGCTATTTCATTTTAAATGTACTCAGACTTCTGTCTAAACTTCTAAAACTGTGAATGATTAACCTTATGTGATGCACTAGAAGAAGTGATAGTAGCGGAAAATAGCAAACATAAAACATGATAATCTTACAATTTATCACTAATGGAGACATGAAAATCAGGTCTTTTTACTTATCCAAACTATAAAAGCTAGGTATAAATCTTCCCATCTATTTAAACACAGAATTAGTTAGATGAATGACCTAGTTCTGGCTGGAGATGAAGCTACATACTCATAAGCCCTAAAAGTTATGAACAGCTAATATCTGCAGAAACCACATCCTCTTGGGTTTTGGTATATGAGAGAGGGTAAAGCAGGCTGCACATACATGGAAAAGAGGCTATAAGAGATACTCAAGAACTTCACTCCTGCTTTGTCTTAAGTAGTGCAACTAACCATAGGAAAAACAAAGAATTTCAATTATTAACTGCCATATCTCAAAATTTTTCCTGCAAAACTGTAACAACATAAATTCAACTACGGGCACATTCAGAAACAGAAACATAGTAATATCTAAGTGAAGCCACATCCCTGTTAAAAACATACCCTATGACTCCAACTAAAGTTCAGCAGTCAACTATTTTCCATTTGTACATGGTGAGAAATTAAAATATATAAATATATATACACACCACAATTTAATCTTTAATTAAAAATTCAAATTTTCCCCTGTAGAAGAGCCTATTTAGCAAAAGAAAAAAGCAAGCTCTGAATGAAAGAGCTTTGCAATATTTACTTTCTTCCTGCTGCTTAATTCCCTGTGAGAAAACAAAGACACCAAAACAGACCCCCTTTTAGAAATAATACTCCATCATAGCATGGGAACAAATGTAACATTCACATCTCACCTAGAACAGTCAATCCATTCCAACTTTATTTAAACGCTTAAATTTCCATAGATCATAGTCAATATAGATGGGCATATTAAAAATTAAATCCATTTCATCACCTCTATCACAAGTCAATTATAAACTGAAAAATCTCCCAGTGCTTGAGAATTCCTACACTAGTTACATTTCTTTGCAGGAAAATGAAACTTTTTAACAGGGTTTTGTTCTGCTGTTTGTTGGAGGGTTTTTTAAAAATAAATAGCAGGAAATATCATTTATAGCTAACTACAAAAATAAACAATTGTTTAGGTTTTATAATTTTGGCCATATCAAACTAGATTTCTATTAAACTTTAAATATTGCATTTATGCCACCAGGCATTTAAGTGTTTTCAAAATAAAAAATGAATACGAGAAATTTCAGCCTCAAGTTTAACATGCCTAATTTGTCAACTATCTAATTGAAACTGAGGATTAAGATTTAACAAGACTGAAAAATACCAGGTTGGTATATTAAACCTTCTCTAAACACCTTCATTCCGGAAGACAGCAAGACAAACAACAGCAAAGAAGAACAACATTGTCCAGTCTAATCTGCCTGGATTTAAGATGCACACTTTACTGAAGAGGTCAACTTTCAGCTTGCAATTGAATTATGGAAACAAATGTTGAATGGAAATGAATGAGTGCAAATATCTTCATTTAAATAAAACTTTCCCTTTCTACTGAATCAAGGATCACGCTACGCTATTCAGTGAAATGGAAATTACGAAGTAACAAAGTGTCAGAGAAGAGCACTCAGGTGGGCTAAAAGCATATATGCGGATTACTTGATCCAAAAGTTTGCTTTAAATAAAAAAAAATAAAATAATGAAAAGCACAAATCATTAAGACAGATAACTCAAAGTATTAAAGCAGGATTCTCCTTTCTACCCATCACCCCTATATAATCCATGAAAAATTTGGTAATAATAAAATCTATTTGGAAACTCACAGTCTATTAACATACCCGTTGTCCAAACACCTCTGCTGAAACATGGAGAGAAAAAAATCCAACAAAAATTGACTATTAAATCATTAAAATACAACCTGGTGAACTTTTAAAAATAATATAGAAGAGGAAAATGCTGCCTTTCAGAGTATGTTATGCCAGAGGGCAAACACTGTCTTTTGCAAACCTTAGTAGGAGAAAACATACTTGAAAACTAATGAAATAAAATACAGGACTTAAAAAAATTGATCTGTGATATTCGCAATTCACAGGAATAAATTACTGAAATTCTGTAATACTGTTCTCACGTTAAGTTATCAGACTTACAAAAGAAAAGTTAAACCATCAATAGATGAATTAATCAAAGAGTGTGGACTAGGTTATTACTGGAGTGAAACAAACTACTTGAACAAAGACTGAAGTATTTAGAGAAGAGCCAACTCATTTGTAATCAACTTATCAGCAGTTCCTAACTAGAACCTTTAGTTCACAGAAAAATGCACATCAGGCCAAGAAAACCTCTATGGAGCTTTACAGATATTTGTGCATTATTTACTACTCTTTAGCTTGTGAAATTAGAAACAGCAGTTCCAGTCTGCATTCCCTCTCATTACAATCCTTCTGTATGTCTTCTAAATCATCTATGAAAAAGAAGTGAATGCATAACAATCATAGTCTCTTCTTTTTTTTTTTCTTAAAGAGGGGTTTAAGGATAAAATGATGCTTCATGTTTACCTGGTTACTTTGAAGACATTAGATTTCAAGACTCAAAGACGACTAAGCACGTGGGGCCAAGAGATGCTGTAAGGTTCCAAAGAAACATCCTTCTCCAAACCTTTTGAAATTCATAGCCACTATCATTGGTAAGTCATTTATTTGGATGATAAATGAAGGGTGAGAATTCTAATTTTACTTTTCTTGAACACTTTTTTCTGTTTCCAATACTGTCCAAAAGAATTTTCCATTTGCTTCTCTTCCCTCCCAAGTCTTAAAATTGAATTAAAAGTAAGATATGCACTTTTTATATATATCAATTCACTAACAATCTCCTGTTGGTCACAGCATCAACATCTGAAACGTGCATCACACTTGATGAAAAGTTTTGGGTTTTTTCGCTATAAACTTGAGTAAGAATATCAAAGGGAAACAGGTTAGAATAGTATGAAAAAATTTAAAACATCACAAGGAGGAAACAGTTCCAATTACCCTGGCCACTTTGACCTGTTGTGGTTTCCAATAATTACATCCCAGTACGATTTTCAGGGTTTGGTTACTTTACTTACTGAAGTTGTTACCAGAGTAATGGAATCTGAAAGAACTAAAATAACTTTATGGAAGTAAAGGAGCGGCTGAGGTCACTTGATCTGTTCAGCCTGGAGAAGAGGAGACTGAGGGGAGACCTCATTGCAGTTACAACTTTCTCATGAGGTGAAGAGGAGGGGCAGACACTGATCTCTTCTCTGTGGTGACCAGTGACAGGACCCGAGGGAATGGCCTGAAGTTGTGTCAGGGGAGGTTTCAGCTGGATATGAGAAAAAGGGTCTTGACCCCGAGGGTGGTTGGGCACTGGAACAGGCTCCCCAGGGAAGTGGTCACAGCACCAAGCCTGACAGAGTTCAAGAAGTGCTTGGATGATACTCTCAGGCACATGGTGTGACTCTTGGGGATGGTCTTGTGCAGGGCTAAGGGTTGGACTCAATGATCCATGTGGGTTCCTTCCAACTCAGCATATACTGTGATTCTGTTCTTGTAATACAGAAGAGAAATGTAAGGAATATTTCCCCACATAATTAGCATTCTCAGAAAATGAGGGCCAAGTAAACTACACTACTTACAGTCTAAACTTTGTGGGAAGATTGATCTTTGTCTATGCATTTTATATTTTGATCTATATCCTTAATTTCTGTTAAAGGGTCGAACTTCATAACACACATCTGGGAACACACAAAGTATCTCATTACTTAAAATAAAATCATCAAAAAAAAAAAAAAGCTGGAAAATTTGTCATTCCTTTGAGTCTTTTGAGGACTTCTGAGCGTGAAGAGACATAAGCTGAAACATTAAGACCAAGGTTGGTAAATGGAAATTAATCCTACTGGGAAGAAAAAAAAATAAAGGCTGATACTTACAACAGAGGTAAACAAGTATCCAGTATCCAAATATTCCAAACTACCTTTGATGGATAAGTGTGAAGAAATAGCACAGCACCAGTTATTCTACTCACATTCGAAAGGTTATAACTATAGCTATAAAGAAAACAACTTTTTCTTTTTGTTGAAAGGTTAGATGCATTAGCAACTGATGACTTTTTCCTTCCAAGGGTACTACTTGATAAAGCAGTGCTGCTCCAGTCTCTAGCATTCACATTCCATCAGGTAATCACTTTGTTCTTGAGGGAGAAACAGTTTCATGAACAGAGGAACAACAGGTTTCCCCAATAAACCTCTGAAATCTCAGTTGCACACTCAAAAAAAAAAAATGTAATGAAGAGAGCTCAATATCTAAAACAGTTTTTCTACACTACAGAGCTACTACCTATCACAAAGATATTCAGAAATGTAATTAGATAATGTTTTTTAAGCAGTTTGAGAATGGAAAAGTCCATTTAAATGCTACAGGTTGCTACTTTCAAAGTGGAAAAGATTTTGCATAAGTTCTTCATGATGGTTTCTACAAGGAATTTATATTTTTCCTGTCATTTCAAAGAAATAATGATTTTTTTTTCAAAACGTGTCATAAATTCATGCATATCACCTGCAATAATTATCCTCTAAGAACTTCACTTGTTAATAGAACATTTTGATCAAGTTACCCCATTTTGCTAACTCAACCACAAAACTGCCCTGTTTCCTGTTTCCTGGTGGCATAAATGGTTTCTATATACCCATAATTTATGAGCTCGATCTACTTTGTACATTGATTTTTTTTTTTATATCAGTGGTTATGTGGTAATGTTGAGACAGACTTATTTGTATGGTTTGTTCAACAGTTCATTTGTTGATCAATTGCAGGGCTCTTGTAATGACAGCAGGTGAAAGAAAAACAGAATTGAAAACTATGCAGTGCTCTGAAAGCTATCCAACACCATGTCAGCAGGGGTACTAAGCAACTAACTTTTGGCAGGCAGTGCTTCAGTTTTGTTTCTTGGTTCTGAAACCCTGATGCAAATGTACCAGTGCATGACTCTCTATTGCTCAGCATCACTGCCTGATATACCCACTTCACTTGCTATGTTACAAAAAATTAACTTCTCCTCCTCAAAGGATAGCACAGTGACTCAGTTCAGTAAACCTGAGAGATGAGACTGAGCAGCTGTTACAGTGTTCTCTGGCTTCACCATTTACCCTGTTTAGTCTAGAGTATGGACTCCTCATTCTGCCTAGGACATACTTGCAGATTTTGGTAATCCAATCAACTTTGATGAACCTAGTCTCAAGTGTGTGAGTGCTCCACCATCTGTGAGTGCTCAATAGTCAAGTGAGCCATCAATGAATATTCTGTGAGTATACTTAACTCACAAACTCACACTTCTCCTATACAGATTATAGTATGAAGAAATTCTCAACAGTGCCTTTGCTTGAGGTGCCACAGGATCAAGTAACTTCCTAACAGTTTTTAATTAAGTAAAATGTAAAATCTTTTCAGGGTAGCACTACAGAAACTCTTAACAGCACAGCCCTCACTCGGTGCTAATCAACAGACAAATTCAGAAAGAAACATGCTTCCCAACCACTCATCTCTGATGGTGGTACCATCTCACATCTCTCAGGAGCTGCCTCCATGCAGCCAGTGTGCTACATGTACAGCCTTCCACTTCTCTCGCAACAGAAAGACAATACTACAGACAAATTTGTCCAGTAAACCAGATTCAGCCCTTAAAACCAGTGCTGATATTGCAAAACTTCTAAAAAGATTCAAACCAGAAATCACAACCTCACTGCAATGTCATAGGTGCTCTCTATAAATAGATAAACAAATAAAAAACACCAACACACACATTGTTTTGGATATGTCCCCTCATTTCCCAGTCTTTGTACAACTTGGTTCTGTTTAATGTTGCAACTCTGATGAAGACATTCTGATAAGCCAAAGTTACTTACTGCAAGATCACAGACTTGTTGAGAATACAACAATTTTTTACTTCCTGAGCTGTGTTGGCACACTTCATCCATGAGGAAATAGCTTTTCATCTGACAGAAAGGTAATAAAGAAAGACCGATAAACATAGATTATATTGTATTTCAATGGAAATCCCACTGTCAAAGAAGATAACTGTCAGAGATTACTTCAGGGCAATGTTTCATGACACAGTGGCTCTGATGGAATCACTATTTTAAGGAATTTCTGCACCTAGCAACCCCAGGCCATTTAGCTCTGCCCCGTACTTTCTCATGCTAAAATGATTTTTGGGAAGGGTATGGTACGAATCAGAAAACTAAACTGATCCAGGTTAGGGGAAAAAAAGAGAAAAAGATCACAGTACTCTTAATATCTAAACTAGTTACTGTTCTGTTCAGTCAGAGCCCGATCACACCTTTGCATTGCATGTGTGTGAACACCGTAAGACATTATTGCCACAAAGTTCCTATTCCATGAAATTTCACAATGGTCAGGAACAGAGTTGAGACCAGTGCTGATGCAGAAGTCCCATGTTATAAGGAACCATACTGTGTAGAGCCAATGGATTTAAATCATGCAAGAAAACAAAATGAGGAGAAAGGAGCAGAAGAATACAAGCAGAACAAGAGGACTACTCTAGGTACCTAATCTAGGATTAACCCTGAGGAACTCCTCAGAGCTCCAAACTGACTCAAGCAAGGAGGTAACCATGTACTAAATCCGTCAAATTAAGTAACTTTTTAAACAGCAGGCATGGTTCTAAAAACCATTATCTATGATACATTCAAAATTACCCCTTATGTCCAAAGTGATGAACTATAATCCAGCCTCCTGTAGCAATGGTAGGGTGAACTGAAACGTCAGCCCTGGTCCTCAAAGCTAAAAGTAGATGGATCATTGTTGGCTTTTTTCCAGGAAAGGGGAACAGAATGAACAGTGTCCTGGAAACATGACAGAGGAGCCACAGGGAGGGGAAAATCAGCGCTTGGGTTTGTCAAACCAAGAAAATCTTCAGATGTGCTCAAGCAACATGTATCGGACTTGGAAAAGGTAAATTACTGCATATCCAGGAAGCAGGTTTTTCATAACCCTTCAAGTTGTATGGTTTTGTTTATTTTGTTTTAAATCACTTCTAAAGGCAAGACAGAGCCTGTGAAGCTTTGCCAGACAATACATATCCCCGCTGGTTTTGAAATATAGGTGGCAGGAAGGAAGGTGGGTCATAAAATTACCTCCTTCATTTTTTGTCAGCAGTGACACTAATTAAAGACACTACAACTTTTAACCAGCATCTTCAATAGTCCATATTCCAAATACTTTTTGTATTTTAAGACCTCAGAGAAAAGTTTGGTGTGCTAGAGCATTCAAAGAAAGAGAAGGAAATGGCATTGAGCACTCAACCATTCTATTTTGTGATCTTTTCTGTAATTTAAAACAAAACTAAATGCAAGCCTTTTATGCATACTATAATTGCATCAGCCATCATTTATTTTTTGGATGCATGAGGGTTGGCAATGATGACAGTTTAACTGTTAATAAAACTCCCTGTTACAAAGGAGGGGTATTTGAAATCTTCATAAAATACTTGTATTTATCTATCTACACTGGGACTTTACACTAACAGGAGTGGTATATATGTAAATTGTCCTGTCCCCATTAAAGGTTAGTTTCTCTACCAGATTTATGTATGGTGACCTCAATATGTACCGATATGAAATCCATTACAGATAGGAAAATGAAGTCACGTAACTCATGGGAAAAAAATCTTTACACAAAAAGAAATTTTTCAGAGTTGACATATTTGGAAAAAAAAAGGCAAAATAATGAAACAATGGAATGACTATCTAATGCATTTAAACATGCTCAGCTTGAGAATCAATCCAGATAATCTCATTTTCCTCTAATTAAAAGTAACTCTTTCCCTCTGGAAAAACAAAACAGGATAGTTCCACCATACAAATACAGACTGAAGGTCTGTCCTTTAGTCAAACTAGAAAAGAAAATCTGTCATTTTCTAGCAAAGAAAATACCAAACAAGCCATTTTACTTGATATGCTACAAAAAAATCACCTTGCCAAACCTATTTCCTCCTTCACCAGGGCTGGGGGTTATTTTGCACTGTAGTTTTCAGCCCAGATGAGCTTGTTGAATGATTTTGCAGAGCACCTCGGGGAAGGCAGGGGAAGAAATAACTGTCTGATGAGTCCATGTCTCAAAACTGTTTATATCTTTAAAAAGTCTAGCTAGTAGTTAATAAAAATTTCTCTTCCTATCCCGCTGAAATTTAAGATTCACAGATTAGAGATGTTGTTGGACTGTACTCCAAGGGAAAAAAAAAGGGGGAACCCCCCCACACTATTTCCAGACCTCTACATAGATAAAAGGAAGAATAACGGGCTTTTTCGTATCCTGCAGAAGGAGAAGCACATATCCCACATTGACTTGGTTTTCAAAGGAAATTACAGCACTACTGAAGTACTGAAAGAGAGAACACTGTCACTGGAGAACAAATTCAGACTTTGACCTGAACTGTAAGCCATTTTCCTTCAATTCTCCAGCATAGCTGGCATAACCAGACTGTTTTGCTGAGGCCAGGCTGCCTATGGTACGCTCAAATGCTCGAGATAACTATGGTTGACCAACTAGTTGACTAAAAAGTATGCCAAGAATCACCATAATGACTATATATCCTGATATGTATTCATCAACTACCTTAGGAGGGATAATATACTACCATAAATACAGAGAAGTTTTAATACAAAACTTCTTGGATCACCAAAATAAAAATAAATAAATAAATAAATAAATAATCTCTTACAATAATGTCTTAAGAGTTCCATTCCAGAGCTAAAAATTGAGTTTAAAGTGGTTTGTCCAAAGACTAAGGTAGATCTCATTAGCAGAATTGCTCATATCACCGGTTTGTCTTAACCGTGGTAATATGCAAAATTTTTAAGTGTAATTATTAGTATGCTTTATACTTTTAAAATCTGCTGGCTTATATGGCAGTATGTGCACTGAAATCACTTTATCTCTTAAGCCTTGTTTTTCAAAATCCACATTTTCTATTCATTAAAATGTTATACAAATGGGACCGTACCACTTTTAGATTTTATTACTATTGAAATTTAATAAATCAAATGAGTAAGAGAGAATTACTTTGCACAGTAATATTTTGGGCTGTTAGGCCAAAGTAGAGTTGGAGTTTTACTGCCAAGTTGCATATAAAAAACCTGAATATATGCACTAAAGCACTGAAATCCCAAACGCTCAATGTGGTGGCTGTTAGTAAACATACTGCTCTATTTAGAAGGTATAAAAAATGTGTGCTGAACAACAAGCTGTGTGTCAGAGCAATAGCTATATACGAAAACAAAGTTCTAAAGGTGTTAGAGGAGAAACCAGCTTCTTCCCAGCATAATGTAAGCTCCTAATAGTAAGTATATTTGAAGAATGCCATACCTTAAAATATTTCTTCTCCTTTGGTCTCCAGTCATCACTACTGATACAAAAATATTAATAATAATGGAAAAGAATATTTTATTGAATCTTTTTTCTTTGAAGGAAATATGGCTTCTTTACCTAGTTTACTACAAAATATTATAATTGGTTTTCCTCACTGCACTGTTAGTTGGTATTTTCACTGCCTGCTGAAGACGGGACTTCTTACTGACAGTGACTGCCACTAGGAAATTATTTCCTAAAAGCAGACAAGGGTAACAGCAGCAAGCTGTCAAATTAGATGGAGACAGCTTCTAGTATTTACTTCTACCCAAGTCCACAAAACTAGAGCACACAATCTCTACAACAACGGGCATAAAAAAATGGAGGTGTTTATTTTTTAGATTTTTTTAAGTCAGAGGACCAACTCTTCAGCAAGAGTAAATTTGGGTGCCAAATTTATAACAATATAACAATATGCCAAATATATAACAGTAACCAATTTATGTAAATGAAGTGGAACAAAACTAACTCACATGGTTATTTCTTTCCCCTTACATTGACATTTAATACTGTTCATATAGCTAATACATTTGCTAGCTCCATTAGTAAAGGTAAAACAAAAAGGAAATAATTACTACAAACTATTCAACTTGGATAACAAATTCAAAATTAGTATTTAAAAATATTAAAAACAGAGTGTATTTTTTTTTCAGTTCAGACTGAAAAGCAAGTATTATGCTTCATAGAGAGACTAAATAATCTAAATTCTAAATTCAGCTTTAAGGATTCTTTCAATTTTATTTAGCAGATAGTGTTAGCAAACTAAACAGTAAACTAACTACATAAAATGACATTAAAACTACAAATGAAAGAAAAATGCACTTGCCATTTTTTTAGTGACTGCTCAGTGAGGATACAGCTACCTCACACACTGTTCAACTAAGTTTCACAATCTGAACTTCATATCTTGGCATTCACACATGTATAAAGCAGCAGTCCTTACCAATCCTATGCTAACCTGATGATAAGGGGGAGGGAAAGAGAAAAAGGAACAAAAATTTAAAAAGAAAGCTAATTGTCCAAGAAGTTCCAGGGAATACAACTGATCAAGTCTGAATGCCAAAGAAGTAAAGGAAGTTCTTTAAATCTTTTGGAAGCACAAATGTACCAGAACAGGGTAGGAAGGTCTCACAACCCTGTTGCAAAAGGAAAAAAAAAAAAAAAAAACAGCAAAGCAGAATTGGGAAAAGGAGCATTATGGTCCAGAAGAGTATTTCAGTATTATAGTATCTTCGGAAAACATTACGCAGAATTAAATAATTCACACTCATAAGAACTTGGAGTAGGAAGAAGAGCAGAAAGATAGGAGGACAATGGTTTTCTCTATTTGTATGGAACAAATTCTATATTCTTCTCTGTCACCATGTCTTGGTCCTACTTCTGCCCACTGAGAACAATGGGGTAATCACTTCAAGAAGCAAGATGCTAAGAACAGGATGTTTAACTCAAAGTAGGATTGTAAGAGGTAGATAATATTAACTTTAAAACACAGGTGATCTGTGTTTCACACAGGTGAACAGTTTCGCAAAATCTGCAAAAAAATGTTTTACTCATTTATTTTAGTGTTTCTGTCAATCACCAGGATCACCTAAACAATTTGACTCCAATAGTAGAGCTTATTTGAACCAAGAAATTCAATACTCTCACTCAAACTTTGCCTTCATGTAATGGACATCAAGGATTTTTTTTCTCCTGAAGAACTGCTTCAGGAAAGGACTAAAGCACATATGCAAGTCCCAATGACTTGCACAATATGTGAACGTAGAACATTTCACTAACACTAATACTTGATGGAAAAGGACAAACACCTGAGTAACATGCAGAACTCGTTCTGAAGGCAACAGCTGCAAGGCCAACTTTAGTCAGGGCTTACACAGGGTTTATCAGATCAGGTGTAGAGCCACAGTAATGCAATTATATGGCTTTTGGAAGCAGCCCAGCATCTGTTCTTGCTGTACATTGAATTTCAAAAAGAGTAGCCACGTACAAAAATTTAGCAAAACCTGAATGCATGGCTAAAGTTAAGAATCCACGTGGTGTAGCTGGTCAACTATTTCCAGGAAGGATATTAAAAGCTTACTGACAAATGTCATGGCAAATACCAGGAGACTAAAATTTCATCAGTAAATATGACCAAGCAACTAATACTTCTGTGGCCGTCTAGCAGTCTAAGTCTCTCTCTGTTATTTTCCACTTCCTTAATCAGTGTCTGTAACAGGTACATTAAATACATGATGACTTTTGATGTTCAGATACGGACTGCAAGGTATGAAACGGCACGGAGGAAAAAGATTATGCTTTTTCAAGCTTACTTTTGGTACTACAGGGAAAACTATAGTTGATGAGGCATAATGAGCACAATTATTTTGTGTGTCATTATAGTTTCATATTAAACAAGAGGTAATCATTACCACAGAATGAGTCACAGTAATTGAAAACGATGTGACTGCCACCACCCACTTTTAACTTTTTTATTTGCCTGTACATTTTGGGAGGCTTCTTTCACTATAAAAGAACACTCAGGTAATGGGAATGGTTTTATATCAGCTGGTTGCTCATTAAGTTGAAAGCAGCACAGAGAAACACTTGTGCCTTTCCCTCCCTAAGGTCAAAACATGCATACACCCACTTCAGGATCCATAAACTAAATCAATCAGTCTTGCATATTTCTCCTCAAGTGCCAACAAGCTGTAACAAGGTAATGCTTGTATCACTTTAAAGTTATTTGAAATACTGGTCATAACCAAAACAGCAGAACAGGACCAGAAAAATGTAGTTAAGACATCCCAAGTCCTCATTACGAATCCACCAGCCAAAGGATGGCAGCTACACATTGAGGCAGCCAGGGAAGCAGGCACACATACAGTAGCTTGTAGGCAGCATTACCACCTTTGTCTCACTTGACTCTTCCACAGTGTACTTTGGGGCGTTTTTAAGAGATAATACTTGCCCTACGCTTTTGAGCATTTTTTCCACACAGTCAATGATTGACTAAGACAGCCTGGAGGCACATAAATTACAGCAAGGCTGTGGCTGCCTGAGGGGGTAGGAACTTTGTCACCTGAGGCAGGACACCACTCTGTCTGCAAGATGCCCCTGAAGGGACCAGAAGAAAATGCTGGTGAGGTGCTTAAAGCCCATTTCTTCACTGACGACTGAAGATGGAGAAGCCACCAAATACGTTTGCCTGAAAGTCCCACAGTAGCAGCTGAGATTATATTCTAACACGTACTACAACACAGAGGACCTGATTATAAACCATCACCCTATAAGACAACTCCATTTCCAAAGCAGTTCAGCCACATTAGTACACAACTGCACCTATGCTAAAAGCTTGCCTTGCAAATGACCTTATTAGTACAGCACATCAGCTCTATATTGCTGCACGGCATCCAGCCCTGAGTGGATTTCATCCTGCTAGCTCAGAATACAGATGGATCTGGAACAAAACAGTCATCTCTGCTTTAGCAAAGCTGGTCTTCACAGGTTTCTACTTCTTTATCGGTTCCCACACGGGGAGTTTTTGAAGAGATCCCTTGCTGTTTTTTAGCCTAGGACAGAAGAAGCTCTTTGCAGGAGAAGAGAGGAAAAGTAGAACTATCAGGGAAAATGATCCTGCCACTCCAAAATTTTCAGGAGAAAATACTATTGAGGAGCTACAAGTTGATGAAAACAGATAAATGAGGAGTGATAGCCTCTTCTTAGTAGCCTAAAAATAAGGAAAACACTTCTCCACTCTACCATTTGAGAGAGCAGGCCATTGTCTCACTCTCTGAATAGCCTATTTATCACTAGCATTCATAAAACTAAAAAAAAGAGGCAAACAAAAATAAATTGCTTTTCCTATGTCAGCCTCATTTAATTACTGAAGAGTAGCTTGAATTGTTGATCTCCTAATGCTTTGGCAGGATTGGCAGCCAGTCTAGTCCAGTCAGACTTGCCTGATTGTATGAGAAACAGAAAATAAAATTAGCATAGTCAAAGCGAGGGATAATCTTAGAAGTATTTACAATAATGAATAGAGTTTGGTGACAGGTCGCTTTAGCTGGAAGTTTCTTATACGCAGCTTTGTTACAATGTGTGTGGGCTAGTAAATATTCAGCAGAAGTTTAACAAAGTATTTTAAGGAGATTTAAAGTCAGCTCAGTCATGTCTATATCATCACACTGACATTCTGTCTTTGCTTTTGCATATCTTACAAGACACTTAATGTCAGCTTATATGGTAAGAAACCAGATGATCATATATAAACGAGTCTGTGCATACTGAGATTTGCATGATGAAAATAGCTCATTTTGTCCCCTGGGAGTATAATAGCCAGTAGTCTAATTTCCAGACAATGCTGCAGTCAATCCTACTATTGGACAAAAACTGGCTTTTTTTTTTTTTTTTATCACAAAATTTGGCTCTATGCAAGTAGATAACTATTAATATCTGAGGATCTCCACCAAGAGCAAAAATGAAACATACATGAACTAATTAAGTGCATATACACTCTTCTCTTTCCAAGGAATGCCAATGCTTTAATGCAAGCTTTAAATTGTAACTAAACTGGTAAGTCTCAGAGCCTTGTATAATCGCTCTGGCCTGCCGTCTTGCTATTCATTTGCTTCATTTCTTTCTCTCCTCTGCTAGTCTTGCATAAAACCAAAAGAAAGGGGATGTGCTTGTTCACAATTAACAAAAGTCACTTACAGTAGAAACAAACTTAATAATTTTCCTAAGGTGAGAAAGGATATGAAGAAGTGTTACAAAATCAGATTGACAAACTACTACAATGCTGGTTTGCAAGGCATATTATTTGCCAAATCTGATCTTTTCACTCTGTATCAGCCCGCAGTAAACACCTGCATTTGCCTCTTACCATCACAGATTTTAGACTATGGCATATATAACTGCCTAATCAAGAAGCACAACTCTGTCAGCAGAAGACTTTGCATCATATAATTGGGTTTCTGAGCAGAGGACTGAAAAAACTCGAGTGTTCAAGGACTGTCAAATTTTTCTTTCACACACAGGCAAAGTAGTCAACTGATCCCTTCTCACTTCTGAAAATTTGTGAATAAGGAAGGCTTAGTCAATACCTACACTGCACTCACAGGTGGTATTTTGACCATTCTCATATAAACTTGCATGTGTGCCAAGAGCAGTCCAGCCAGGCAGCATGGAGTTCAGGCTCCCAGCTGGATCTGCCGTATATGCTGAAACCACAGAGCCACAGCTAAACATTGTTAGTGATCCCTAAACTAGCAGGTTTACTGCCTGTTTGGATGTGTTTACATTAGCTGCGGTCACATTTCATTACCGCGTAGATACAACCTTTGAGAGACGTAGCTGGGCAATGTTACGAATAGCTGACATTTATACACTAACAGGAAGGCATAAGTATTTGACAATAACTCTTTACAGTACTTGTATGCAGAGGGAACTACAGTCATTTCCTAGGCTGAATTATATGACCTCATTTCCTCATTTTTATTATGTAGTATTGACATTATTTGCATCAGATGAAATAAAGAAACAGCACTTCCCTGATGCTGTCCTTTACTATTTCTTATATTTTCTAGTCAAAGAAAACAGAACATTTGGTGAACATATGAAAAATCTTCATTTGCATGATAGATACCAGATTCCAAATGGAAAACTACCAAGGTGGGATCTGTAATACTAACAATGCATCTTTAATTTCAAAATACAGAACTAATATCAGTGAAAAAGAAAGTATTCTCTTACCTTAGGGTCTCATTTTCTCCATGTTAATGCCAAACCTGTAACACCTAATCAAAACACATTCCTGCTTTTCTTCATTTTTTACTAATGCACATACCACTGCAACTTGAAAGAACATTTCTTAAATGATACTCTTTAGATGTAGCTGATAAAATCAGACAATTCAAATGCAGAGACAGATTCGAATAAGTAAATCATTCACCGTAAAGAGTAAAAATTACCTTTAGCAGGGTTTACTTTTATCCCTGACCTATACAGCATCTCCTCATTCTGCCAGTCCCCATTCCTGACAACAGTCTTGAGTCCATAGAAAATAATTAATGCAGCAGTGGAACAAAAAACCAAGTTCTTCAAAAAGCGTTTTTGGGCTTTGACATAAAGGGCCCTGACACCTACTGTAACCAGCAGGCAGAAGCCCATACTAGGAACATACAGCACACGCTCTGCTATTACAAAGCCAACATAGAAAAATAGGTTTGTGGCAGGAACAAAGGGCACTATTAACAAAGAGAGAGACAGAATAACAATGTTCTCAGTTGAAGGAAGCTGCAGTTTCTTAATTTCATGCTTTTTTATGCCATTTTCTTCTTTTGATGCAAAGCTTGACTTCACCTCCAGTATCTTGTACTCCATTTCTGAGTGGCAGCTATGCCCATTAGCATTTTGCCTGCCGTTCATTACAGTTCTCCCGTTGCATTCTCTCTCATTGCTGGAGCCCTTCAGGCTGAAGTAGGCAAGGAGGAAGAGCCCAGCATAGAAGGCCACAGTGTGTAGATTCCTCCAGTCGCTGACTGCTTTTAGAAGAGGCACAGCATCCATAGACCAGTCAAAGCTGAGGGTATCTGGGCACAGCAACAGCCAGAGGTTCTTGGCTGGCAAGTAAAAGAAGGTCAGCGTACGTGTGAGAAAACTGTCTGAGTCAGCTGCTGGATTGTCGGAGTTGGAAAAACTTGGGGGCTTGTTGCCCATCCAGTACAAGCGAACACCCAGCAGTGCAGTGCCCCACGAGGTCAATAAACCAATGCTGAAGAACAGGGTCAAATTCTTTCTCTGGAAAAAAAAAAAAAAAGTATAAATCAACACCATGTATTTAGTTGTGTAAATTATACATAAAATGAACCATCTGATACAACTTTTTTCAGTAATAGAAACAAATACAATAGATCTCAGTCTCTGACACTTGGATCACAAAATGCTGGGGTATGTTGTTGACCGCACACTAAAAGAACTGGCTCTTTCATTTCAGCTGTATCAGAGTCAAGCCTTCAGACATTTGAGGGCTGTCAGTCCTTGCTTAAGATTTAGTTGTGTAACCCTCTGAAAACTCTTTATTTTAGAGGAATTTATTAAATCTTACAATAGTTCCTACATAACCTCCAATATCCTTTCTTTGTTCCTGGCTGTGACTAAAACACCAGCTTGCCTTAACTAGATTTAAAGTCTAAAGAACGTTCCAGTTTCGTTTTCCCTAATGAAAGTCTCTCCTAAGGCATTTAACCAGAGAATTGATTAAACTTTCCACAAAAGTAAGAGAGGAAAACAGATGAGGACTCCATGTTTAGGTCTCCTACCTCCTACCTATTAACTGCAGTGATTGTTTGGAGCCTTCAGATCTACCTATTACTGAAAGTCCCAATTTATTTTGAATAAAACAGAGAAAATTTAACTTCAACGTGAGGAAGAAATTCTTTATTGTGAGGGTGGTAGAGTGTTGGAAGAGGCCGCCCAGCAAGGTCATGGAGTCTCCCCCTCTGGAGACATTGAAAACCCACTTGGACATGTTCCTTTATAACCTGCTGTAGGGGACCCTGCCTTGGCAGGGGGATTAACTAGATGATCTCCACAGGTCCCATCCAACCATAACAATTCCGCGATCTCATAGCCAAACAATACATTGGGTGTTTTCCTTCAAGTGCACCATATTAAGTAAGAGCTTCAAAACCTTTCACATCTTCATACACATCTAAATAATATTATGTGACTCACGCAGCTGACTCCACCTGCCCACATCAGCATGCTAGCAACTTGAAGAACCTCCACTTATTTATGGAATAACTCCACATTTTCCAGCAGGAGATGCTTCTTGGGTAAGTTCCGCTCTCAATTACATGGGCGCCCTAAATCAAAGCTGGTTTACATTAATCTCTCTTTGCAGAAGTATCTCTGGAAGGTAAAATACGTGCATTTTTATATTTCAATTTCTCAGATGCCTTTTGTAAGAGAAAAAAGAACCTATTTACCAAATACTTCTAGATACAATGTAAGTGCTTTGATAATCTTTCCCCTGTTATTAGGAGGAAATATTTGCCAACATTTTTCATTCTATCAGAACTGTTTTTTCCATCTCATACTACACATTCCTGGCATGGTTATTTAATATCTACTCAGTTACTCAGAAGCAGAACTGGAACGTTTGATCTTATTTCCTCAAAACAGATCGCTTTTCTCCTTTGTGGGTGGGCTCAACCTTCAATATCACGCAATACAGATGATTGTGCTGTTTCATTTTATGTTAATTATTAATAGTTTTCTACCATCAGTTTACTAACGTTCTATTAACAAGATGCTAAGTCTAGTCATGATCATTTATAAATTACCATGAAGAAATTTATTCCTTTTCACATTCTATAGAGTTTCTCCTTGTGAAGTTTAAAATATTAAATGGCAGATTAATTCATTCAGTTTTGGTGTAATATGGAAGAATTTAATGGAAGCAGTAGTAGGAAACAAACAAATTTATAATGAGAACATTTAGGGACTTGCATCAGAAACATCTAAAAAATGCTGACACTTTTTATACATGAAGTAAAGCCTGGTTCCACAGATTTTATTTGCCATATTAATTCCAGTTTGATGTATTAGCTTTTGAATATCTCTCTATCTTGAAAAATCCAGTTTTTTGGTAATATATCAATCAAAACCCACATCTACACTTCATGATTACTACATTCCCTGGAAAGCCTATTAGAACTTTAATTTGTAATCTGGATAATACTTTGCAACTCATCTCACATACGGTTTCATCCATGCCTGCCAAAACTGCTTAAATGCTTTTAATGTTATAAAGCTGTGTAAACTGGTTATCACTGAAATTCCCAACTAAGTTTATATTTGGAATAAAAAGATTATTCAGATTTCATGGATTTGCATGTACACCCTTAGTAAAACCTTATGTCCCTGGTTCAACGTGTCCTTTCATTTCTGTCATATTTTGTTACATGAAATTTTTTCTGTCCACACTTCTGGCTCAATTATTTTCAAACTCATCTTCTTCAAACATGCGTATAGACTTTTTTTTCCTTTTATAAATTCTTATGGAGTCTCTTAGACAGAACAGGCTGCTTAGACAGAAAGAAGCTCAGAAGTGAAAGATGTTTTTTCTTTGTTTGAATTAGAAATTCAAAGCAAGTCTTTGCTGGAAGGCTATACACCACTCAAAAAATTAAGATAGCCCAAATACTAAGGAAATAAAATTTGATTAACAGATGAGAAGTGAGCTTTCATGGTCTGATTAGACTATTTTCTTATTTTATTAATACTTACTTAAAAACTGGAAGAAAATCTCACTTTCTTGAAGTCCTAACCATTTTAATTTTCAATTAAATGCCAAGAAAGTTCACATTACAAAGTTCTCTGACAAAATCATGCTAAAGCAGACATGCCATTCCTTGTGGATAATAGTGAAACCTTCTAAAAACTTTCAGGTCTTCCTGTAGGTCATAAAAAAATAACAAAAGTTTGCCTCTCGCATCTATCCCTAGAAATGCTAACAACCCATACCTTTGAGCTTATCCAGCCTCGTTGCTGGAGTAACTGTTTGCAGCCTCCCTTTTAAGCTTAATTTAAGATCTCTAAGAGCTGTATCCTCACATCCATGTTGATTCTACAAAGAACACAAATTATCCATATACAGTATTGTGTTTCATACTTTTACTAAGCTTTTTTACTATTTTTAAGAATTTTTCATGATTGTCAAATGAAATATCTAAGCATTCACTCATGCAGCTCAGAGGTATCTGAGTAGGTGGTTTTCCACGCCAGCATATCAATTTCTCATGCTGTAAAGCACTAGTTAACTGGAGAAGGAGCTCTGATGGATTGTTTAGCTTAGTTAACTTACTACAGGAATGAAGTGCAAATATCCTGTTGTTACCTCAGCCACAAATGGTTTGCATCCTTCCCCACAAATTATTTCAGACATGGATCTTTTCAAAAGTCAGTAGCTTTGCAACTTTTTAAAATTAACTACATGTTAACTTCAGTTAGCAATAACCAGTGTAACACTGACATGCCATTGTGAATTTTCAGATTTCAGAGGAGACTCAGTCTAGAACCAAGACTAAAACAGTCCCTAACACTTAAAACTTCTGTCACAACAATTTAAATTAGGATGCCTTTTTTCTTTCTTTTTTTTTTCTTTTTTATTTTTAAATCACACAGCACTGGCCTAGAAGGGAAAAACAAACTCGTTTCCCTTTTTTCCTCTCTCAACATTCATGACTTTTGCACAGCTTTCAGCCCTCTGTACTAATATAGTCAGAGATAATGAGAAAGGTTTAGCATACATTTTGGCTTTACTTTCTTCCAGTCTTTGGAAGAAAACCATTGAAGCAATTTGAAAAAAAAAAAATCATTCCAGCAATTTATTAAAATTAAATAATATAGCCAGTTCCCCAGTAGACTTCTGTCTGCAAAGAAAGTGCTTTCAAAATGAACTCAGCTCAGACAGACCAGCACTTTCACTAGTAACTCTTCTCTGAGCCTCCTGACAGCCTGTGCTCCTCTGACCTGACCGTGTACATTTAGTGCAGTCCAGCAGCAGAAGAGATCCTCTGTAATGCTTGGCAGAAAGGATTTGGATTACTATACTCATGAGCCCTAATCCAGCTCATCTGCCATATGTTTTGACACCCCCATAAATCCTCTAACCTTTCTTAAGTAGTCATTTTCATCTGGGGAAAAAATGAGCACTGATTTAGATCAGATTTAACATCTCTCCTGCCTGCTAATGGGCAAGTATCACCACTACAATTTTAGTCTTTTTGACTGTAGAAACCTTTTTCATTACCCTATGAAAATCCATCTGCATGACCCACCCACATTGCACACTTCCCTTGCATTAAATCCTAATTCCTCACCTAATTATACAACTCTTCAATAAGGCACTGGAGCAGATTTCTTCATTGGGCAGCCCCTGCCAAAGCTCAGTCATCACCTAAGCGGTATCCAAAGCATTTTCAAAGGACACTGTGCTTTTAACCTCACCTTGTCCACCTCACAAAGCATCATTAATACAGTACATGGTTAAGACAGTCCAGATATCAAAATCATCACACACAAAATGTCATTTTAAGAACTCGGGAAATGCAGAAATTAAAGTAGATAAGTCACCAGGCACTACTCAAAGGAGTTTCTTTTCCAGCTTAGAGCTCCTTAAAAATATATTGGCTTGAAAACTGGGACTTCCCATAGTAGTAAAATGCTGCCAGATCACAAGACTGACAGTATCTTGTTTCCATAGTAGGTAGAAGCTCCTGGATCACAGTTCAGCCAAGTTTGAGCAGAACTAGAACTCAAAACATACCCCCACCAGGAATTAAGCTATTTGCCACAATCCCTGCCGGGCCACAGTACTGAAATGGAAGAGGCCTTTACCTCTGCCTGATCAGCGGCCCAATTCACTCCCACTCAAACGAGCCACTAAACGAGGTTCATTCATTTACACTGGTGATACAACACCTGGCCTGAAGGTCTGTTTTTCCTCTGAGTTGCAACTTTGTCTACAGCTTGTCTGATATCGGGACCAACTGTACATATTTAGTGACATCTAACTCTAGTGTTATGACCCCACACAATTTTTCCTCAGCAAGGAAGTCAGCGCATTCATAAAACAGCTGAAGATTATGTGTACATATCTTTATTGTAATTAGCCCATAGCACAGGCTTAAGAGGACAGACCTCCCTGCGGTCACAGCCTCCTTCAGGCATCCACCTACTCTGGCATGGGTCTCCTCCACGGGGTGCAGGTGGACCTCTGCACCTCCACTGACCTCCATGGGCTGCAGGGCCACAGCTGTCTCATCATCATGGTGTGCACCATGGGCTGCAGGGGAACCTCAGCTCTGGCACCTGGAGCACCTCCTTCCCCTCCTTCTGCACTGACCTTGGTGTCTGCAGGGCTTTTCACATAGTCTCACTCTGCTGTTCTCCAGCCACAACTTCATCTGTGCAATAACTTTCATTCTTCTTAAATATGGACTCAGAGAGGCGTTACTATCATTCCTAATTGGCTTAGCCCTGGCCTGTGGCAGGTCCATCCTAGAGTCAGCTGACATTGCCTCTACCAGAAGCTTCTGGCCATCTTCTCACGGAAGCCAAAAGCTGTCCACACAAACCTAACACAGTAGTACAAAAGCAGAAGGACTACAGTAGCTGGATAAATGTTTGCTTGATCAGTGTGAGGCTTTCTCAAGTCCACACAGTCAAATGCTGTGTGACAATGGCGATGCTATGGATATCTTCCCAGATACAATCTATGTATCTGCAGCAGCAAGAACTTTACACAGATTACATTAGAAACCCATTCGGACCAAAACACATTCCTGCACTGCCAGACTGCTCAGGAATGTTGTCCAGTGCTACTGTTACCCCTGCACAGGTAGATAGGTGGTCCAACAGTCATACCTGCATTTCATTTAACAAGTATTGCTTTATTTGAGAGGTTTTGCAGTGAAGGAAGGGTGCTGCACTTTCCACACTAGACACACTGAGAGCTCACTGAACATCTAAGTATGTTGCAAGGCAGAACTGGAATTCAAAATTATTTTGAAGTAACAGAGAAATGTTAAGAAAAAGAAATCCATATAAAAGACAGGGGCAACACTGGCTGCTTAAAGTTACACAAGTATGATAAGTGGAACAAGGAGTTGGCTCATCTTTAGAGAAGCATCAGGGATTATCACAGACCACAAGCAACTCTTTTAAACCACTGCTAGAAAGGTAAACACTGTACTGAGAATACAGATGAAAGCACACCCTCCAAGATACATGAAGTTATCCTTCCACTCTTCTCAATACTAATAAATCCTAAAAGGGCCTAGTTCCAACACAGATCTTTTAGAAATAAAAGAAGGAACTGGATAAAGCAACATAACAGAGTAATTCATATAAACTCAAAGGGAACCAAAAGAAGATTCCAGCTGTGTAAAATGGAACCAGTTTGACTCTGCCACATGGACTACAAGGAAGCAGGACAGTCTCATAGATGAGTGGCATAGCTCAGGTGGGCAGCACAGCTCAGCACTACACGTGAGCAAATTGACCAGTAGGCCTGCAAATCCCCAAGGAGAAAGAAAGGTTTGTCCCAGTCCCACTGGGAAAGCAAGGGCTGTACCTGCTGTATAGCTGTTCTGTCCTCTCCAGGAACGAAAAACCATGCAAATGAGTATCCCTGGCAGAGGCTTAACAGATCGTTTGTTAAGTCTACACCATATTAAGTAAATCTGACCTGGGAATGCTTTGGAACTGCTCATCCTGTATGAAGCGTTGGCAATTTACTAAAGCCCTGCTTATTTGAACGGATGGATATGTAGTTTTTCTTCTTAACCAAATTTGTTCTGCTCTTCTATGCAATGTACAGCCATGCTTAAGAAAAAAAGAGAAAAGTATAAAATGACTCTTAAGAGTACAGACTGCAATCCTACCTACCTACCTCCCCCCAAAAATTATTATGGCACGTTTCACGTTTCTTACAGTAATAAGAGAGCAATAAAGGAAAATTAAAGCCTATGAGCTGGTTTAATATGCAGTGTGAGAAAAACACACACTATAAGAATGTAAACGGACACATACTTTTTAACTGACTAAAGCAAATAGAAATGGATTTTATGAGGAAAAATGTCATTTAATCCCAATTTAAGCCTCTGGCAATGACTATGCAACTTTATCAACCCCGTAGAAGGAAGTCATCAATTTCTGTACGTGGGATAAATAGCAAACTGGCTCTGTGTTTGACAGAACAATCTCTGTAGGTCTAACAGAAATCTATCAGCTGGACACCCATCAAGCTACAAGTCAGTAACTACAGTGGGTAACGGGATTCTGGATGTGGGTCATGGATAACAAGCAGCATCTTACATGTGGGTTTTTTGGGTTTTCTTTTTGCCAACTGAAAAAATTGAGGTGTTTTGTTTGTGTTATTTATACTTTTACAATATGGCAAAAGAAGAAGCCGTAAAGTTATCTTGAAACTACACTTATAACAAAGAAAATATATTATAAATTTAAACATTTAATTCTAATTCTCCTAGTAAAGGTTAAAAACCTCTAACATTTCAAAGAGAAACACAAATAGTATTGAAAGTCCCCATGAAACACAGAACCTGCCTATCAACTCAGAAGGTATTTTATACTGTCAAGAAAGATTCATTTAAAATTACACAAGTAGTCACTTATTTTGCTCAAAATAAAGAAAAAAAAGCTGATTTTTGTACAGATATTTTATTTACAGATCTAGCAGTTTATTTACAGATCTAGGCACAACAAGGAAAAGTTAAGTAACTCAGAACGTATCTGTGTGACAAACTGAATATAGGTTATGTTGTATCAAAAAAATTACTTAAAGGATCCCACCTCCCTCATCTCCCTTCTACATCCACAAAACATATTTATTTATGAGTAGGTACAGTAGGATGGCCAAAAGACACTCACAAACAGCATAACCATTATGCTTGAAGTCAGTACCCTTTAGAAGTAGGAATACATTTTACAGTATCAGCCACTTACTGATGATTTCTTTCAGATGCAGTGCTTATTGTAAATAACAGCCTAAAGGACATCTCCTGTGGTCTGGATGCAATCTCTGTTTAATTACTACTTATTCTGTGCTATACTAGCATCACATTTCAGACAACGGGAACCACAAAGAACTGGAGAGGCTAAAAGCAACACAGCAATGGCTAACAGTCTCAAAGCCTTCAGAAAAGTGACTTACAGTGAGAACTTCATACCTTCGAGATTCAAAGTCTGGCCAACAGCAGATGAAAGGTAATTCACAAAGAATGCTAACAAATAGTACGTCACCACCACTGATGAAAAGCTTGGTTTCCAAGTGTATTGACAGGAACTCCTTTCAAACTCCTAGTCAAAACAAAAAGTCTGAAGCACATCTACATGCTCTTCTCTCACCTAACCTAGGCTTGCCTCCCATGTAGCTAACCAGGTAGATATGAAGCACTGGCAATAACATTCTGGAGATATATTCCTGAAAATTTGAAAAATAACACATTGGAGTAGAGAAAAACAAACAAACAAAAAACCAACCAACAAAAAAACCCAAACCAAACCAAACCAACAAACAAACAAACAAACAAACAAACAAACCTCATAAAAGAAATTACATGAACAACTTTTGTAAGACCTGACCAGTAAGTAGGGCAATCTTGAGAAGTAAGACTGGGAAAATTACCATTTTAATAACAGTTTCATTTGTTCCTATTCTTCATTAGATCACTAGCCTTTTATAGAATTGGTTATGGTCAAAGTCTAATTTGAAGAAGACAGAGCTTGCTGTGTCCTATGTCAATTACTGGGGAAGATTTTTTTTATTCATTTCCTATTGAATACACTAAATAGAAATGGGAATGAATACCTATTAGAAAATGAATAGAAAGAACAAATTAAAATTTTTGCAGAAAATTGTTCTGGCTAACTACTTAAGTAATCACTACCCAGTGATGGCAAAGAGTGTTGCAAAGATATCACAGGAGTAGAAATGCCCAAATATAAGGATATTTAGCTAATAATAAAAATTTTAAACTCTTCAACAAAAAATTTTCTCAAAAGTATGTTTGATAAAAATAACAGAATACATTGAATAGGATGTCCTCTACTTTGTTTCCCTACACATAAAATATGCAAAAAAAATATAAAAAACATTGGTGTTATTTTTTACTACCTTTAGTCTAGATACCTTTTTAAGGGGTATTTAAAAGGATATTTAAGCACAGCCTTTTAAAAATACAAACTGCATTACCAGGGTCTGAATCAGAGACAGAGTTAAAGGTAAAGCAATTGCTGACCTCAGTAATGCCAAATCAAATCCTTAATAATCCAAATAAAGAGAGATTAAAAATAATGAAGCAGAATATGGACAACAAAGCTTACTTCATGACATGGAATGTCATTGCTCTCCATTAAACTAATGTGAAGAAATGAGGCAGTTGACAGTCTTCTGTGAACCAATACCAAGATACTTCTCAACCAAACTATTAGGGGGTAAAGTACTTTAAAGAGGTCAGTTACTGGTACTGTAAAGGGTATGCTGAAACCCCTTAACCAGTTACATTAAACTTACTTGAAAGCCTGCACAGTTATCTTGTTTATCTTATTAATATTTCCTGTGAAGTAATGATCTGTGGTCAAATCAGTTTAACAATCCAGCTTCTCGGAAAATTACATACTATCTTAGAAGAACACAAGAAATTTATTTTTTGTTAAATACATACAGTACCATTTGTTTTAAATAAGTTTGTCAGCTTTTCAAACAAAATAAAGGAGGAAGAAAAAAAATGGTGCAAATAGAAATCACGTTGCCTGCACATACTCATCCATATTCACACAGACACTGACACACAGAGCTATCCTTAGTAATTCCTTGTTTATAGGTCCAACACATTGCAAACATGTTTCAGATGTCAAGGAAGTAAATGCAAAAGTCTTTCCTTAGCACCTCTCCGGTACAAGCAGCCAGCCATTGTTAAATTAATTCCAGTCTCATTAATGAGTGAAGTTTGGAAATGTAGCATTTTGAAGCCATAAAGAGATGATTTATAATGAGAATTCACTCAGTAGGAAGGCTGAAGTACAGCAGTTCTCTCTATGAGTTATCATAGCAGAAAGCTATTTAATGAGCGTGGGATTTCTGCAAGAATTCAAAAAAGGCAAGATTTGGAATAGGTTGTGTTACATTATGCAAACACCCACATTACTGAACATTTCTGCTACAGCAAAACCACCAAAATAAAAATCCTCAAAGTTGTTCCTATCTCGAGTTTTTGGCTTGTTTTTAGTAAGTACTTTCACGGATTTGTAGAGATTAGCAGATAGACACAATTCAGTATTAAAACAGTTAGCAAGGTTTAATGAACTAAACTAGCTTGCCTAAGGTCAGACACTCAATAGTGCAAACAAGAAAAAATTGTGCTCTGAAACAAGACACTGTTTGGCAAAGACACAATAAAAGAGCAGAGAGGTTACATTTCTCAACAAACCCAGGAGAGGCCTGTAGCAGTCACCTGCCTCCCTGGAGCACTCAGAGGAGCACGAAGTGGGCTGATGACTCAAATTCAATTATACAAAAACCAGAACCTTCCCCTTAATCCACTTTCAGATCAAAGCTACACTCAGCCTCTAACAATTATTTAAAAATAACCAATTTAAAGCGAACTATATGCCATAATTTCATGCATGAGATGGGGACATAAGGGTTTGACATGCTAGAAATTATTAACTTTGGCTTTCAGATTAAATTATTAAGTTAGATAAGGAAAGACACCAGTGAGAAGGTAAGGAGAAGACAATGGAGCACAGTATGCCAGAATTCTTAAAATCAAAAATGTAGGCATAATTGACCCAAATTGCTTTTATTTTCTAAATTTAGACTGTGGCTTCTTGACAATATGAGAATTTAGACAGTAATTCTGCTTTAAGAACACTTTGTTTATTTTTTTCTGTGGTTTTCAGAGTCATCAGTTCCTTGTGCAGAGTGACATTGTGTCAGCCCAATGAGGTAACAGCATAGGGGACTGGAAACCTGAAGAAATCGGTGTGACTTAAGCCATGACTGCTACCAAAGATGCCTATCAAACCATGACTTCCAAGAATATCACTGACAGCTGCAGTCTTGCCATGCATTGTAACAAAACACACACATCCCTGCTTCTTCAGCAAACTGAGACTTGAAATAGAAATACCTGTATGAGAACAGTTACAACTACTATACCTCAAGAAGTAACATTTCATTTTTCTAAGTCTTGGAAAAAAACAAGTTCCACTAAACATAAGATACACAGTCTACATTAAAACAAGAAGTCCTTCAGCTATCACACACAAAGAAGTATTACATGGCCACAAAATTTCCTCCCACCCCACAATCTTAAAAGTATCCATTCTACACAAGCTGCTTGTTTTCAGGGTGAGTATATAGGTTGATATCCCTAATAAAGGCCCAAACTCCTGAGTCTTTCAGAAAGCTGTGTGACATATTTCCTTGTCCCTTGGAAGTATGCACATCTTCAGCTTCATGATAATCCTCAGATAGTAAGATGAACTTCATTGCTCATGTTTGTCTGCACTTCAAAACCATCTGCCCAACCCACAGAACCATCATCAGCTCATCATTCTCCTGTCAAAAGCAACTTAAGACTTCCTATGAAACCTTCTTCATCTATCTCTCATAGATGGTATAGCTATACTCAAATCACTCCAAAAAGAAGAGATTCTCCAAAGTTTTGCTGCAAGTACTATGACAAAATGCACCTGACAAATGATAAGAGATCAGGATGATTCTTCTGTCACCAGCGCTGACACCAATATACTGAATTATGTTAAGTAGATTGCTTAACCACCTTTTGTCTCCTTTTGCTCTAATCCTTCCCTATTGCCTCTCAATTCAGATGTTATATTTAAAACTGCAGTAGGAATTTGTAATTACGCTTTCTGTGGAGTTCAAGAAGGTTCTATGCCACATAAGTATCAATTATACAAATCATTAAGCACTACAAGGACTCGTAAACTCCTTTAGTACGTGATCTGGAAATTTTCCTCCAACATGCTTCTGCTGCACATATATCCAACCTAAGTAACAGCCTTCAATGACTTTATTTTCATCCTTCTTCGCTCTTAGCTCCTTTCACTGTTGGCTTCCACCAAGTAATACCCTGAAATGCAATAGTGCTTTTCAAAAACATGGTGTCTACCATTTTATGTCTAGTGTCTTGTAAAATCTAACACAACTGAACACTGCATCCTGGGAAGCCTAACTGAAATATTCATAGAGTCACAGAATAGTTTGGGTTGGAAGGAACATTTAAAGGTAATCTAATTGAACAGCCAACCCTGCAATGAGCAGGGACATCTTCAACCAGATCAGGTTGCTCAGAGCAGCAAAAAAGCGAGAAGTTGTTAATCATTCACATACTTTCAACTTTGCGACTCAACAAACAAAACACATTTCTTGACCTTGTTTAGAGTTAAAAAATAAGAATAACCTTTAAAGACTAGGAGTACTCACACTTTATAGATTTATCTGGCTGGCAATATTTATGTCAGTGATGAAAAATTTTACTGAAAAGGCTAACATTTTAAATTACATATCTCCAAGTTTCACTAAAATTCCTTTTTATCGGCACAAGAACATAAAAATCATTAACAAAATATATTCAGGGACAGAAACGTCAACTGCTAAATTTTTCAGGAGTCCCTATGAGGAGACCTTAACATTTTTCCAGTTATTAAAAACTACATCTTCCACAATTCACATATCTAAATAGAAACTAAACTGTGAAGACTATCCTGTAGTGGTATTTGCAGTTCTTTGGAATGAACTATTTCACTATTGCTGGGTTTGTCTGGCGTGCTTCCTGAAATTAGTGTTTTTAATATTAAAATGATTAAAATTATGAAAACTATAAAAACATCACAGTGGTGAAAACTCCAGAAACTCCATTTTCAATCACTTACCAACTTAAAAGCATCAACATCTCAAATGTTTGAAAGTGAAAACCCTTAAAGCACAGGCTCCACAGAAACCATCACTTTATCAAGGCTAGTCTCCAAATTCCTTAGAAATCTTACCTGTCTTAATTTCATAAATAGAAGAATTAGGCAGTTGGACTTTTTTTAGAAGAAAATGTATTTTCCTTCCTTTTGCTCAGTGACTTTGCAGAATCATGGAAACACCCTTCTTTTTAAGGGAAAACCAGAATTTCCACATTTCAATCTCTTCTCGTTATCCAGACTACACAGATATTCTATTCCTAAAATGTCATGACTATGCATGATTTGAGTCCCTTGCTTTGGAGGAGACCTGAGCTCTGACATCTCATTGAATAAGTATTTAATTTAGTATCTATCTCAGCACATTCTCATCACTCACCATCCATATAGCAGTCCCAGCATGCTACAGCACAAGCAGGATGAAGCACTAAAAAATTCCAATGACACAGAAGTAAAAGTGGATGGATAGGCTTAACAGGCACTCTGAATTTAAACATGCTAGTGTATGCCTAAAACAAGGTAAGAATGGTGTCTAGGAACCTTGTTCAACTGCAGATGACAGATGAACAGAACCGGAAGACACAACTTTTGGGCTTGGGTAATCTGATGGTATAGAATCAACTGCCCTACCTCTTCCTTTGCATCTTGGAGAAGGTTTACATACTTTCCACATTCTAAAAGTACAAACAAAGAGGGGTTTAAACCAACAGTTAAATTATGAAGAATACCTCCTACTGCCTGCAACAGGCCTCCCTTAGACAAGAGCATTAACAGCTGGGGCTGACCTCACTTCTGTCAAACCCACAGTCAGCCTCTGGAGATAACGGGAAGGCTAGAAAACCCACTTCATTTTCATTTTTGTTATTTGCTTTCTGAAATCCCAGATTAAAAAGGTTTACATTCTTAAGCACTGGCCAAAACCATGAGGACTATGCAGATTGGTTAGTTGGGGTTTTTTTTCTGTGAAAGCTGATATTCTCACAGGGACAGATGTTACAAGTGTATAATTCGTTGCTCGCAGTTTACAGTATGTGTGTATGTTTTGCTAAAGGGCTGTGGTTTGTCAAAAGAGCACTGTCAAAAGAGCACAAACCTGACTGCTTGTCTTACCAGGCAACTATGCACTCGTTCAACTGGATGTTGGGAAGGAGAAGGGAGCTTGCCCTCAGAGAGCACCAAACCAAGAAATGCTGCTGCAGTGTAGGGAAAGCTGTGGGAAGCAATGAGTCATGAGGATGGGAACAGGACGCTTGAGAAAAGTTGGGAACTGGGTCTCAAAGACAACTGAAAGACTTTTCTAGAGACCTACAGGAAACCACAAAGATCCATCTAACAAACCAGAGAAAAATAAGAGGTCTTTCTCTTGCAAGGATGAAAGTAGCCAAGGACAAAACCTGCTTTCAAACACAGCTATTTGAACATACATCACCCAGCAAATTTGTCTCTTTTATGAGATTCTGCTTTACTTTAGTATTTGTATTTCAAAAAAACCTAAAAAAGTTTTAAAGATTCTTGGTGCATTTGTGAGACTGGAAAAAAACTTATTACTGGCTCAAAACAACTCTGTGTTGGGGAGAGGGCAGATCAGGTTCTGCCAAGGTGGAATGGTGCTCTGCCCCCACACCCTACCTCCTTGAGAGCATCTAGTTCAGCTGCTGGTCACTGGCATACCAGAAGCACTGTTCCACACCACACCCCCTGGAGGCCCTAACCAGATCCTTAATGGTTATTAGCCACTGGCACACCTGATACCCTACACCACACCTCCTGAAGCCCCTAAATCAGATCCCCAATGGCTGGAAGACTGGAAGCCCCAACTGGCAGGGGTAGGTGGCCACAGGAGTCCTGAGCAAACAAATCCAACACCATGAGGCCTCCACGTTGTCACGGCCCTATTGTGCTTGAATTTGTATTAGCTGGTTCTACACTGGATCTAAGGCAGTAGTTATAATTCTCTTTCTCTCCCTTCCTTCCTTCCTTCCTCCCTTTCTCTCTTTCTTCCTCTCTCTCTTCCTCTCTTTTACTTCTTCTCCTAATTTCCTTTGCATGATATTTGGGTAACTTGAACTTGGATGGGTTGGAATTTGCTAAGTCAATGCTTTGTGAAATGCTTGCTTTAAACTTTTGCCAAGTTCCCTTATTTTCCAAGGTTTGCCAGTAAAAGTGTGTTATCATGGAATCATGGTATATGCTGAGTTAGAAGGGACCCACAAGGATCATCGAGTCCAACCCTTAGCCCTGCATAGGACCATCCCCAAGAGTCACATCATGTGCCTGAGAGTATCATCCAAATGCTTCTTGAACTCTGTCAGGCTTGGTGTTCTGACCACTTACCTGGGGAGCCCCTTCCAGTGCCCAACCACCCTCTGGGGGAAGAACTTCTTTCTAATATTCAACTAAACCTCCTCTGACACAACTTCAGGCCATTCCCTTGGGTCCTATCATTGGTCACCACAGAGAAGAGATCAGTGTCCGCCCCTCCTCTTCCCCTCATGAGGAAGCTGTAACTGCAATGAGGTCTCCCCTCAGTCTCCTCCAGGCTGAACAGACCAAGTGACCTCAGCCACTCCTTATACAGCTTCCCCTCAAGGCCCTTCACCATCTTTGTTGCCCTCCTCTGGATGCTCTCTAATAGCTTAATATTTTTCTCATATTGTGGAATCCAAAACTGCACACAATATCCAAGTTGAGGCCGTCCCAGTGCAGAGTAGAGCAGGACAATCCCCTCCCTCACCCAGCTGGTGATGCTTTCCCTGATGCCCCCCAGGACATGGTTGGTCCTCCTGGCTGCCAGGGCACTGCTGACTCACATTCAACTTGCCATCGACCAGGACCCACAGGTCCCTTTCCATGGCACTGCTTTCCAGCATCTCTGGATGATGTCTGTATGACATGTCTTATGAACACCTGGGATTGCTCAACCCCAGGTGCAGAATCTGGCACCTTCCCTTGCTGAACTTCACATAGCTGGTGATTGCCCAGTCCTCCAATTTGTCGAGGTCTCTCCTGCAGGATCCCCAGCCTGATGATACAGCTAGTATTGCTAGAACACCTGCTAACTTCTTAGAAAGTAAATTTTATCTTTTATCTCAGAAATGCAATTCACACACAATTTGTATTTCAAAATGTTATTAATGCAAAGCATGCTTCCTTCTATAGCAGTAGCCTGGAAAAGGTTATTTTACAAACCCGTGAAAAAGAAAAGGGTATCCTTTGTATGTTAAAATATGGACTTTCAAATTCTGAGAAGAAATAAAAATCCAAAAATATAATACTGTTTGCAAGAATTTCAGCATTTTTTATCTCATGTTGTCTGTCTGTGACAATATACTTAGTGAATAGGAAAAGGTTTGTGGAATTGGAAGCATGCTTCACAGAAAAATACATTCAGATGAAGACTTACGGATATCTAAGTATGGTTAGAAAAGTATAAGAAGCAGCTAAGAGATACTTTATTCTGGAAACTTCATTTAACAGACTGTGCTCCAGACAAGTCACTTTGATACCTCAGCACAAGCACGTTTCAGTGCCATCTAGCTAACGCTCAAGGTAACTTGCATCATTGCACAAAGATCTTTTTTTTCCTGCAAATGTCCTTCCTTCAATTAAAAAAAAAAAAAAGGGAAGAAAAAAAAGTGTCATATTGTTTTTCTTCAGATCCATCAGTGTGTTAAAGCACAAAAAATTTAGGTTGCTCTTGAGCTTTGATGTATTTATGTGAGGAATGTTAAAAATGTAACCCCAAATCCCTTTATGCTGTGACTGAATTCTTCATCTGGACAGATCCACATGACTGAGTACTTTAAATACTGCTCTTTCATGTATAAATATATTAGGTGCCATTATGCAACCCCTCTGTTCAATTATTTTAGGCCATATGTTAATGGAAGTGTTGACACAAATACAGAAAGAAAAAAAAAAGAAAGAGCAAAGGAATAACACTTCAACTTCTTTTAATAAATGCAAAGAGTATTAATTTCTAGAGAAAAGAAACTTGTAAAAGCAAGTGAAGAACATATTTTGAAGAGTGGTATGCTTTAAATCCTATGAAACTTCATTCTACTTCTGCCACAATCCAGGTTTCTAGATAAGAAAAGACATTTGCAGTCCTGAACACGTCATTGTGACTGTGTTAAGACCAACTAAAAATATGCAAGCTCTTTCTGAACTTTAATCAAAATTCTCCAGATTAAAATCATTTCACAGCCCAACACTTCTCCCTCCAGCCCAAAATAGATGGGAGGAAAAATGTTTTCTCTTGAAAAAATTTCATATCCTCTAGAACCCATAATTGAATCATAATGTCCCAGTTTTAAATCCTTCTGGATGGAAAGTATATCATTCATACTTCTTTAGAACTATCTGACTAGCCAGGATATACCTGCTAAGTTATGTCATTGAAAATCTCAAAGAATAAATGTATAACAAAAGCAATGCTTGTTTTCCTCTGCACACTAACTGCATTTTGCACTGCAGATTGTGAGAGAATGCAAAATAAATAGACTTAGCAAACAAACAAAAAAAGAAAAAACAAAACCACCAACCCCTCCCCACACAAAAAAAACAAACCCCACAGTGATTCCAAAAATCAGTTAGTCAAGCAAAAAATCAACAAAAAAACCAAAACAAAACAATATCAAATAACAAAATCAAACAAACAAAAACCCCAAGAAATTACAAAGTTGGAAAGCATCAGCTACAAGACTGGGGATCGTTGTACAAAGATCAAATGTACTTACTAGATAATTCTGCAATAAAGTAACTCTTTAAATTCTCCTTTTAATATTTAAACCTCTTGTTCTCTTATTCCTATGTTCTTTTTTTGCTAAATTTAACTAACTCCCCTCCACATACCTAGCAAAACCTTTCACCAATAGTTTAACAGGTTTCTAAAAGGGCATTGCAAAACATTTCCGGAAGGATATCCTGAAGAATAAGAAATGTCACTGAACAAAACATGTGTGGGATTAAGACATGGAACTTCCTCCTGAGATCCGTTTTGTTTCCTCCAGTTGAGCAGAAGCAGCCCCACAAAGCTTGCTCCAGGAAACTCCTCTTTCCTTCCCTGCCCTCCAGCATCTTCCTTCCCTGCCCACCTTAACTCTCAGTGCAATACAGACCCCTCTTTTTTCCTCACCCCTCCCACCAGCTGCCCCAACTGAAACTCTCCCTTTAGCAGCAGCTGGGACACCTCTTCTGGTTGCAGATCACTAAGAAGTCCGGGAAGAGCAGAGCAGGGCAGGGCAGTAGTGAGGCATAACAAGGCAGAAGGAGCTTTGTAAAGCAGGTGTGACAGAGAAATAACACCTTTAAAGTGAACCTGAAGAAAAACGAGGTGATAAGTGGACTAAAGATGAGGTGTTTAGAGAAGTGATATTTTTGATAGACTATACTTGTTCAGACTGAAGAAAAATTCCAGATACTGAAGACAGAGAGAGCACACTCATACACTGAATTGGCAGGGACTCGGCTGGATGAGCTGCTAAAAAAACCACTTAAGAACTCTGCCATCCTGCTAGACATATAGACAATCTCCACAACACCTAACTAGAGTGAAAATTTTTTCATTGGAGGTTTTCAGTGGTTTTGGTTGGTTTGGGTTTTTTACCATTGCTACAGTAAATTTATTTGGCTGAATAAATCAACTGTTTTTCAGCTGACCATGATAGTTTCCAACTGACAATAACCACCAGCTTACACAAACTGATCTCCTTTCACAAATTAACTACCTTCATTCTTTCATTAACATTAACTGCTTAGGGATAAGCCTGAAAGTTTCCAGCAGAGTCTAAATAGGGCTAAAACAGCTTTGAGAAATCCAAGCTTAGCTTTTGGGATGGATAGACAAGTGAAGAACAAAGGAAGCTACTTCGAGATATTTTTGGTTGGCTAATCATCTTTATGGTATCTGAAGTCAAAAACTTCCCCTAAGCCTTCACTGGTCGGTGTGTCTGAGCTGTAAACAGACTGATAAATAAAAAGTACTACTGCATGTGTCTAACTTCCGTTTTCACAGCTATAATGACATGTCTTTTCAACAGTATTGCCCATAAAAAAGCAGATACTAGAGGACGTGAACAACTGAAAAATCAGAACGGTCACAATATACAGATATAACCAAGATATAACCAATCTCAAATTCCCCCCACGGTCCTCCACTGCATCTAGAAAAAAAAAGAAAAAAAAAGAAAAAAAAATGACAGTAAAGAATACAAAGAGCAAATTTGGACCAGTTAAAGTATGATTGATGTGCAAACATTCAAAGTTACTGGATGTCTACAACAGTTGTACTTTGTAAAGCAGCATCTCTCTTCTCCACGACCAGTCCGCTGTTCTTAGAGGCCAAGCCCTCTGGGACAGTGCTGAGTCCACCTTTACACTAAACAGAGAGGTGCACATGGTCATGGAGCAATGTTCACAGACAACCCATAAAGTGCTCTAACTTGAAAAGAAAGTCAAAATAGGAATATGAGCCTGGAAAGTGTAACATATGTGGAAACATTAGGCGTATTTTAGGAATTAGCTTTTCTTATCTTCTCACGTCCATCCTCGATCCTACTCTGGACTGCCCTTGGGCAACAAAAATATCTTGTTGCTACCTTCAAAAATTTATCATAACAGACTACTATTGAGGAAATACTTTCTTGAATAACTTAAACCAATGGTAGACATGGATTTCCCTATACCATATAACAAGCACTTTGTACACGTTAAACAAAGTCTTGTGTGAAAACCTAAAAAGGATTAACGATTTTCAGAAATTATTTGAAAGTGATCTTCTGACCCCACACAATTTTTCCACAATGACTGAAAACCATTAGTAAGTGTTAATTCCACTGCCAACACTGACATTCTTACTGACACCTTCTTCTCTGCTATGCAGACCTATGAGATTAGACAACTTGTCCAACGGATTAGAGTAATTGTATTAATTCCTAGATAAATATGTCTAGTGAGAATTCTGGCTAGTTTGGCCATCATGTCTGAGCTGAGGCACTTCCATCAAGTTGTCAATCATCTCCTGATGGGCTTTCAGTATTCATGACCCTGCTGGGAAATGCTGGGTGGTGCTTTATCAGGTGCAGCACTTGTACAGAGAGCAGGAAGGGGGAAGCAGCAGGGGAAGCACTGGGCAAATTTGTGGAATCTGACCTTTCACTTTGGGCACCTCCTTGGATTTTTGCCTTGTTCCAGGTGGCAAACAGTCATGCTATTTTATAGAAGTCTTCTTAAAGTGTGAAATGTTCCAGTGCAAGTTCCTAATGGATTGCACATCTGGCATAATAGGAAAACATGGCCCGCATGAGGCCCCAAATTTGCAGATCAGCAAGGAAGCCTGTACAGGTGGGAAACAATCACCTCTTCAAGAGAAACTCTCTGTTGTGTCAAACTTACTTAGCTGCAGTAAAGAGTGAACTGTTAACAGAAATACGGAGATAGTGCAGGGTTTCATACTGCTACGGTAGCCAGTGCAGCAGCTAAAGCATGAATGAAGAAACTTACACTGAATCACACGGGTATTTCCCCATAAACTACAAGATCTATATGCAAATCACATTTCTCTAAAGACTAAAGTATATCCAATCTTTACACTGCTTTCTTCCTGGCTATTGTAAATTACACAATTTGACAAAACTGATTGGAGTCTAACAAAGTTAACACACATAAAAGAAGGGGAAGATCCACCACTTAGTTCAACTGGCATTTCTCGTGAAGGAATGAAGTCTGAAAGAGAGGTAGATGAGAAAAGTTACTAAACTCTATGAATGGAATTTAATTTAGGGTGTAAAACTACAAATTGAAAAGTTGCAATTTTACCAATAGACAAGATTATCGTATTCTGAAATTATTCTGACACTGGGCCTTTTTGTGACATAAATTAATCTTCAGAATTTTAAGACTGAATATTCCATATATCTTTCCTATTTGGAAAATTTCTCAGTAAAGGAATCTCACAGACAAAAAAAAAAGATGTCTTCTAAAATTGCTGGTCTCTTAGAAACTTCGTAGAAGGACTCCATTCCTACTTGAAACCTAAAACCACAAATAGAGTATGTCTTTCAAGGAAGAGGAATTTACACCATAAATACTATTTACAGACAGTCCCATTCATTTCCATCTCACCTTGAACTCTTTTGAGTTGTTTAACTGTACTACTTACAAAAATATATCAATAAACTTAGAGCAACCCAGCCTATGGAAATGAACCTTTTTTAGAGGACGGCTACTCATGGAAATAATGGAAACACTCTACTACTATTATTCCTAATCCACAGAAGAGGAATCTAGACAGAATAACAAACTTGTCTATGGGTCAATGGTAGAAACTGACAGAACCCAAGATACTTAAAAATCCTTCTCATCTTGCCACAGCAGTTTAATACCTGTTGGTAAACACAGTACACGGGAACTATTTTAGCAGGCAATACTCAGGCAGAGAGGAGGGAAGGCAAATATTGTCAGATTCCTCCAGAGAAAATTTACATTTTGCGTCACTGCGTTTTGATGTAAACATTTTTTTTTCCTTTCTCTGATAAATTTCGGTGATAACCAGTTATAAGAACAGTAATCACATTATACTGCCCTTTTCTAGTCACATTTTCTAGAATGGACAAAACTTTCTAGAACTACTAAGGGAACATGAAATAATGTTATTATTTTCAAATATTAAAGCATTTAAATAGCTGCACACCATTTTCAAGAAGTATTTGCTGCCACTACAACCAATTATTTTATTTTTAAAGGAAAAAAAAGAAGGAAAGACTCTTGAAAGCATTAAAAAGTAGCTTTAGAAAACCTATAACGGGATTGAGAAAGTTGATCCAGTAGCAAAGGAGGGAAAAAAGATGTGAAAAAACAATTGCCAATTACCATCTTGGTAACATTTTTAAGCAGACTGGCCAAACCAAAGGATTAAGTGACTCAGTGAAGTATCACTCCTTGATAGTGATTCATAAATACTAGAAAACCCAAAGAACATTTTAAATAGCTACTGTATGTATTTAAAACTTTGGCCACAAACCGGAGAATTTTTCAGCTAATTGATGAGCTTTTCTCTTCCTGTGGTATTAAAATGAAAATTTATGCACACACATAGCATCCAAACTCTCCCATAAATTGTACACTCTCCCAAACTCTCCCAAAAACTGGAGTACTGGTTTGGAAATCCAAAGGCAAGAGAATGCAAAATGACAACAGAAATTAAAATTACTTGTGTCACACTGGGCACAGGTCTATAAGGAGAGGATTAGTTTAATGGCAGTCCTTTTTGAGTACTGCCTTTAAAAATGAAAAAAAAAAAAAATCAGATTGAAAACATACCTTCAGACTAATCTTTTTCTGTTATTTGTTTCTGTGTATTTGAATGAGGAAGGGTTTGCATATCAGTGATGCAGACTGAAACAAAATTTTGTTTTGAATTCAGATGTTCTAACAGAATACCTTCCTATTTCTGCACTTGGGGAGTAGGAAGACATATCAGTATTCCATAAAAGTTTATGTACCGCTGGAGGAGTGAAAAAGAAAGAAAAATATTTTAAGCCACCTACATATAATTAGCTTGCAAGTATTAGCATTTATGAAGCCTTTCCACTGAATGCACATATCATGACAAGAGACTTCATGCCTAATACAATTATTTTTCAGAACTCAGAATGTGTTGCTGCTGCTTGGATTTTCCATATCTAACAAGGTGATCTTGAGTTATTTTTCTCTCAGGGTAACTTGATGTCTCTTCTCTATTCCAATTACAATGTTAATGAAGCTTATAAGTGTCCAACTTTGAGAACATTGATCCTCTGTCAAATTGGCTTCTCCTTGACTGATGGACACTAAATAAGTAGAAAGGTGGAGAGAAATACCAAGTATAATAATGTAATGTGTGTGTTTTAAAATAAGCTTATACAAAAACTAGTTTCTGATACAACACCATGCAGAGATTAACTTGCTAAAGATCTCTTGTGAGATTAAACTTGCTAGCTTTCTATCTACAGTTTAGGAATACTAAACATGTTTTCTGTCACTTTATGCATTCTGCTAAATTTTTACCTAGATGATTTTTATATCTAGGCTATAAATTCTAAAAATAAGTTTGGAACTAACATCTGATTGTTGAGGCCACTTTAGGAGGATATTGGGAGGAAAGTATCAACAATGTCATTTTGTTGAATGCATGGGAGGAAGCTAACACTGAGATGGCTAAAAATGCCACGGTTCAAGTATTATCATGAAGTGTTCTGAAATTAAATTCCTTCTAGAGTACAAAATAGAACTTGAAGACTTTGAAAAGGAAGATACACAGCAGGAAACACAGTTGTGCTAATCACTTATAACTGCCAGACATGGGTTTTAATATATTTCTATTTCTCTGATTCATAATAAATTATCTGCTTCCAGTACTTGGCATCAGGTCTCTGTTTCTGCGAAGAAAGGTCCAAAATGTGTTGTCCCCTTGCCCCTCCACACAAGCAACTATGCTGCTGAATCAGTCCATTCCCTTGATTCCTGCAGCACCCAATGCTATGGTTGTGAGAGATCCCCTGGGAGATCCCCTGGAGAACTGGGTTGACAGATTGTACTTTCCTGGTTCATGCCTGAAATGTGCTACCAGCAGTCATCTGTGTAGTTACAGATTAGACGTTAAAACTGTCAGCTTAAGACTTATCTTTTCCCACTGAGTTTTTCCTACGCTAATCTTGGTGATGCAGATCACAGCAAGCTTTACTCTTGCTTACTAATTGAGAAGCGCCCTGGGGTCTGAAGACTGTGTTATAAATAAACTGACTGATCAACTTTCATTAGTGATGTTACTTTCAGACAGACAAGTTTGGTTTTAAGTATTATACATAACATAGTTCACAAAACAGAAGACACAGTTTTCTGTAAAAATATATCATAAGATTCACTAATTTTGTGGGACTGTGTTTTCCCTTCTAGGTTTGATGGGTGGAAGAAGTGAGAACCTCCTGGTGCTTCACACAGAGTGTTATGATGATTTACTTGACAGGGGAGAGACATGACAGCATAACCTTCTCAGAGGTTGGTGTTTTACACAGATACACAATCAAATGTTAAAATATGCTAAACGCTCTTCAGCTTATCCCATGAACTCAAAAAAAATCTACTGTCAGTTGTCCAGGCTTTCTAATCAGTTGCTATTTAACATTTATCTAAATAATAGTTGACAGTATGAAGTAAGATTGGTCAAATGCATTTTTAAATCCTTCTTTGTAATAAAAATTTCCACCAGACCTAGAGAGAGACAGGCACACCACTCAATTGCAGTGACAAAGTAACTTCACATGGTGAATAGAGATGCATGGGCAATTAGCAGGTCTTTCAGGTTCAGTGATTTTTTTTCCAACTTCATTTTCTTGCTGGAATTTTAAAGATTATATATTTAGATAAGACTTTGAACTTTTCACCTTTAGGTTATCATTGATGACATTAAAATAAGAATAAAGAGTTGGGTCCTTGGGACAGTACCGAGCTAACATGATAGTAATTGTTTTTTTTTCTTTCCCAAAATAAAGCCTTCCGTGGCAAATTTACAGTCTTGGCACATACAAATGAATTATGTTTAGATTTCATGTGTATGACACTGTTCTTCTAAAGCAAAGCGCTATTTTGCAGAAACTAGTCACATAAAAGTCTTGTTCAGCTCTTGGCCTGATCTGTTGTGTGGTTATGGCAGTCTGGAGTGACAAGTCCTGCCAATGAGCTTATACAGCTAACTTTCACCTCTCCTTTCTTAAGATTTACACTTTTACAGGACATGTTTCTTCTGACAAAGTATGAAGGTAAAGACAAGATCTTAAGATATCACACTGTGAATTAGGAACACATTGCACTTCCACAAGTTATCTACCTTTTTCCTCCTGACTATAAACTTTTCCAATCTAGCTCTGTTCACACCATATAATAGGCTTCCATCTTTAACTTGAAGGAATAAGAGAGGCTCATTCTTTGCTAGAGAATAAGTATCTTCAAGCATTATATTTTTATTATTCAATTATTTCTAAATTAACAGTCAACTCTGTCATCATCATGTTAAACTTGCATGTTTTGTTTTCTGGTTTACCTAATAAAAATAAAATAAAATAAAATAAAATTAAAATAAAATAAAATAAAATAAAATAAAATAAAATAAAATAAAATAAAATAAAATAAAATAAAATAAAATAAAATAAAGGCATCTAGTCCCTGACTTTCTGCTCTCCTGTCTGATTTCTAACATTTTTACCCATAATTATCTCATAATTCTGAAAAAAAAGTTTTGGCTTTTAAATACTAAAACATTGTACAGCAAGGAATAACTTCATTCTTGCATTATGACAGAATGGCACAGCCCACAGAATCTATTTCAATCCTAATCATCTTTAGGATGATATGGCAGGACACATTTTCATAATTAGCATCTTCAAATTACTCCTAACATCTGGTTTGTATTTTGCAACACCACCCCCCAAAATTTCTTTACACAGTTGTCCTTTTTTTAAACAAATCCCCTGTATTAACTAGCATTTTTCAAATATATTTTCATACCCACATTTCTAATCCATGTTCAGTAGTAGTATGTAATTGGTTACATATATCCTCATAAAATACAAGACTATAAACCGTCTTTAATTCAATCCCAAGGGCACTCTTCTGAACTAACACTTAGTTAGCACAGTTAGCAATACTTTAAAATGTTAAGTGAAGATTGCAAGGGCAAAGCTGTATCCTAACTTTCTTTTTTTTACCTGAGTGAACATCTGCAATCATTAGTTTTAGATTATAATTTCTTAGAAGCAAATTACCCTAATCCCTTAAAGCCACTTTGAAATTGCACATCATTAAGTTTAGGTCCCTGCTTCCAGTTCCAACTGTATACTTGAGCACAACAGAGTGCCTATTAAATAAACAGTTGGCAGCATAAAAATTGCAGCAGATGGGCAAGGTGCAAAGAGGCACAAGGGTTGAGTCTAGTATGCCAAAACAAAACAAGAAAGAACCCTTTTCAGATCCTCTGTTCTAATAAAAGGTCAACATGCAAAAAATAGATGTTTCTTAGTCATCTGGAAATGTTTCAAATGACCTCAAAAGACTGCCTCTGTTAGCTTAAGAGCTGTCATTTGTCTCATCCCCTTTCAATTGTGGTATATTTGAGTCCTTTAATTTCAAAATCCTCTACAAATGCCCTTTGGGACCCTTATAAAATATTTAAAAAGACATAGCATAGTACAGACCTAAATGTAAGCCTGTAACATTCCAGTTATTTGTGACATAGTCCATTTATACCTCTGGTTTGTCTGTCAGCTACCCAGGTTTTTCATACACTTGGTGACAGACTTCACAATATCAATATGAATTATTTTTAAAGTAAAATTGAGATGGAGAAGAAATATACGAGAAGAACAAGATTCAGACAACAGAATTTTAAAACTACCGGAAAGAATTTGTGTATTTTTAATTGAATCATTTACATGTTAAAATTCAGAATTCCTAGGTAAGACGATCCACCACCTCTTCAGAAGTTTACTAATAGCACTGTGCATGATCTATCTACTAAATGAATGTATATGAAAACACAACTACACACACATTCCTCTCTGTATACTATGACTTCTACTAAGTGGGAAACTAAAACATTAAAGCCTGATCTATAATTTAACTATGAACTCAAGATCGAGTGAGATTACGCATTCATATTTTTCTTATTACATACCATTCTCTTCATCATCTTGTTCTGCTTTACAATCTTTACAAACAAAAAGAAAACAGGATTAACTATATTCTTCCTTTCTTCCCAGCTGCTCAAACTGTGTTGTTATTCTTATAAGCAATTCTAGTGACAAAGTCTCCATCCTGATTTTGCAGGGGTGTGGTATTTTGGGGGAGATTTCATCAGCCCCTCCTCAATGTCTCTAAAGAAGTTCTTCCTTTTTCTCAAGTGCTAACAGTTTCTCTCACTTCACTCTCTTTGGCAACCATTAAATCATTCTGTTTTTCACTGTCCTTGGATTTCTTCTAAAAGATATATCTGTCCATGTATTCTTTTATTTCCCTTTTACAAAGGTAATGTTGTTTGTTATTAAAAAGGCTTGTTAACTTCATGAGAAAATGATACTTGGGCACAAAATCATGTCTTATGATCCTGATATTTCCAACCATTTACCCACAACTTTCATATTTAAGCAGCTCCACAACAATCTTCTTTCCTGCAAAGTATCAAACCTGTATTTTCCCAACAGGCAGTTCAAATAGGCTACAGCAAGATTAACTGTGATTTAGTGATAGGAATTTTGACTTTGCATCAAGCATTTCAATATGATCTTCATCCAAATAATTTTTTGGGCATGCTTTGAAAAATATCACAGATTTTCAGAGATGAGGATAAACCCCATGGGCATATGTACAATGATCCTACACTTAGATACCAGAGGAATCTTCTAGTAGAGCAATAATCCTTTATTGCCTATTGCTGCTGTTAACTTTAGATGGCAAGTCCTTAGTGTTCAGTGGGGTACCCAATTTAATATGGAAATTGATCAGCTAGACTTCAGTGGTAGCCTCAGCTTCATTAACATGTCCTATCTGAAGTAGATGTGGGTTAACATTTAGGATTTATTTACCTATATTACACAAGAAATAAAACATTTTTCTCTCTACATGACACAGGAAACACAGTCATTTTTCCCTTCTCTGTGTATCTCTAATAATTTGAAAAATAGCAAGAGAACTTTGTTTCAGATGGACTTTGAAAATCATGCACTATCTTATCAGAAAAATAAAAGCCTTTTAACTAATGATCCTGTTTAACCAGCCTCCCATTTTGGGGAGAGTTATCTCTAGGTAATTTCTCTTCAGGCCCAGTCATTTCTGACCTACACCAAGAAAACACAGTCAAATAGCAACCAAAGCTAAATTTGTGAAGTGAATTTGACTAAGAACTTGCATGAGTTTGCAAGCAATTTTTTTCAATTAAGAAAAAAAGTTTAGCATTAGTTACATCAGAACTAGATTTCAAACTATTTTCAAGGCAGCTTTTATTAGATCACCAAATATCTCAAAACAACAACTTTTGAACATGAAGCCCTGCTTCAGGGTTCAGTAAGATCTTCAAAGGACAAAGTCCAGAAAAAGTCAACAGTCCCACATTAAAACCATGGTCTTAAGGACAGCACACAGAATAAGGATGTAACATTCAAGTGCAGAACTGCAGAAGTTGTGACACTGTTAACTGGACATTTACATATCATTAAGTTTTCATGAGGAATCTGTATTTCTGCAAGTAGCCTGTGTAATTCACAATTGGCAGTTACCAGCCAGCTAATGGCAGAATAGATCAGTTTACCAAAAAAACTGTAAAAAAACATGATAGACTTAAATTTCCACAGCCATTGACCTTATCAACAGGGCAGAAAAAATGGAAAAATTTACTTATTTCCGTTAATGCACAGAAAAACTAGTTTCCTTAAAAAGCACTTCTAGGACTTTTAGTTAGAAAATTTTTGAGCCATATTGCTGTGCCCCTTCATGTTGCCAGGCTTGGAGAAAGTCCTTTGATACTGAGCAGTACGGCTTTGGGACTCATAAAAAGGTTAAGCCTGCAGTGAGTTTTCAGACATGTACGTTTGGAGTTCCTTTAAATACATTAAAAAAAATCGGTATTTAAAATTATTTGTGTATCACAGCAATAGAACATTTAATCTAAACCCTGTAACCATGCCCTGAGGATGAAAAAGCAAAACAGAGCAGACGGACAGATGGACTTCAAAAGCTCCCTCTGAGGGTTTGAAGCTGTCTGCTACACTATAAGTAAAACAAATAACTGTATTAAAACACGAATTTATTACCCCAGTGAGGCAGTAGGTTGGTTGCCAACCACCAAGTGCCACAGGATGGAAGGTCACATATCAAATAAGATTTTATAAAATTTCACTTTTCATTAGTCTGCCAAAACTTGTAAGAAAATGTACAAGCACTGCATACAATAAGGACAGAGAACAGGTGATACATCATCTGGCTGGTAAGAACGACTCCGCTGATTAATATTGGAATATTTACCCTCTATAGGTTCCCAAATTTTCATATGCTCAGCTTTTCAATCAATTCTCTTTTTTCACCATTACTAATTTCTCCCTTTTTTCCTTATAATTTAGCAGCTAGTCCAAAGAGTTGGATGTAAGCAGGCACTGAAATTCTTGCATTCTAATGTCACAGGGAAAAACCCCAAATGTTAGGATGGCACAGACCTGAAGATAAAAACACTGAGCACTAAGGACTAAGTCTAAGAGCACCGTCTTCATTAAAAAGCCTAATAAGTAACTGCTCCTTCAGAATAAGGTTATAATTTCAGACTGAATTCATTTCTAGTAGGAAACCAAGCTATAACTGAAGGAGCTATTGCACAGATATGTCACCCCCTTACTGGATGCAGATTTGCAGTCACAAATACAACTAAGGCAGATATTAGTGAGGAGGCCACACTGACACCTGTATCTTCATCGTTTCACCTGATGATGGCAGGGGTTATTATCAGATTATCAGAGCACAGAGCAGCCATCTGGGTGCTCCAGAGCCTTAGAGACCAACCCGAGAGCACAAGGACACATCAACCTTTTTCGCTACTGGGCAATCACAAATTGCTGGCAACACACCATATCATGAGCAGCACAGTGCCACGGTAGAAATGGTTATTTGGAAGGATTTAGAGCTAATATAGTACCATATATATCAAGGTCTATGTTAGAGTGGAAACAGTTTCCTAGACTGAAAATCAATAGATTTAAAAGAGCCATTGTTTTTAAAGTTGCATTTAGAAACCACGTATTCAAAATACATCAACGCAGAACTATCAAAACAATAATTAAATATAAAACAGATACTGATGGTGCTATCCTTTTTTTTTCCCCCCAAAAAAAAATATTTAGGTTACATACAGTGCCTGAAGTGTAACTGCAGGTTACAAGTGGGATTCTAGATATCAAGTAATCTGCCACAACTGCAGCCAGGTCACAGTTTTATCTGAAAGTATCCTACCATCAAGTAAGAAGCACAATTTTGAGCAAGTAAGGAATTTTTCTTTCCCTTTTTCAAACTTCACGATTAGAGACGAAATCCTGAAAAGGTTTACTCTACAGATTTGCAAAACAGAAAGCAAATTAAAAATTTCTAAAGTTAATGTTTACCTCTCAGTTATTAACACTCTCATTTCAAAAGGCCCCAGATGATGGTAGTGCTAACTTACTTTGACTACAAGGTGTCCTGATAAAAAGAGGGCTCAAAAATACTTGGGTCAAATTATGAAATCTGCATGTACCTCCATGTACCTACATGTACCTGTCTGGTCAGCTTCAAACTCTGTGCTGTAGTATCAGTCAAGTATCAGGTAGCCAAGGACCCCATCTACTTGCTTTGCCTTTAAATCCATTTCTTCAGTCTGTACCAAGGTCCCCTAAGTCAGATAGCTTGGATACTTTCACATTGTACAATTAGCACTAACTGCATACTATAGTACAGGGTTAACCCAGAATAAGAGTTTCTTACCACTAAGATCTTTTACGTAAGTTGAGTGAAATAATTAATTGACATCCTCTTCGAAGGAAAAATGTCATTACCAGAACAAAGATACCTGGTCAGAAGGTGGGGTGGTTGGGGTTTTTTGTTTGTTTTGAGGGAATTTTTTTGGTGTGTGGTTTTTGTTTGGTTTTTTTGGGTTTTTTTGTTGTTGTGGTTTGGGGGTTTTTTGTTGTTATTTTGTTTTTGTTTAGGATTTTTTCTTGCCTAGCTTGGGGTTGGGAGGGATTGGTTTGGTATGGTATGTATGTATGTGACTCTGTAAGAGATCAGAGAACAGGCAAAGGAAGAAAGGTAAAAATATACATTATGCAGGCACCGTCTAGCTGGGTTTAAACTGGGATAAAGACACATAGATTGAAACTTTCTGTTCTCGAAGAAATTATACTTGGGATTTTCCTTGTAACTGAACAGAATTGCATAATCCTGGAACCTGGTATTTTTCAATCCATACTCTCAACTAGAATTACCCACAAACTGTCATGTTCTGGGTTAACAGCTCAGGTCAGAAGCGGTAAAAATATGATGGTTTAAACAAACAAACAAAGAAAATCACTCTACAAAATTGCTATGGCTGCCTTTCCTCAGATTTCAAATTAAAAGAAGCCAAAAATGTTATATATGTAGTAGCACAAAGAAGCAAGAGTAAAAGTTAAAAAAGTTGGCATTGCTTCTATTTTAAAACTCAGGGGAGCTATTTAGTAGTGGTGTTTTGCCACTTCTAATCATGTCTGTTAAGAGAAAAATCTCCAAGTAAGAGATAGAACTATAATAAACGTGTATTTTAAAAATAAACCATAATCTCACAATCCCTACTAAATAAACACTGCTGTTGATGTAAGCTTCACTGTACTCTACAGCAGTACAAGCTACCCAGGATACTTTTAAAACATGCAGACTAAAACACGCAAAAAATTTATCCATAACCCCCAAAGTCCTGTTTTCTGGGAGAGAACGAATTTACAGAGACTCAATACAATTCTACCCTCCCTTTTCCCTTGCTCCCTCATTGCCTTTATTAACTCAATATGTCCCTACACTAACTTTAAAGACTTTGTTGCTACGGGAATTTATTTCTATATTTTATTGTCAAGGAGAAAAACAAGATTTTGGTGACTAAATGTCACAGAAGCTCTGACTTTTGCACAACCTAATCAAATCTACAGCCATAAAAACAACCTGTGTATGTGTCTGAAAGTCTTACCATTCTGATCATAAAAAGGTACATACGTTCTACCTGGCACTTAAGAGCCAAGAACAAAAACTCTCTCTCTCCCTTCCCCCAAAAGCTTTTGGATAATTTTATTGTAATTTTCTGCATGTGCATTTTCAACTAGTTTCCTAGAAACTTGGGAATAAAAAATGGTTTTCTTTTTCCCCTTCTCCCAAGGTGGACTGTCCATAGCATCAACAGATTCTTCTCTTTTCTAAGTGACATTCAAGGTTAGTAAGGTTAGAAATTCACCTCCTAATGACTGAGCCATAAAGACAGCTACAGAAGTGCAAGCCTGGGTTCCCTCCCTCCTCATACCTAATCTACATTGCAGCTGGAGAAAGAAATCCAGGCATATGTACAAAATATTGTTCTGTTCCTCCAATAAATATGCCAAAAAATGTTTGCTGCCTTCTATCACAACTGGCTGTTTCCACTGTAAATCTCATATACTTGTACTTTGCCCCTTTTTAATATTTTAACTGTCTACATAGGTTAATGTTTAGAATCACTCACTTAGAAAAAGCACACACATAATCATTAAATCTTTACGACTTAAATGAAAATGAGCGTAAGCCAGGAAATTCAAAATTAAACCTAATACCAAGAGAAAAGTCTCCCTTGGGGCTTAGGGTTTGCATATGTTTCCACTCCTTCAAAACACGTTCTCCTGGGTCTGGAATCAAAGCTCACGCTCGTGTACCAGGAATGGCTCTTTCTTGTTAGGACTCTAAGAAGACAAGTGAGAACAGACTCAGGCAATGTGTCAGAGCACTACAGTTCTGAAGCGCAGACGACTACAGCGAAGATGCTCAAAAATCAGGAGCCTGATCTTCACATGCTCAGCAGTGTTATCTTTCCCACAAGTGCTGTAACACACCGCTGGGAGTCAGAACTCAGGGCATGCAGAAGCTGCACCTGCTCCATAATCTACTTGATTCTGACTGGGGACATACTGAGAGGTTTTCCCTCTTCTGTCACTATTACTGCATGCCCTGACTGCTGGGAGCAGAAGGTTTAACCTGATATTTAACTGTGATTGACCAAGTGCAATGCATTCATTAGGTAAAGCTCACCAGGAGCTACAAGCATTCAACACTTCATCAAATCAAGACATTTAGGAGTGTAAACATGACATTAGGAGGCTAATGTAAAGCACTTTTGATTGAACATACAGGTACAGGTAGAAACTTTGTGTGACGTCACAATCACGATCCATACTTGATGAACATAACCATGAATGCATGCATTTTAACCAAGGCACTAAACCAGGTTTAAGCAGAAGTCATAATACCTGAAGCAAATCTGCACAAAAGGAATTGCACTAGGAAACATTTAACTCATTGAAACACCACCCAGCTTTAGCACTGTATGTTGTTTTTCCCATTTTGTGGCCAGTACCCAGACAATGGACCCATGGAAGAAGCAGAGCCAGGGCGAAAGGAACATGGATTTCTAGCTAGTGGACAAATGGAAATCTAAAGATTGGGCAAAGCTGCCTATATTTCTTATCTCTCAAAGTTCACAGGTACCCAAATCACCATATCTCAGTACAAAATATATTTAAGTATTAAATACATAAACACTGACCAACCATAACTAAAAGCATGAAATTTAACTGTTGTTTAATACTGATATTTTAAATAGGAAAATTGCCACCTTCTGCAAAAACAGTTTTACAGAGCTTCTTTAATTAGGGAGCTAAAATAATCACTCAGATGAAGAAAAACCTACACCTGTAAATGCCTAATATTCTGAAACACCGTTGTTAGAAACTATGATAAGCTTGGTGCTTTCAACTGATTCGTTAAATATTTTGAGAAACATTAAAAACTAGGACAGTAACATTTTCAGGTTGATACTATTTGCAAAGGTTTTATAGACAGGAAAGTAGTGAGTCCACCATAACCCTGTAATTACAAAACACTATGAAAAAGTCATGCTGTTCTTGGTGTCAATAATTGGCATATAACCTCAGAAGGAAAAATAAGTGCTAACAAAAACTCAGCAAAGCCTGTGGAAACTTTGTCACCTTGTGATTCTTAAAGAGATCCCTTTTAAGCCAGGAAGAATGTGCTGGTTTGGGCTGGTTTGTTAATTTTCTTGATAGTAGCTAGAATGGGGTATGTTTTGGATTTATCTGGATTATGTGCTGGAAACAGTGTTGATAACACAGTGATGTTTTTGTTATGCTGAGCAGTGCTCACAGAGCATCGAGGCCTTTTCCGTTCCTCACACCACCCCACCAGCAAGGAGGCTGGGGGTGCACAAGGAGTTGGGAAGGGACACAGCCAGGATGCCAGATCACAGGGATATTACACGGCATCATGCTCAGCATTAGAAAACTGGGAGAAGAAGAAGGAAGTGGCAAATATTCAGGGTGATGTCATTTGTCTTCCCAAGTAACCATAACACCTGTTCTCCTGGAGATGGCTGAACACCTGCCTGCCCACCAGCAGTAGTGAATTAATTCCTTGCCTTGTTTGCGCAAGCAGCTTTTGCTTTTATCTACTAAACTGCTCTTATCTCAATCCATTAGTTTTCTAACTTTTCCCCTTCCCCATCCTACCAGGGGCAGTGTGCAAGTGGCTGTGTGGGGCTGGGGTTAAGCCACAGTAGGGAAGAATGGAGGAACACAGTATACTTTGTATGCTATAATACAGTATAAATCTTATGTATTACTGAAGACAGTGACAACCTTCCTCTGGCAAACTAACCTCTCTGTTAAACTGAAGGTTCTACACAGTTCCTGTAAATATAAAAGCCTTCTCTCTTTTTTTTTTTATTTACTTACTCATTTATTAAAGAAGACTTTGCCTTTTTCATCTTTCCAGAGAGGCATTCTCAAATATAAGCTCCTAAATATTATTGTAGACTTCAAGTGGGTAGATAAAAGTAATGAGGATTTTAGTGGCAATTCCAATAAATATATTACAGATTTAATATTAAAATATAATCCATGTTATGCCAGTGTCAGTGACTTCAGCAAGACGGCTTATGTTTCCTCATTTTTAAAAAAGATGAAGACATGGATAAATTTGCCTTAGGATGCTGTATTTCTGTCATACGTGATCTGTTTAAATCACCCCATGAAAATACTTTCAGGAAACAACAGCTATGTATACATATTGATGTCCAATTCTGTACCACCCCACCGACATCACAGGGACCTGCAGGAGATCAATATCTCTGAGAAGATAGTGGAGGCCAATCTTGCTTTTCTTATTTCAGGATCAAACAGAAAAGCAGCAAGGAGCTGTGGGAACTACAGGAAACAGCAGTATTAGCTACTTGAAATTGTCAAGAGAGAAGTAAATTGCAAAAAGCTTCTTTTGTCTAGGAAATATCTGCTGTGGGAGGGGGAGTGGTGGTCAAGACTGCACAGGCCTCATGCTGTTGCCATCCAGCAGAGTGAAGATAAAAGCATCAGGCTGTCTCATCCGCAAAGATGAGCAGTGTATGTGCAGGCACATTCGGCTCAGCATTTCCACAATTTTGTACAGCCTTAAAGCTGCCAGGAAAATTAACCCCGAGCTGACCAATGCAGAGTGAGAGATGCTGGGGAATAAATGGGTCCCCAGCTGGCAATGGAGCCCCCAGTCTTTTCCACAGTTCTCGAAATGCTAAAGGTTACCCGGCCCACAAATGCAATATTTAACAGCTTAGTGCACTTGAATATGCAACTCTTGTTAGACAAAATGAACCTGCAAGAGGCCAACTCATGTTTTGAAGCTGTAAATTATTTTTTTTAACTGGAATAAAAACAGCCTCAAGGGAAAGTATATTTACTAAATATCTGACTCCAAGAATGAAGTCTGTCTTGTAAGAGAGCAGCTACTCCCCTAACAGTCTAAATACTGTAAACACTATATTTCAAAGACATGGGGTGCCCAAAAGAGAAATAACTCACAAAATAATAGGTTACCGATCGGATTTGTCAAAATATCAAGACCTGTGGGTAATTTCAAGTATAATAAAATTCATGAGGTGGTAGAAAATAAGCAGAAAATAGATTTTAAATAAAACACTACTGTAAAATAACTTGTAGGTGGAGAAGAGGTGAAAAATAAGCAAGACCAACTACTACATTGTTAAGGCTTTAGAGCTTCTCAGAAGAGAAGGATAAAACTGCAAATTTTAATCAAGAGCAGCATTTTATTTTGACATTGCTTTCCAAAGCACAATAATTCTAAAAGTAGCAACTTCAAAGACTAAAGAATGCCAAAAGCGGCCTACTTGAAGCTTAGAGTGTTCTTAAAAATCAGTAGCTTTATCTAATACCCAGCAGCAATCATACGTATCACCCACAACTAAGGTTGTTCCAAGACCATAAAAGAAAGTAGAGTTTTATAAAACTTGGTTTGGTGGTTGACCATGTCATCCATGGAGGCCCCAGGTTCACATAATTACTTTAAATAAAATATAAGCCTCCAATAAAATTGCTTTTTACAAAACCAGTACTGCTATAATAGCACAGAAGGCTAGATAATACATTCTGCAATCCAATTTGTGGTTCGTGTTAAGCTATAGATACCAGTAACTAATTCCACATGTGAGACAGACCCCCCGGAGGGAGATTTTAATCAAATAAGTGATGGGAAAGGAGACATTTCCTTATTTTAGTATAACAACCCCCCTGTACTAACAATATGTTGATCTGGTAAAATGTTACTGTATTGTAACAGTGGAACATTAGTAGAGGATATACATCTGGTTTAGTTATTTCTGTAAGGCAGTTTGTACACATAAACCGCAGAGCAGTAAATACTTTATCATTACCATTATATTAAAAATGAGCTTTAAATGAATTTGCCCCATCTTTTTAACTGCTAATGTTATCCAGCTCCATTCCCACTTAAAATAAAATAAATAAATAAAAAAACAAAACCAAAGAAAATCAAACAAGGAAACAAAAGAAAACCTAAAAAAAAAATACCACTACAAGAAAAAAAGAGCAGCACAATAGGGTTTGTATTATGTTTGCACTATTAATTGGACAGAAGACTGTTGATTAATGCTTCTGCTCTCAAGCTGGATATTGTAAGCACAAAACAATTAGACCTCTGAATTTGCATATTTTCTATCATAACAAGCTCTCTCCCATATCCGAGTTCCCCCCTCCCACTCCTTCACCTTCGGTGGTTTAACTTGCACAAATCTAGCTGCTGACAGGTACAACCATCTGATACCTGTCATACCTGACAACTCAATCAATCTGCAATTTCTTTGAGTCTGGAAATGACTCAAGGTCTAAAATGCTGAAAAAAAATCAAACAAAAGTCTAACTTTCTTTCATAAGAAATGCTTTGCTCCAGTAGAACACCACTTTTTTAATTATTCTCATTTCAGACAAGTAATTTATGACCGCAATAAATACAATTGTATCAAAATCTTCCGACTTAAAGACAGCAAATATGTTCTTGTCAGCCAGTCAGAATAAAATAGAGCTAGCCAAATGAAATGGAATCCAGACTGACAACTTTTCCAGCCGGAGTGAGAGCATCACAGGCAGACGGGAAAACAAAACTTGGCAAAAGGAAAAAAATCAGCAGCCAAGTTCTACTGAATAACCATTACACAGATGACAGCGAAAAGAGTTGGATAGTTATTAAGTAGTTCTGATATACATTTTTACGGTGCTTCAAGAATAGCTTCTAAATAAGGGGTAACATTCATCTGCTCTGCAGGCGGCCCTGCTTTGCAGCCACCTTGTTCAGAAGCCCTGCCAACCTACTCAAATTGCACTGGGATGCTGTCATGTACCTGGCGTGAAAAATCAGGACTCACATGATAATTGGTCTTGTGTAGTAGCCATCACTTTATATTCACTGGATACTTGGCCCAAAGATGAGAACACAATGAAAAAAAACAGGCTTGTCACCCCAATACCATCTCCTACCATCAGCTGGAGCATTTTCGAAGTTGCTTTTACCACTACATATTTCACTGATCATCCTGAAGACAGTCAATACTTTTACTATTCTTTGAGCATAAATACTCATGTCTCTGTTTCCCCAGTGGTATATTCTGAAAAAGCTTACAGAAGCTGAAAGTCATAGTCTGGCAGCATGCAAACCCAGGTCCTTAACCACCACTCCCCAAAATCCCTCTCTCTCCATTTCTTCTTTCTGTTCCTGCACCTTCCCTTTCGGTGTTTGCCGGTACAGTTATTTGTAGGGCAGTGATGAGGACTGGATATAACTGAATTGATTCAGGTTTAAAATAACTCCTAAAGATATATTTGGGATATTTTGGGCACGGCAGGGTGGGGGTGTTTAAAGGTTATTTTTTTACCTGCATTTCCTCTCTGTTCAGTTTGCAGTACAGCCTAGAAAACAGATGCACCAGCTCAGCTGGACAGGGTTGGGTTTAAGGTAGATTGAAAGACTGAACCCTTTCCACTATTCGATTACAAAGCATTCAGTTTGATACCATTACTGCTTACTTAGGTAGTACAGATTTGAGCTAACCAACTTTAAATTATTTTCCTTTCTTCCTTGGTTCCATTCTACACTTCTCCCCTCCAATGCACTAAAAATGACCATAACTTTTTCCTCGACTGACCTTTCTGATGTCTCTTTTTTCCCCTTTCTCCTGAAGTTGCCCTCTTCCAATACTGAACTGAGAAAACACAAAGCACATTTCAAAAGAGACAGGTTATCACTTTAAATTGTCCATCTTACAGAGCAATCATCCTCAATTCATTTGAAAATAAATTTAAATGTAATTGCAAATCAAAAGGACAGCATCTAAACCTGCCTTCATAGTCAGGATTTGTCACATATTGGTCAGACATGCTACAATCACAATCCAAATTTCTCAACTCCAAGTGCATCGATCATTCTCAAACTATCCAGATATCAAATAAATAGTATCCTCCAAAAGCAATTTTAGTCTTCAGATGGAGCAGTCCAGAGACTCATTAACTTGAACATTCTCTAAACAGTATTTTATGTAAAACTCAAAGTTCAAAGGAAATACACAGTAAGAAAGTACTTCAGAAAATAATGACTGATAAGGAGGCAATGCACTAGAATAATTATTTTCAGTATCTTTGTTAGGTAAATCATAACAGTTTTGTTGTCCTTAAGCATTTTTGTCATACCATGAGAAGCTCTCCAGAAGACTGATACATTTGCTTTAATTTGCTTTTAAGGTGCTACCTTTGTTCCTCTTTGATACACCTGTATTTATTTATTTAATTTTTAATTGACAATTATTACCTTTACGAAAGGCTTGTATTTCACTCCCTTATTGTCCAGGGAGTGCTTGGGTACAGGAAACTGTGACATTAAAGGTAGAGGCTGTGCAAAGTTGGAGTACAAAAGAGTATGCAGACAAGTACTCAAAAAGAAATGCTTCTCATAACAGGCTAGGTCAATGAAGACATTCCTGACATCCCAGGCCCTGCAGGACACTATGTTCTTACAAGAATCTATACAATTTGTGAATGATTTTGTAAAACTTCAGAAAAAAAGCTTTACTGGAGATACTCTGCAACTGAAGCTCCCAGTTGATCTCCTCATTAATGGGACAACCAGAGGCAGTAAGTGAGTGAACAGAGGCTTCTTCCCTGGCATTGAGGTAAAACTCGGGGCAGTGCTCAGCCTGAACACATGTGCAAGAAACAGGTAGCCTAGTAATTTAGTGAATTATGAAATGCATTATTTCTGGCAGATCAAGCAAAACATTCCTATTTTTCTTCACTGTAGTCTCTCCCCATTAAATGCCTCCAGCTAACATCCAATCTCCAAATAGGTTTGTAATCAACCAAGCACAGAATTGTTATTCCTATCATTACAGATGGAAAAACAAATTTCCATGGACACCAATTTGCTGTCCAAGGCAACTCTGATGCTGGGTGGAAAAAAACCTCACAAGCTAGGTGTCCAAGTTTAGAGCTCCTCACCTAGGAAGAGAGGCCTTATGTTCAAAAAGTTACAATGTGGAAGCTCAGATTTCATCTGTGTCACTTAGGTTGCTTCTGGGCCAATTTTACCATGGCCCTGAAGCAGAAAAGGAGGAAAAAGGGGAGAAAAAGCTTTTCCCCATGAACAGCTGAACAGAAATGTCTGCAAAGGTTTTGGTTTTGAGCAATGACTGTTCAGTAATAAAAAATTTCCTAGGTGTTCAGATTTTTCTGTGTCATATGAATGTTTTTGCAGGATAAGCTAACACTTGAGTTATTAATTAAACTCCATGAAGCAATCATCCTGTGCCTTTCAGTATAAAGCCTGCTGTTACACGCACTTTAAGAAAAAACAAAACAAAACAAAAAACCCCTTAATTAATTTACTGTTTGTTTCTGTTCATCATTAGGTGCACTATGTACCATACAGTATTTGGCTACTGACATTCAACAGAGGTCTTACCTACTCCAATGTGCATAAGTAAAAAAAAAAATGTATTTATATAAATATACAGGAAATTATTCTTTCCTTTTCAATTTTGTCAGAAAAGAGCATGATAACTAAGTCAACACATCACAGCAGTTTAAGAGGAAACTACCAGTAGCTAGAGGTGGGGTTCTTTTTTACTCTACTATTTTCCTTTATACCACAGCTATATAGTCCATATGAACAGAAATCATCATTGCTTTAACAAAATCTACAATTTCTTTTCAATTCATTTGGATGAGAAATCAAAATTTCAGAATCAAGGTTTTTGAGACAGATTGCAAAGCTGTAATTTGTTTTACTGTTTTTCTTGTTTATGTCTCACTGAAAAAATGTGACATGTCCATATGAAACATTTTCCTTAAATCATTATTCTCCAGAAAGAAAGTCATTTCACTAAAAAGAAAATTACATATACTCAGTTCATTCATTTGTACAGCAAATGATATTAACGGAGTCTTGATTTCATCTGGAGTTTCTCTGTAACACTAAAATACATGCAGTCTGGGGAGAGGGAAGCTAGGGTATTTTGGTGAGCTTTTTTGTTTGCTTATTTTACTTGCTTGTTCTTGGATAAGAAGTTTAAAAATGAGAAATAGTTATTTTGTTAAGGCACTATTACATTTAAGTCATAGCTCCTACTAGGGGAAGAAAACAACACATGCCAAAGGAACACACCCAGGTCCTATGCACCTCTGTTAAACTAGAACAATAAAAGCTTTATCTTGGCCTCAGGGAGCCTGAGAGTGGTATCAGCCACCACATTTGCACGCCTGACCAAACTAAGCTGAGTTTGCAAGATACAAGAGGATGAGAGCATGAATGAACTCTTTACAAAAGGCAGTCAGATATTCAGTGCTCAACTCAGATGTTCAGTGCTTGCCGGTAAACAGAATGAGGGAACTGCTGGGAGTAAGGAAAGTAACAGAAAAAAACGCCATCCCCAGTGTCAAGTAATAGCAATGGCCAATAATACATTGTTTAAACAAAATGTAAAAACCCAGTACTAAAGCTGTTTAAGCGTTCTTTAAGCATTAGACAGACATCTGTGCTCATTTTTGGGACTTGAAAACTCATTTAGCACCTGTTTAACAGTGACTGGTGCCTTACAAATAGCACACAGCAAAGACGACTCACCTTGCACAAAGCAGAAATGATCTGATGCATTTTCAGTCGATGAAATACAAAGACATCGTACACGGCTGAAATGGCCAGAACAGTCACTCCTTGCTCCTTCCACAGCATGCTGCATCCTGCACACAGCCCTGCTCCCAAGATCCAGCCCCAAGTACTTGGTGAGGAACCTCTGGTGGAGCAGTGCTTCACGTAACACATCAGGGAAAGCAGAAAGAAGAGGCAGGCTCCAATGTCTGCCCTCCCTACAATCCCCGCTACGGCTTCCGTGTGGATGGGATGAGATGCAAACAGCAGGCCTGCTATCAAGGTCCAGTATCCATCTCCAAACAGAATCCTGGAGAAGTTTGTGAAAAGGCCTGTGACTGCAGCATGTAATAGGACGTTTACAAGGTGGTAGCCCCACGGGTCCATTCCCCCAACAGCATGGTTAATGCGGAAGGAAAGTGTGCAGAGAGGTCTGTAGGACTTGTGGCTCCCGCTATGAGTAAGCAGTGTCCCCCAAAAGTCATTGTAGAAGATATGGATCCACGGCGTCTCAGGAAGAAGGTCCTGGTTTGTCTTGATAGCTCGACTACAAAAGACAAATAAAAGCTTCATTTTAGCACAAGAAAAAGGATACAAAAGAAAGGTTGAGAAAATGCAATCACACCGCTACCACAAGAAAGAATGGCATTGCTTTGGTGCTGCTTTAATACAAGTTTGAATTTTTACAGGAGGTGTTAAAAACTACATATCTATTGACTTCCCGCTAGAGCAAAATTTCCATATAAATTGGCTTTTAAAACATTAGAAACAGATGTTACACTGTTTCCATTAAATTAAAACACCCTTCAGTGACATTCTTCTGAGTCCAACCCAGGAGTAATCGGTTAAGATTTGATGAGTTATAATTAAAATGTAAAAGAAATATGAAAAACTTGCAAACATTATTGTTGAAACAATGGATCCTCCAGTAATTCAGAACTAAAACCCCAACTGGCCTTTTATACTGAAATTTTAATTTAGATTTTGGAATGAATCTCTCTGACAAGGATGAACAATAAAATACAGAAGTCGGTAGGAGCATGCAATTTTCTGCTTCTGCACAGGGCACACCCAAAACTGTCTTGTATATATTTTGACTGACAACATTTTCTGCTAACACCTTGCTGGAGATAGACAACATAGCATGTTACTGATGCAAATATACCTTCTATTTAAATTTCTTGTATTTACAACAGAGAAGAAAAAAAACATGTTTTTATGTTGTATTAGCTTATGAATTCCAGTCTGTCAGCTTGATGAGAAAAAAAAAAATGCTGAAGCTTTCAGCATTTATGCTTTCAACCACCCTGGCAAAGACTGGTGCCAGCCATTAGCAGTCTCCATGTCTAATTCGTTACTGTAAAAATCTGTCTACTACAGTGTTTGTGCAAATCCAAAGATTTGCATTTAAAATTTATGCAGTGGGAGAAGGTGTGAGACCTGCTTAGTGCAAAAAGATGAGTAGAATTTAATTAGTTACTTGCATTTAAGCAATTATTTAAAGATGCATTGTTGTTACTACTGAGATTAACTCATTTAGCATTTATTTTATTAGAGTAATTAAGAATCCAGCCAGCTCAAGACTACTCCATTCAACATACTAAACAAGAGAGATGATTTATATCTAATTCTTTAGTCACACCCTCTATCTGCCTTTCCAACAAATATCCTCTTATAGTTAATAATTTTTCAATTCAGATGGGGGGGGGAAAGTGTGAAATGCAAGCCCACATTTAAAATGCACGACTAATTCATATTCTAAGTCTCCCCTCACGTTCTGCATTTCCTTGGAACCTGTATCCAAATCCTTTTTTTTTTCTTCTTCTTTATGGTATTAGTTTCAGAAACGTTGTTCTTGTTCTGGAAAGAAAAATGCTCAAACACTGATATACTATGCCACAGAATCTCCTCACAAATACTCCAAATACCACGCAGCTCAGCATTTCCATTGTCCAGAGCATGCTGCTGTAATGCTTTCAGACACGCTTCCTCTCAGCGTGTCCTTTTGTCTCTGAGCGTATAGAGGTTATGGAGAGGTCACCGTAAACCCTTTAAAGATCTGATGATGCTTTCAAGAATATTTGAAAATTTTCATTTTGACTTCTGCTTCTGCAGTGGATCAGGTTGCCTGTATTTGTTTTCCCAACCCCACACACATTTTTCTCATTTTAGTCCAGTCACAAAAGAACACTGAAAGAAAACAAGATTTTTTTTTTCCACATTATTTATCTTGTCCTTCTGTGTAGTCCTTTCCTGAAACCTAATTCCTCTGTTTGCGATTTCAGTTTGCAGTATCACTCTCAAAACCACTATCAGAAAACTAGGAATTCAGCAAGATTAAAGCAGGTGTTAGGCAAGAAAGAGTCCATTCTCTGAGAAAAATATACTGTATTTAGACTACAGGCTCCCAAAGGCTAAGAATGGCTATCAGATGTCAGGATTTAGAGTTGAAACCTCGAACAGTTAAAGTGCATTTTCTTGGGGAAACAATAAGAAAATAAGTGGTAACAATATTGCCAGAACAACCACCCTCCCCTGAGGCAGCGCATTCTGCTACAAAGAGCCTAGACAGTGCACAGGTTGTTCCCAGGAAATGGTAGCTTTCATTATATCTTTTGCAAATATGGCCATTTCCAACACTTGAAGCCATGTAACCACTTAAAAAAAAAGCCCAGAAAAACAAACAGAACTGTGGCTATCAGTATACATGTGTAAAATAACTCCACACAACCCTGCTACGCTTCTGAAGGAACCAGCCCTCTCTCTAAATCAACAGCTTTCATGCAGCACACACTCATATTGGACTACTCCCCACGAAAAGTAAACTGCTTTTCTCCATATCATAAAGAAATCTACTGTACATTGCAAGGCATTCATTCAGTCAAATTTCATTCACAGCCTTAGCAACAAATTTGAGGCAAACTTGATCCTTTCCTGTTTAGACCTGTGCATATTAAAAAGTAAAACAAAGAAACAAAAAAGGGAAAAAAACCCACACAATAAAAAAATCAAAATTAAGCCCAGAAGATACAGTACTGGTCACCCTGTATTTAGGTATGGATTATAGCAGGCAATTGTGAAATACTCCTAGTTTCTTGTGCATGTAAATGCAACACATTCTAGGATCTGCCAGTCAGCATGAAACATGTAGAAGCTGCCAATTCCAGTTTACTCAGTTGTTTAGTCAGGTCAAATGCTGCATTTGCTAGAAATAAGGATTTTAAATAAAGTTAAAATTTCCTTTCATATTTTTTTTTATTAAATATTTATAAGGAAAACAAGTCTTGCTAATGCTTTGGGATGTTTGAAAAGTCTAATACAAGAGGAAAGCTGGAGGTCCTACAGTGAAGAAGCAAGTCTCACACATGTTGATTGTTTAATAGCTACCCTACTTACCATCATAAAATGGCCAAAAATATACTTGGCCAACATTAGACTTGATGGTGCAGGAGGACGCAGGAATACAAGCACCTGAAATCCCACAGCCAGGCAGCTCTGGGTCATTTCACTGCCAGTAAAAGTGAATTAAGTCTCAGTAACACTAAGACTGAGGTCAGACAGAAAGAGTCTGTGGGCTGAGTCCAGCCCATGTACAAGCAGCCAAGCTGTGCCCATCTGCATCCCTAGCCTGGCTGTCCAACTGCACGGGCAAAAAAAACATGAAGTGAAATGTTTACCTCTAGGAAGGGGAAAGAAATACAAGTTCTCTTTCTAATAAAAGAATAAAAATAAATAGTACTAAATTGCTCAGATCAGGGCCCCAAGGGCACTAATGAGCCTTGACAACCTGATCACCCTCTCAAGGCTCCCACACCTTGCACACAGTCCCAGGAATTCATGTCAACTCCCCCCACGCTGCCCAGGGCCCAGGACCCCATGTCAGTCTCCCAGGGCCATCAGCCTTTGCCCCAGTGACACCTCAGCAGGGCCAGTCTTAAGATCCCCAGGCCATACCCTACCACTGGTTCCGCTGAGCTGGATCCATATCCTAGCCCGGCCTTGTTCCCAAGGAGGTGCCCAACACCTAGGGGTAGGGCTGTCCCAGCTCCTCGCTGGGGCAAGGCTCTGTTTTTCTTTAGTTACCAAGTAACCAAGCTGTTAACTCTGCTTAGTTACCAATTTCAGCAGTAATACTGAAAGCAACCACTCCTCCCAGCCTGGCAGGTAGTGCCAAGCATGACCCCAGGAACGCATCCCATGCTAGCAGCCACACTTACTCTCTGCAGATAGAAAAAATTATTAATTGCTGGTTCTGTGAAAGACTCTGGAATAAAGGAAACTACGAAATGCCATATTAGCCTTGCCTGTTGCTTCACTTACAGTTTACCTTGAGGTTACGTCCTGCAGATTAGTCCAATCTTCCTAATGGGTATAATAAGGGCAGCTCTCCAACTGCACTCATCACTCTTCAGCAGAACTGCAAACTCTGCTCTCGCAGTAGGTCACCCAAGAAAGTAATTTCTCAAAATTCCAACACAATTGGCATTTTTACTTTCAAGCAGCCTCTGTTAAGGGCTGCAGACTCAGTCAGGGAGCTTGCTTTTTTCCATTTGCAATGCCTGCCCATTTCACACATCCCAGGAGAGAGGGATATCTTATTCAGTATACAACAAATGGATACGCTGGGGGATGGGAGGGGAAGGAACTGGAGTCAGCTATCCATTCTTCAGAAATGGAAGGGTGAAGAAAGACAAAAAAATGTAAAGGCAAAATCATAATTTCTAACCCACTTGAAAGGATCCTTCTGCCTCCTGCCATAAACCACTTATTTGCCCAGGTTAATACATACATTGAGCGCAATCACTGAGCTTTTTTTTCATCAAACTTAAAAATGCCAGAGATCCAGCCATTCACACATGCACATTTACATGCATACACACACAAAAGAATCCCAGATGTTTTTAAAATTAACAGCTATATAGGTCCTAAACTTCTGCACTGGTTCTAAACTGATCCAGGTGTTAACACTAGGGTAAAAAAACAGATGCGACATTCTAAAGTGATTTAACAAGTTAAGCCTTATATCCAGCTTCAGTATTGCTAATGGTCCCCATATGCTGAAAATTAACATCAGCATTTGAAGTAGACAACATATTTTAAAGGAAAAGGAGAAATCCCAAATGTGCACACAGGAAGCCATTGACCAGACCTCTCTCACATAAAATAGATAGGCAGCGATGGACCGGCAAGTTGTAGATTCTTCATTGTTTTTCCTCAAAGTAATTTTTAAATAGCATTGATTTAGTCCTTTTTCATAAACAGCAATGGGAAAGCACCCTAGAGTATTTTAACAGTGGATCTTAATGAGATACCCTAAGTATGCTTTCCAGGCTAGGTGTTACTCGTACAGACAAAAAGACTGAAAACACAGACAGAGCCTACTTTTTTGAGTACAAGCATCCCCAAAGCACGCAGCAGCTGAGTCAGTCCAAGCTATGGACACGTTATCTGTTAGGCACGTGGTGGTCAGAAAGCATGGAAATAGAGCTTGTCATACTTTGGACAGTTCTTACACTTGCCTGCAGACTATAATATATATATATATATATATATATAGTCTGTATTGACAGGATAAAGTAAAAATCAGAAAATACTATTTAGTATGTAGAGGTGTCTTAAGAAAGTAGTACACGAAAACACATTCATCTAAATGTTTAATTATGGAGTCAAGGGAACTATTTGCCATTCTGGTAGGATTCTGGTGGCAATTATGTCTAACATGTTGTGTATTAAAGTCCATTCTTTCTCAATAGTTGTGAAAGTGGAATTTAGCTACAAATCCAGCAGGCAGTAAAGTTTGACCCATGCCTCTCCGCAAAAAAAAAAAAAAAAGGGCCAGGAAAACAAAAACCAAAACACAAAACAAACAAACAAAAACCCAAAACAAAACAAACTTCTATATTGTGTATTAACATTAACACTTGCAGGAGACTAAAATCTCTGCATCTTCTGGGTTTCAAGTTGCAGCTTTCAATTTCTCTTAAGAAAACTTGTTCTTAGGTGAAACTCTAAGGAAAATCTGTTTCAGTTAAATAGCATTCATTCAGTCCTTTTTCATAAACAGCAATGGGAAAGCACCCATTTCAGCTGTTTTCACACGGGAAATACCGGGTAAAAACTAGCTAGGTGATATGTAGGATCCTGAGTTGCTGGCTGGCTCTGAGAATGAGTCTGTATATACCAAAGGGATTGAAGGAAACACCTAGGTTCAAATAAATTTTTAAACTAATTAAAGCAAAACCAAACATCACAAAAGGACTTTGTGCTTATTTAATTTCTGCCAATAGTATGGTCCTTTTTGAACTGTGAAGAAACATCTGAATTCACCAAACCCAGAGCTCCAACACTGAAGACAACTTACAATTTTCATATAATTTTCCTATCTTATGTAATTAGTAGTGAAAGCTATTATCTCTATACAGAGTTATACTGCACAATGTCTTTTAAAGAAATTGATCTTTTAAAATAAGTAATATGGAAATAAAAAACCCCTGAACAAATAGAAAAAAAAAATAAAAACAAAAGACAGTTAACATGTTCCTTACTTATTTCCATCAATGACTTTATCAGTTGTGGTTTAACTTTGTCTACCGGGAACTGGCTATGATCCAGCAGCCCATCAGCTGCACGCTTCTAGACCTTACGACTTTGGAACTGAAGATGTACGGTGTTCTTTGAAAGAAGGGAGTGGTGGCAATACTTACATATAACACTGAACGTTACTAGGAATTGCTTCAACTACACTGCAGTATGCTGCATGTATTGATTTTCTTATTGACTAAGAGAGCTTCGAAAACTTTAAATAACCAAAAAGTTCAAAACATTTTAGTAACAAGAAGGTTGAGACGGCCTGAAAAATCTTTTCCACCCATAACATAAATATTTCAAAAACTCACTATAAAGGTTTTGAACTGACTCATTCTCCATACTGTAAGCCTTTCCATTTCTAAGTGTGTCCTCATATGACAAAAAATATGGCCTTAATATTAACATTAAGTGCACTCCACTCCCTCTCAGTTTAAGATTTAGCCTGACATAAACACTGAAAGATGGACTATGGAAATTTGAAACCCTAATTAATTCCAAATGCCTGACATAGTAGTATTTGATTATTCATGCACAAGTTAAAAAAAAAAAAAAAAAAACTGGAGGGAAATGAGAGAAGTAATTAATACTTTCATATGCTGAACAATGAAATACCATGAGTCTCCTCTCAAGAGGAAGCTGATAAAAACACAAGAACAGCTTCTGTCTTTCTGTCTGCTCCCTGACTTTCTTCACCACAGCATGTACCATAGGTCTGTGAAAAGATACTTTCCTGAGCCAGAAAATGCTTCCTGCACCCCTGGAAGTTCTCTTATAAACTGTCTTCACCGCCGACTACACCATGCAACACAAAATTGCTCATTCTGTTTTTCTAAGACTTCAAAATACTTTGCAAATATCCGATACATATTCTTTCAAATACACATTCAAAGTTGCTCTTTAAAATATTCTTCAGAGCCAAACTACTGCCTGGCAAGAACTCCCGATTTGTTTATTTTATATATGTATGTAATACCAGCTTCTGAAATATGGTCAGAATTCATAGTTGGAACCTCTGCTGCCCTTTTCAAATTTATTTTAGATGATAAAAGCAGGCCCAGCAGGACTTATTAGATTTACCGTTCTGCAGTAGAATATGGCACTATACTATTTCTCTTCCCCACTTTCCATTGAAAAAAATAAAACATAAATATTTTTTGCCACTTCACCATACAGCAACACACAAACAGTACAAGGACAGAAATTTTAAGGCTCGCAAATGCAGCAGTTAGAGTAGACGTGTTGATTTTTTTAACCAAATTAATAGTATGAATATTAAACTACTTTTTTTGACAGATCACCTTCTGAATATATATAAAGCCTTTCCAAGACACACACACTTTAAGCCATTATCTGAAAATAGAGGCACACATTTTTAGGCAGTACTCTGATTTTCGTTTTTGTTTTTAGAGAAGCATTGAAGAGAATACCCAGGAACACGTGCACATACAAATATAGAAATAATGAGTAGAGGAGAAACCACTGAACCACAACATAACATACAGACACTCTCCTCTATTTATTTTTTGGAGGGGAGGAAGGATAAAAAAATGCATCAAGGTTTTTGTGCATAAGTTCCTTTCTTCAAGCCTTTTATTTAATCACCAAAACAACCCTTCATTAATGAAGTTCTGGTCTAAACGTAGAGTTTTACTGGTTTAACTGAAAAGTGTTATTTAAAATCTAATCAGTAAGAACAATTTGCTGTATGAATCTCCACAGAGGTCAATTTAGTCTACATACCTCCTTTAGAACTCATATTGAAGAAATGTCTGTATTAGGGGAGGGGGGAAAAAAACCCAAATAATCCCAGACCCAGGTATCACTGGTCATGTTCATGTTATTCAGCGTAAGAATCAAGTGATTCAGAGAGCAGTCAGACCCACTTTGGCTTTAGTTATCCAGAGAATCGCCAAGCACAGACTGGGCCACCCTACAAACTCTCAGCCTTGGAATTTGCAACCACGCAAAAGTTTCCTGTCTCCAAGGAGTTTCTTCTTTCCTCCCTTTAGCCCCACTGTAAGATACATAAATGCATAAAATTAACGTTCTGACACATGCCAATTGTACACCCTATGTCACTTTTGCTACCCAAAGGATATCATGTTAGCAGATTTGTGGGGTGGGTTGTTTGGTTTTGGGTGGGTTTTTCTATCATATCGTATAGAATAAGCATTTTCCATTTAGGTTAAGCCTATTTTGGAATCTTACAAATATTTATGCTGAGGTCTTAAAAGACTATTTTGTATGGCAAGAAACTAGAACTCTTGGCTACTTTTTCTCGAAGTATTGTCCATTTTTAGTATAACTGCCCTCACAAGTTGTCCAATTATGTATATGAAAGATTGCCCACAAATATATTAACCCACTACCAAAGGTACCATTTTTACCAACTTCTGCTTAACATTTTTCTTTCCTAAAATCAGTCTGGTCTAAGGAACCAAACAGATATCACTTCTCTTCAAAGTCATTACTACAATCCTAATCTAGTTTACCAATTTGTCTGATACGCAGTCACAGTCCCATTTGAAGGTAGATACCAAATAATAATGAGGGCAAGGAAAACCTCCCTGAAGATTACAAAATTTATTCCGAGTCAGCTCCAAAGTCCAGCTACACACTCATGAACCAAATAATGTACTGCCATTTCAATTGAAACAGTCCAAGGAAACACACAAAGCAAAGTAAGCTTAACTTGATGGAAAAAGCAGCAAGAAATGTTAACATATAGTTGAGGCTTACATTTCTCTGTGATGATAGTTTACTCACCAGTGAATCAATCAAAATATTTTAAGTACCTTCTCAGAGGATTCCAAATTAAAAAATAGCACAGCACTTTTCCTTCCCAGATTCTTATTAAGCAAAAGTCCTACAAAATATATAGAGGGCCTAAAATCTGGCTAGAAAGCATTTGTGATGGAGCTAGACTTTATCTTCAGGCCTTGCCACAGACATGTCAGACAAGTTCCTGTAAGCATTTTTATAATTTTATTTTTTTAGCAGAAAAAAATGGAACTTACTACAGACTTATGTCAAAACCAATTTTTATGAAAACTAAATTCTACCAAAAGGTAAAACAACCCAGATAATTAAAATTGATATTTTTTCACACAAAGCTGTGTAATGTCTTCTAATGAATGGAGTGACTGTTCAGTATAGTCCTGTAACAGGCTCCCCAGGAAGGTGGTAGAGTCACCACCCCTGGAAGTTCTCAAAAAATGAGCACTTTGTGACAGGGTTTAGGGGGCGGGTGGTATTCGGCAAAAGGTGGACTTGATGACCCTGGAGATCTTTTTCAACCCTAATGATTCTATGAATGACCTATGCTTTTTAGAGCTCTTCAACTTTTTTACAGGAGGCACTGTGGGATGCCCTTCATAAATATATTTTAATAGAGCAGACTGGCACCCACTCATTTGGAAAGTGTGGATCCTACTGAAAAAGGCTAAAATGAGTTTTACTCATTTATTTCATATCGATACATCAATAGTTTATCAAGATCATGAATTCACTAGAGTAAACCAAGTTTTGTGGCATGCCACAGCAATTGCGAAAGACTAGAAATTGAAACAATAGCAGTGTTGAAAAGAAATTTTATTTCTTTTAATTCCTTGGTTAAGAGCACACAGTTAAGTAGGCAACAGTTTGGGGGTGACATCAACAGGACTAATCACAGTTATTTTGGAAAGAAAAAAAAAAGGGGGTTTATAGTTGCCATTATATGCAGGTTTGCATCCAGTGCACTCTCAAGGATTTTACTGAATGCAGTCAAAGATTGAGCTAAAAAGGTAGGAAATAACAAATTACTTGAATTACATTATCAGAACACACAGGATCAAATCCTGATTTCTGCCACATTAGCTTTAATTCATATTGCTTTGGAATAACTTCCACTTATGTCACTGAAACCAGTAGGTTTTATAATCAACTGCAATTGGCATAAGCTTTTACAGCCTTTCTGTAGACTTTTTAGATTTCCAAGCATAAAAACAAAACAACAAAAACCCGTTCCTTTCTATGTTTCAGAACAGCTGTTCGGAGGCAGGCAGTAAGTAAGAAGGATCTCAGACAGCAATTCAGGTAAACTGAAGCCGTTACCTGAATCATATAACTGATCAGCTTTCCTGACAATAGAACTAGAGCTAAGGTAAGCTAAGTTGAACTACAAAAAGCAGGTAGCTTTGAACTGAAACAGTCTCAGATTTTCAAGTCTCTCCAACTCTATGCTAGCCAACCGCTTGCACTTTTCTCCACTGGTGTTTTCTATGATTTTTTTTTTTTCTTTTTCCCCAGGTAGCTTTAACTTTCCAAAGAAGTATACTCCTATAAACGAAGGTCTGAAGATCTGCTGAAAGATCAAACCAATACTTAACTGCAAGGCTTAACTTCCCTACTGTAAAATTTAAGTCAAATCACCCTTGACAGCAGCACACCAGAGGACTGCATTCTTCCTGGCAGATGAGAAACCCGAGTGCCACAAAAGGTTATGACATTTCATAACACTGGCCTTTAGACAATGACAGCTGTAAGTTCTGCCTAGAGAGACCTATAGAGGAAAGCTGATCACACACAAAGGTTTATGAAAGCTTTAAAAAAGTAAACAGTTTGCTTCTTTCAGCAATCTACATCAAACAGAAATTGTCTGTGAGAGCACAATTCATGTAGTATTTTAATAAAACAGAAATTGTAAGTTGTCTTTCAAAATTCCAGCACTGCTAAAGAACTGTGATAATTTTGCCCCTCTGTTCAAAGAAGGAGGACTGGCTGAGATCACAACAACAAGAAAGTTCAAACAGGGAAAAAATCCTGCGTAGATTAAGAGCAAAACATATAACTCGGTGCAATGAAGGTGACTCCAATCAGAGAACAGGCTACCTTGGAGAAGTCAGTCAGCACCTTCAGACTTAAAAAAGAGAAAAACAGTGGGTAGTGTGTTGTTGCATTTGTGGACAAGGCAAATGTATTCTCTTCAAGTATCTCATCTTCTCACATATGGACAGAAAAATACAGTATTTCACCTTGGAGAGAAGCAGCTTCAACTTCACATGTCTGAGCTTAACCAAGTCTGTTTTCAGCTAGGTTTCTACATGTGTTTTACATATCATTTAAGAAAGAGCAATGTAATACCTTTTTTTTAACCAAAGAGCAACAGTCCCTTTGAACCTCTGCATAAACAAAGTGAATATCTATAGCCTACAATGCTGTGGAAGGTTACTTCTTGAGAGTTCAGGGTCCCCCTTTGATGTCTCCCATTTCCTTTAATGAAGAAAATTATGGTTTGCCAGGCCATACACAACAGCAGGATTTATTTATTTCTGCATAATAAAATCAACCTAGAGTAACATAATAAGGAATAAGCAGTTTCTGCTCTATGAGACTTGCTTCTCTTTCTGGTGCTCTACATTGCTCCTGCTACAAAGTAATCAGGAATTCAAGATTTATTTCTCACTACAGGAAATTAGTTGTTTGGAATAATACAGTGCTGTGTATGCATCATAAATTTCCCAGGTTCCTCACATGTTATGGTACACAGAAAGACACTAAGAAATTAATTATGACATAGCCAATAAATAATACAGCCATCCAACTCACACATCCGATCCCAAGACAATGTGGCAGCAGAGGCACTTGAAGATTTCAGAGTAGACTGCCACATTCTTTTAAGGAAACCCGAAGAAATACTGAGACAGTAAGATACTGTTATCCAACTATTTCAGAAAAAATTACCCAGATGATACATGTAATCAGCTATTCATACCTCATTCAAACCAACTTTATCACCCCCTATAGTTTCTTCTCAATCTTAGGTTCTTAGGACAAAAGCATGTAGAAATTGGTGTGGAACAGAAGTGGCTTCTGGCTTATGAGAGGAACTGGAAGTCCACAGGAAACCCGAAAACTCACTATCTCATTTTCAAATTTTCTAGGAGGTGGAAGTCCTACTCCTGGAAATGGAACTGAGTCTAACTGGGAACTGCAGCAGTGCTGAGTATGAGCCTTATTTCACATAAAGACATTTCTACTTGAATCCCAACAGTGAATGCTTAACCACCAACTTTTGAGAAAGATTTCCACAGACACAGGCTACTCTAAATTTAATATTGCAGGCTAACAAAACAGGTGCAAGTTTTAAATTACAGGACACTTCTGTAGGCTGATATTCTGCAATTTTATTTAAAAATCAACCCAGGTGAGTTATTTCCAATAACTATGAAAATATAAAATTGGTTTCAATGACCTCAGAGATACATATGCTTATTTGTGGTTATGGCCCCAGGCAACCCTGAAATCAGCCATTCCATTTAGTCAGAAGCATGGCACACAGCCAAGCTCCTGTAAGAGTTAAAGGTCTTGCACACACTTTCTTTGAGTGTTTATTTGAATAGAATGGTGACTTTGGGTTTTGGGCCACCCATCACTAACAGACCTCCCATAATATTTAAAGGAACAGTTCAACTGACTATTAGCATACACCAGTTAGCCTTGAGATCCTAGCTCTTTAAGCAAGATATAAAATCATCAAAAACTGAAGCAACAGGAAAAAACATCGCAACAGATTTTATATGGAGATATTTTAATGTGTATTTTTCTCTATAGATGAGTCATGAAGCATTTTGGGTGCATTTTCATTACAATAAAAAAAGTAAAATAAAGAACCAAAAAGCCCTTACACAGCCAAAAGAAATACACAAAACTGTTCAATATAGTAAAACAAGAAATAATGGTGACAATTATCACAAAACAAAGAAAGTACTTCAAGCCACCATACTGGGGCTTTGGGGTCCTTTGTGTTGGGGGTTTTTTTACTGGTTTGTTTTTTTTTTTTTTTGGGGGGGGGGGGAGGGTTAATAAATAAAATAACCTCTTTTTTTCCCTTTCTTTCCAGGGTCTACAAAAAGAAGCTGTAACAGCTAACTCATATTACCAGGAATACCGCAATGACTTCAGGATATCAGAAACAAATTCTGATTTGAACATTTAAAAACAACTTGCATTGATAAAAGTCTTAAGGACACCGTGATACTAAATAAACATGCAATCAGTTTCTCATTCTGGGCTCCAGAGCCCCAGAAGTAATCAAGAATTACATTTTCATTCAGAAGCTTCAAACTTTTTGGTGTTTTAATTGAGGGAGGTTTCCATAATACAAGAAAACATCAGTGTATCCCATTTCAATCTGTACAACTGAGGTCTCTCCAGTAAGACAAATTCACAAGGAAAAAAAGCTATGCCAAATGATCAGCAGGACAAAAGATGTTTCAAACTTGCTATCACACATAACAAAAGTAACATTTACTCTGTTTTCCTGCTGATGGTCCTGCTATCTACCATAAAAGGTCAAGGACAGGAAGTGTAAAATTGATACAAATAAAGAGGATGAAGTTTTTAGAACTCGCTAATAGCACCCTGATCCATTCTGGAATTCATGCCCCCATGTCTATATTTCAGACTGTAAACATCAAACAAAAGAAAGCAGCAATCAAAATGTAATAGAATAGGGACCAAATTGTGATGATTTTTTCCTTGAACAGGTACCATAATAAAGGTTGTCAGGTATCAACTCCAGCAGTAGCAGTTCCAGCCTGGTCAAATACCACTTTGAACAGTGTGTAATAAATTATACAAGTGTATATACACATACACAATTGAGGAGCTGCTGGTTTAGATAGCTGATTAAGTGTTATTGTCTGAAGTTTTCAGTTTGGCTTCTACAACACAAAAGGGTACAAAAACATGATTTCTCACTAAATGCCAAGGAAGGGATCCAGTGCACCTCTCAGTAATAATAAAAATCAATTAATAAAACTGAATTATTGTTGTTGGTACAGTAACCTTTTATAAAGTGCTCATTTTTTTATGGCCTTAAATAAAGAGAGGAAAGTGTTGCCAAGAATAACAGACACTCAGCTCCTGAAAGTCTACCTTTCCTGGCATCCAAAAGATTGTTAAAATAAGTTAATGGCTGCTCCGAACTGAATTCCACACAGTTCCTATCACTAAATGGACTAACTCAGAAAGGAAAGGTTTTAATTGAAGACAGGGTAAAGACAATGCATCTAACCAGTTAGCACCTGAGATTTGAAAAACTGCATCTGAATTAATCCTGGAAAACAGAAGAGGATAGAAATATACACAAATTTTTAGATTGCACACAGAAGTAAATGCTTTAATGGCTAGCTCAGCTTAACTTTTCAAAAAGGAAGGAAAAAGAAAAAGCAAAACCGGCGGTAGGGTATTCACCACATAAGGTGGAGGTGGTAAGTACTGAAGTTTGTAGCATACCTGAAGTTCCTTAGATTCTCTTCCTCAAAATAGCACAAAAAATACTTTGCAGATACCTCACTGATACAACACCCCACTGTGTTTCCTTCCCACCAGGCATGTTTTGCCTTTGTGGAGTTAACTTAAAGCCAGGAACAACAATCCACCCTTCCTCTTGGTATTTATTACATGGCTTCTGACAATCTGAAGGATGCTGATGTCTCTTAGATAAGTTTTTGTAATTTTTCAGAACTTAAATATACGCTGTGTAATTACTTTAAACCAAAGTTTCATAGTGATGTTTTTTCAAGCTCAACTGATTACAGCTTGTTTAATGGATCTTGACGAAAATACATTATTCACCTTAATAAGAATTTATGCAAATCACTGCCACTAGCTTCTATAGAAGACCTTTTCAATTAATTATAATTAGACTTTTTAGTTTTAGGCTTCTGGGTATTTTTTCTACTAGAAAATTATAAGCATGGATTGTTGGGGTGTTTTTTTTTCGATTCTGGGAAATGAACTTCATTGTTGTGACGTTCAAACTCCTATACAAATGAACTTTAAGTGCAGAGCCCTTTCCATCTCTGCCATTCAGATCAGATCTAAGTATATCCATGATATACCCCATATATCCATGACTGGAAAGAGGACAAAGCAAATTGGTCATCGGTGTTAATATACACATAAATTACTTCTTGGTTTCAGAAGAGTGATTTTACAGGAAAAAAAAATAAAATATTCAAATACTGGCATGTCTTCCAGCACTCCTAGAACTCTCACAAATACAGAAAGATCTCTCTCTAAAACATGATACTGTAAAAATATTTTCGGTATATATTTCATAGATGTTTCAATGTCTTCTCTACTTAGCATTAATACAAAAAACCTTGTTTAAGTGGAGAACTGTTCTTTGAATATAGCCAGAAATATTTCAATAGAGAAGTTGCAACAACTCAGAAAGAACAATGCAGTAATAACATTTGAACTATTTTTACAGGTACGGATTTACAGTGAGGAATATAGTGGAAAGCTTTATATTGCAGAGGTTATTATGATTAATTAGATCGTATACTAAGAAACTCCTTATATAAAAGCAAAATCCTTACTGCATTGCAACAGATTTCTTAAAACCAGGTGTTTTTAGCTCTTCCAAACAGAGAGTTACAGAGCACCATTTTGGTTCTCATTTTACTAGCTGAGGCAAGGGAGGGAAACTGGAAAAACATTTCTGTTACAGTCTTTCCAACTGAGGATCTTATTTTTGGAGAACAGCAAATGAATCTTGCATGTTCCAATGGGGCTGGAACAAGGGAGAACCCAGCCACTACTCAGTTCCCACCCTCTTCCTTGAGCAGTAAAATACAACTCCTGACCACAGGAATAACCCTGAATCACTCAAACTTTACCCATTCCCTTCACCAAATTCATTATTAATTTGGGGGGAGAAGGAAAGACAAGATGGGAAGTAACTGTGAGGCTCTTACCTAGAACTAGAATTCAGGGAAGCCCATTTCTGTCTGCCCCTATTTCTCTCTTGAAGCCACTGGATTCCAGTCCTAGAACACCTGTGTTAAAAGCAGTCTAACATTCCTTTCATTTTTCTTGCTGCTCATTAGGATTCCCCATACTGGAGACCAATAGGGACAAAAATTAGGTAAAAAACTAATGACTTCCTCAAGCAATCCAAGTTCTACAAACTTACAGCTACCCATTGATGACAACTCCTTTTATGTCCACTTTTCAAGTCTTCAGACATGGCATGTTTTCTACTATGAAATGGAAGTTCTAATCCACACTGATGGCTGCAATCATAGCTCCTATTCATAAAACAGAGGAATTCATAACTGGACATAGACATATTCCCTCATCTGTCACAGTTGTTTAATTACATGTCATTTAACCAGAAATGAAAGAGTGCTTCCTCTCGGAAAAGCAAACGTGAAAATGGCTGACTGGTTCTAGGTTTATAGCCTTCTAATCCAGATCAAATGTGCTCACAAAAAGAAGTTACCACTCTCCAACTGTTAGCTCTATGAAATCAACCAGGCTTCTGCAAATCAAGCTGTTCCCCTTTGAAGCTTATATGGTCTTGCCTTATGAGCAAAAGTTTGGTGGACTAATTACAACTGCAGTGACATTTATACAGTGCAGTGTTAAACATTACAGATCTCAACAAGACATGCGTAGGAGTACATCTACTGAGCCCAAAACAGTAACACTCAAAATTAATGTACAGGACAACCAGCTTGAGTCAAACATAAAAACAAGAGTAAGGCTTCGGAGCAGCAAGCAGATTCATTAGGAATTAAAAGGCAAAGCAGAATATTAAACAGTCACATAAACAAGGTGAAACTGTTCTGTGCTTTTAATTTCCAGGCAGAATTTGGCAGCTGGAACTTCATTAGCAATTCTCTGGGTGATGTATGAACCAGCTCAGCCTCCCATGACTGTACCTGTTCTGCAGGGCCAGCAGTAGTAAAACTGACATAATAGCTAGACTCATAAAGGCAGAGAACACCACTTTTCAACACCCTCAATAAAGTGACGTGGTTTATTTTTTAAGCAGCCACTTAGCCCTTTTGGAAGCGTGGTTATGGTCAGATGACAGAAATCATCTTTTGAACTTCAATACTCACTGCCAAGGGGATATTATGATGCAAACTCACATCTCCTTATTTTGCCATTAACACTGTCTAATCTGTCAACTTCTTTCTAAGAGTAAAACAGATCTTGTTTTACAGAAAAATAACTTATATGCATCTGCTGGGGATTATTTTTTTTAATCCGAATAACTAAAATATTCACCAATATCCTAGTTCTCATTTAACATGTAGAAGTGGCACTTGGGGACACAATTTAGTGGTGGACTTGGACTCAATTACCTTAAGAGATCTTTTTCAACCTAGAGGATTCTATAATTGCACAACTTCTAGGAAAAGGTGCAATAACTTAACAGCCATTGGAAACTAGGGCTTGGGAGAAAAGTCCAAATGAGTAGATATCCAAAAACTCTTCAGTTCATAGGGTAAAGTAGTTAGCATAAATAAAAACTCAAGCGTTCCAAGACAAATATTCCTGTAAAGAATTATTTTTTAATGACTAGTGCTTTATTGGTTAATTTTCATATTTTAAGAGTCATCTAGCCAAAGATAATCTAAAGGAAGATTATTACAGCAGCAGGAATCTAACATTCAGATGGGGGGTGTTTTCTTATAAGTGATGTTTTCATGCACAAAAAACATTCAATACTATAATGGCAAACTGCCTTTAAATATTGTAATTTCAAGAATTACAGTTTCTGAGCCTCAAGTATTTTTCTGCTGTAAGACTTTAGACTTATTCTGCTCTGGTCAAACCTTTCAACATTTCTTCAGTTCTATATCAGAGTAGAAGACATTTCCCTCTCCTCCAGCTTTTTTTATTTCTTTTTCTTGGCTTCTAAGTTCTCCCATTTTCACCTAAAAATGCAGGATTACTAAGCCACACTGGGGAAAAAAAATGTCACACAGTAATTATTACAATTACTTCCCCATGCTAAGGAAATGAAATTCTAATACAAACCCATCAAGTTGTCCAAATATATGGTAGTCCTTGTCAGAAACACCAACTCCATCCAATAAATGTTTGGGATTTTTTTTTCCAAATCACTTTTTAAAGGAAAGTTTCTACCTCCCTTTTTCAGCTTTGATTACCCCACTGAGTGAAATTAGCTAGCTTAAAAAAAAAAAGCCACACACATGCATGCAGCCACAGACAGACATAATTCTTTCTCTGACCAAGATTTACCAATTTAGCCACTCTGTATAAACCCCTACATTTTGAGGGCTCTCAAGAAGCTAAAGCTTGCTCTTAAAATGGGCAAAATTAAGTGGGAGAAGACAACTTTATGCCATTTTTCCTCTCTTACAAAACCATTCCAAAATAACTATGTATAAATTTCCTTTCAGTCAACAAAGCAATGTTACACTTGATAGTTTTCCTGTGCATCTTTAGAAAGAGAGGATGAAGTGGCTGTGTCACAGACAAGCTTGGAAGGAACAGAAATTGTGTCAGAAAAATCTAACCATGATAAATTATACAGTGACTTCCTCAGCTCAAGAGGTCAAAAATAAATGTAAACAAAAATACCAGTATGTAACTGTCTTTGATATTCACCATTATCACCTCGGTCTGCAGGGAGTTACCAGACGTAGTAACTCAATTGATATTTATATGAAAAAGTCTTCATTTTAGAAAGAGTATGATTTAGGGCCTGACTAGTTGAAACTAAGTGTTGGACAGAGTTTTTCCTTTCCACTACTATAACTGAAAAATTTTTCCTCCCATATTTTATTTAATAGCAAGAAGCAAAGACATTTTAGTATATCTAAAAGGAATAGTAACCTTTTTTATTTTACTTGTTTTTTCTCTTTACCCTATTTTGTGCTAGTGGTGAGTTTACGGGCAACTAAAGGTGGAGTAAGGATTGGTTGGGTTTTAAGAGATGCTATAATAATCTAGAAATTAACCAAGTCACAGGAGAATAATGGTTTTTTTTCCTTGTTGATAGTTGGAGTGAGTGATAGAGGTTCTTCCCTCTCTGACCAAGTGCTAATTTATGATGAGGTATTGGCTCCTAGGAACTTAAACACTCTGTTAAGCAAGTGATCAAAATTTCAAGCAATCTGCCTTTTCAGATTATGTTAATTTTTAATAGTCTGGCTAAGAATTTCTTCATGCCAAGTTCAGAAATCTTGCTCCTAAAAGCAGATCAGAAAACTTTTATATCTGACTGAGCTGTTGTGAATACACGCCCCTCTATTTTTCCCCAATTATGTCAACAGGTTTATCATCACGTACATTGTTGTTTTATGGGGTTTTTTGCATATGTATAAACTTCACACCTTCCAAGGTCTCTCTCTAGGTACCACAAACAAATTAAATACATTTGTGCAAAACCCAGTTACCATAATTTAGGGGGAGAAAGCAAAGAAACGTGGCATTTTTTCTTTCATACTACTGTACCATTATGCCCAGAAGTCTTAAGTGCAAGCACACTCATCTACTGTTCTACATGAACAAAAGTTAGCAAATTAAATTGAACTAAATTAAGCAGGTTTTTAATTTATAATGTCTTTGTTTGGTCATTTTTTTATGCCCTCATGGGGACGTTCTCAATACTGCTGATGGGTATTTAGACACCACGTTTCTCACCTACAGTACTGTAGAGGGGTGTTTTGAAAATTAATGTTAGTACAGCATTTCAAAAGTGTAAAATACTACGTAAATACTAAAGGCATTCAGTTAATGTTAATAAGAGTAGTTTAGCTAAATCCCCATTCATCATAATAAATGTAAGCATTTTATACTTTTAAAGTTCACAGACTGTCTATAAAAAGCCTGACAAACGCTTATTAGGCACTGAATAAAAAATTAAAAGCACGGACAGCCTCAAATTGTTTCTGCAATCAATTTTGAATGAAGTCAACTCAGAGCAGTCCCCTCACAGGAACAGGAAGCCCCCATGAAATCACAGTCCCCAAATGAAAGGGCAAGGACTCTGAGAGCCTTTTCGGCTGCCATGACCCCAAAAGCCATAGAGGGCAATGAGACTGCTTTAACCACTGTGAGTTTCGAATCATGTTTTAGAGATCGACAATTATCAGCTGAGTAACAAAAAGGCGCTAGCATCTTCATTACTCAAAAAATCCATTGCATCAGAAAAAGAAGTTCCCATAACACCTTCCCAATATCTTCTCCTTCCTCCCCACCACCACTTTCTGAACACTATGATGTTGTTTGGTTTTCCATCTGCACTGTAAAAACTTCTGGGCTCTCAAGTGTGAAAGGTCATCTGGAATAAGCACATGTGGTACTGCATCTACCTGCTATATATATACATAATCATTATCAATGTGAAAAATAGATTCCTTCATCTGTGATCAAATCAAGAAGAGAATTATGTTTATCAACCTTGCATTAAACACTACAGCTGGAGAAAAACAGCACTGCTAATTCCTCAACAGAAGAAATGGTTCTGTATGAAAGGGCCAATGCTGGGTGTTACACACAGTGTCCCATCTTCTCATCAGTAGTCTTCCACCTGGCCATACTTCCCAACAGAGAGGTTAAAAACAAAGACTTCACTATTTTTACAAGTTCTTTTAACCCCCTAACAGGATAATTTATTCCATTCCAATATTAAATAGTCTCTATTTGTCATGGTTTAACCTCAACGGACAACTCACTTAAAATTTACATGGGCTACTAAAATCAGGTGAACTTACACAACACACGAGACAACTCCAAAACCCCAAAAATTACACCATGTTCCTGAGAGCATTGTCCAATCGCTTCTTGAACTCTGTCAAGCTTGGTGCCACAACCACCTCCCTCGGGAGCCCCTTCCAGTGCTTGACCAACCCCCTGGGTAAAGAAACTTTTCCTAACATCCAACCTAAATCTCCCTTGACACAGCTTCAGGCCATTCCTTCAGGTCCTACTGCTGGTCACCACAGAGAAGAGATCAGTGCCTGCCCCCCCCACCTCCCTTCATGAGAAAGCTGTAGACTCTGATGAGGTCTCCTCCGTCTTCTCCAGGCTGAACACACCAAGTGACCTCAGTTGCTCCTCATATGGCTTCCCCTCAAGGCCCTTCACCATCTTTGTTGCCCTCTTTTCAATGCTAATAGCTTTATAACCTTCTTACACTGTGGTGTCCAAAACTGCACACAGTACTTGAGGCAAGCACCTGTGGCTGGAAGAACAAAGGGAAGATTGTATAACCAAAAAGGTTAACTTGTGTAACCAAAAAGGACTGAAAATATTTCAACTGTTCTAGGTAGGTATACAGAGGACAGAGGTATTACTGATCTTTACCACCATTTCCCCTGCAGAGAAATCAGTGAATGTACTAGTGGTCTGTGCAGAAACATGCCTAAATTTAAACATCTCACAGCTGTGTAATAATTAGCCTCATTGAACAAGCTGGTCTGAAGCTACATTAAACAATTCATATTTTCAAATGAGCATCAAAAATAGAAAAATCATACCTTGTACATGCACTCACAAGACCTATAGGAATTTAACAGAATTCTCTTTGCTACCACTTTCAGACTACACAAATAGGCCTTTTTATATTCTGCAGAAGTTGACACATTTCAGAGTTCAAATGTCTAGTATTACTACAGCAATGTCAAAGTTTGATGCAACACGAACAAGAAAATGGTTCCTGGCCTTCACACTTGACTTAAATCTTTAGTTCCAGATGCTTGGCTTCAACAGTAACTTTAAAAGAGTCATGACTTCATTTCAGAACATCATTTCTGTTCTTAAGACTTCGGTAGCAACTTTCACCACCATTTAGTTTTATATTCATACGAGGCACTAGTGGTCAGTCAGATGTTGGTTTAGGAGCCCATACCTGAGAAGACATCTGAATACACACTGGAGTCCTGCCATCACCACTCAGACAAGCCACGCACACTGCTACCTGTTCCCAACTGCAGTGCTATTAATGCACCTGATTTCTAGAGTTGAAGTAAGTCCACTATAACTAATGGGACCCATTTTATTGGCACCTCCAAGTCTCCAGGGTCTTCTCACACTTATGTGCAAATCATAGTCTTTCAAAAGGAACACTGTTAACTATAGCCAGGATAGAGGACCCAAAATTGCAAAGAACAGTACAGAATATAGCCAGTTTCCATTTTCAGAGTAAGATTTCCCTTTAAAAAAGGATAAATAGATTGCTAATCTAAGCAATTTGAGAATAGATTTGAGTGACTATCATAGTCTAATGGCAATTAGACTACTCTTAGAATACTCCCCACAATACTACATTAAAGAATTGCTTTCCACTTTCATTCCACATGTAAGTAAAATACTTTAAAAAGTGAACATATAAGAACGCAAAAAGCTAGTCGTTTAGAGATAATGCTTTTCTTTCACATTATTAAGCTAAAATTAAGTTCACTTTACAGTATCACTGAAAAAAATCACATTTTAAAACTTCTGTGGAGTCCCTGCTTTTTCATGCAAATATTTTATTTTAATTAAATAATTTATTTTAATTAAAGTTGATTGAATAATGCAGTAGCAATAGTTTGCATCTGCTCCAGGCTTTTTGCAAGACCTGTCCCAAAGTGAGAAGTCAAAAAGCTTCAGACCCTTTTATTGAAGCAGTTTTTCTATCCTTAGTCAATTTTTACTTCACTCTCAGTCTTCTTTCAAAAATACCAACAACAGGCATGGAATAAAGAAGGAAGCAACCAGAGGGGATAAATAAAACCCCTATGAGTTACATACAGAAAGAACAATGTGGGCAATACTTCAGCACACAACAGCACAGTAATCTTTCCTTTCTCTGTTTTCAGACTTTCAGGATTATTGAAAACAAGACTGAAAACCCAGGACCAAAAATATAATAATTACAGTAACAATATATGAAAAAATTTGTCATGATTCTTTTAAATATCCAATCACAAGGACGTGCCTAGGGGCAGACTTGCTCACTTTGAGTCAGATTTTATTAATTAAAGTTCTGTCATGAACAGTACCGCTATTTAATTTGTTGCCAGTTCACTGCTTAAATGATGTGTGCTGTACATTTCGTTAGGGAGACGGGTAATAAGGTTGTCCCTTAACATCAGCTGATTGCTGCAGCTTCAGGTCACATTGAACCATCTGGAAGAGCAGGAAATTATGCCTCCAATGTCCCAAAGACCAACAGAAACCTCACAGGTTGGAGGAACTTTTAGAGCTGGCTTTACTAAACATGTTACCTCTGCGGTCTAATGAAACATCGCTTTTAGAGGATCAGTACCGATCAATACCTTGGGGATGTCACATAACTCAGACTACCAGAACTGAAACGCCTATTGAAGTCATTGAAATACACAGAGAAATTCTTTAGGGATGTGACTTTTAGAAACCTCTCGACCCATAACTCCTTCTTTGTAGTAAAGCTATTTTAAAAAAATAATTTACCTTGCTGTAATGATGGGTACTACATAGACCACGAGGAGCTCAAGTGTTATGGTGATCTATGTGCACATATAACGTTGATGGAGAACTCAGTTTCAAATGCAAGAAGTAAAACCAAGACAGAACAAGCACTAACTTGACAAATGAACATAATTACAAATAGTTCTTCCTCCTTCCTTTTCCCTTCCTTTCATATATTTCATAAATAATCATATAATGATTTTATCATTAATGGGAAGCGTACAAGTAGTATTACTATAACGTTACACATTTTTCTCCTGCTGAAAAGAAAAATAGCAGCTCAGTGTTTGGGCTTCCACTTGAGTTCTGCACTGAAGGCACTCGTTCCTGTAGATGGTCCCATTTGGGAATTTTCTTTCTTCTGTTGTGGGTGGAGAGGAATAAAATTCTACTTATTACCTAAGAAACACAATAGTCCTAGAAGGTGCTAATATTTCCACTGAACAACATTTCAGGGCAGAAAAATTGAAAAGACATGTAAAACAGCTTTTAAGGTTTAAGTGAAGTGCATATCTGGGTCTTCCTTCACTGAAGAAAGTGGGATTTCGACAATGAATTAGCTTCAGAAAGATATGGATTTATTTGAATAGCCTAGCAACATGAAAAATGGGAGTTCAGCAGTGAATCAGTTGGCTTTGCAAACAATCACTTTTCATGTCAAATTCTCCTTGTGTCCTTGTAGCACATGAAATAAGTTATAGGCTTTAAAAATACCAAATACAATGCAAGAATTGTTGCTCTGTGATTACAACTATGACCAACACAAAACCAAAATATCAGTCAGTATGTTACCCAAGAATTTCTTCAAAATCTGGTTCACTTGATAGAAGTTTGGAAGTGGTTGCTACTGAGCAAATATGTCCAGTGCCTGCCTGTACGTACAGAAGAATTCTTTATTCACCCATATATACTTTATTTGTAAATATTGGATTGTGCATTACTTAGAATATCAAAACACCACTTTTATTGTTAGAAAAACAAATCTTGTTTGCTCCTTTGCCAGCCAAGTATCTGAAATGTTCATGTTTCACCACTTCTTTGAAATAACTGGAAGTCTGCAATTATCAAGCCACTAACATTTTTATGGCACTCCAAGCAAGATGGCACAAGAGAATCTTTTTAAGCATGAAAACAAGATGCATGCATTTTTCATGATGTTCAAAGACTGTCTGGAAAAAGTAGCAGGTGGAGGAAAGGAAAGACTTTCCAGTTAATAAGAAGAAAAGTATGAAAAGCAAGCACCCTTAATTTCTCATCATTTTTTGAGCTAATCAGCTTGAATTAGGCCTATAACCCTTCTGATAATTCCTGATGTTTTCTTACACTTTCTCTTAAGTTTATTCCCTACCTCTCTATTCAGACTACAGAAGAAGTGGCAGCTCAGTACTTTCTGAATAAGCAGCAAAGACATCGCTGTTCAATTCGGTCCTAGATTAGCTCGAAAGGACTTCTACCCAAATGATTTTATACAAATGCAAATGTCCCCAGTTCTTAGAAGTCTCACATAAAAGCCTAACACATCATTCCATGGAAGCAGCATCCAGGGAAAAAGGCATCTATTCACACAACAAACACACACTTATGCATGGCTTCACAACACAACCCATGCGGAGAGTTGTGAGGCTGTTCTGCCAAAGGCAAATTAGACCCTATGAAAGGGAGTGCCTACCTTGTAAAGCTGGTACTGAGAATCTGTTTCTTATAGCACATTTTGCAAAGCGTAACAGAGCTCCTCTGTCCTCCCACATTTCTGGACTATACACCAGTAGATCAGTGAGAGGTCACAGATCTGTGAATCAGCTGTGTTTGATAGGAGGCGGAAGCAACACTGTGTAGCCAGTGTATGAAACATTTGGACCACAGCAGGAGAGCATACAGCAAGGGCCAAAAGAGTAAGCTTATGCTGAGCACATAAGACATAACAGGTCTGTAAAAGTAATGACTTCCAGCCTTCAAGAAGTACTCTCTGGCATTCCAAATCAATGTAACAGCAGCTCTTTGCCTGCCCTGACCTCTAAGATGTCACCCTCTAACAAATAACCCAGAGACTATTATGCTTTTTTTTTTTTAATTTTATTATGAGAATACAGAATTACTTTTTGGCCAGAAAGACAAGATGATTTAGTGTGAATAAGCATATCTTATTGAGAACTTTCAGCAGAAACAAAAGTACGAAACAAATTTTACAGTGATAGAAAGTGAACAACAGCAGACAAATGCTTTGCAGAAAGCATAATCATCCTGGATGCTCTTAACAGCTGTACAAATGAAGGAAGCACTGTGCCACCACTCAACACACACACACCTCTCCCCAACTCAAGATATGTCACCACTTGCTTGGAGCCACATATGACCGATCATATTCCTTAAACAAGGACTGTCCAAACAACCATAAAGACCTGCATGGTCACCTTTCCCTGCTAGCACCAAGCCACAAGACATGAGGGAGGAAAAAGAGCATGAACCATGAACCCAGTCTATTAGAAAGTGAGAGAAATTTAGTTGTTTGTAATTGTGATGAAGGAAGAAAAGAATTAAAATCACTTCAGATCTTAAACTGTGCAAATGTACCTGTCCAAAAGGAGTCGGTACCCCAGACAGATCATGAGTGTGTTGCAGCTCACCATCCACATGCCCACAGGGATTCTCAACCCTACTGCCGGGCTCTCACCACAGTGGGGAAGAAACAACTCACAACTCTCCTCTAGCTTACCTCTTGAGTCTTCTGAAGGAGCATTTAAAAGCATCAATGCTTACACCCACCATTTGCATCTGCTCTGTACATGTACCTAAGTGAACTCCTCCCTCAAGCATCAGTCCTCCTACAAGGCAAGTTCCCTTCTTGACTGCACTCACAGGATGAGGATGGTAGTCTGTCATCTCCGAGCACTGACGAACAGCGTTATGCTTCAGGAAAAAAAGGAAGGAATTTGGTTTGCACTAATCTATCCCTTTGCTAATTTGAAAGAATGCCTTCAACACAAAATCTTCCTCTTGTGTGTGATCACATTAGATGCTACACAACAAAGTCCATTCTCAACTGGAGCCCCTCACAACTCTGGAGCAAGTACAAGTGACAGAAGATCTATGACTTGTCTATTTTCTTCTTAATATCAGAGAAGATTGTGTGTTTTCAGCTGGAACATGGTACCTCGCTTGGGAGGAGGCACGAGAGGGTGACAAGGAACAGCTTCAGGCTTTAAGACATTTAAGACATTACCTCTTGTGTAAAAGAACAGCTGTGTATCTCTGCTTACATTAAAGAAGTATATCACGATGAAAAGCAGCAGCGCTCATTATCAGTCAAGGCAATCTGCTCTGAATTACTTACTGTTACCTCAAATACTATAAATAAATGGGTTTACCTAAGTATTTCCCAGAGGAAAAGACTCTACAAAGAATTAAGCAAATGAAGCCAAAGGACAAGGTCTTCAGCTTCCCAGCAGCCTTCTGACATTGAAATTTATTATCAGGTTATTAATAGAAACAGACACACCCCTTCTTCAAAACTGTTTTTCCCCATGCTCTTCAGGGAGGAATCCATCATAATATTTAGTACAAAATCATTATTCTTCCGCTTTTAAAGTACTTTTCTAAATAAAACCAAGCTTTGAGTGATCCACATACTTGTATCCCCATATATACCCACACAACTAGTGCCACAATGTATTTAAATACTGAAACTCAAGGATCTACCCAAGTACACCAGCACTCAATCTTGTTGCAGACCATCTTCTTTTCATCCACATGACTTTTCTCCTTAATTCAAAAAGTTTATAATCAAAATAACATCAGATAAGAAATTCCAGTCTATGACATATGCATCACGCTTTATAATACCAATGGCCTGATCCCAAATAATCCAAATTTCTAAATATTAAACCAGTAAGGGGTTTGCATATGGCAACATTTAGTCTACGCATACACACAAATCCTGTGATCATAAAGCTGTTGCCCAGGACGTCCTATGAAGTATCAATGTGGCAAGTTTACATTACATTGGAATAGACAGAAGACAGAATATGGATGATTTTGAATTTCAACGGACAGTGCAATGCTCTGAAATTTTTTAGAAAAGGATAAACCCAGCTTTGCTTTTCTACACGCCAGCTATGAAACCTACTACATCTATGCTTGCCTCTAAACAAAAAAAGCTTTTATTTCTATAAATTGCAACTCACCTAAAACAAGCAAGCAGGATACTTAGCTCTCCCATTTGAGAGAACCAGGAGGAAGTGTGAAATGGGGCAATAAACCCAAAATAAAAAATAGCAACTATGTTAACTGCTGAAAGCAGTGAAAAGCTGAGAAAGTAAAATCAAAGCCAAACAGATGATACCATAGAAGAAAACTAGGACATAAAAGAAACACTGTAATAGCACCAAATTAAAAACCAAACTATTTTACAGTTTCTTATATGCTGAATTAATTATGGTATACAGAAAGAAGGAGGCTCCTTTATTCAGGAAGATTAAAATCCTGTAAATTACCGTCATGGTGCAATTTGCAGTAACCAAATGTATATGCTTTACAATAAAAAGGTAACTGAAAAAAGCCGTAACCTATGTAGATACAATTTCATTTTCTTTGCTAGTAGGCATGAGCATAAAAGAACACCAGTGATACACATTCACTCCAAAATATCTAGCTGCATCATTCATTACCACACACCATCAACTTGAATTACGATTTTCTGCTTACTCTCTTTTATTGAAGGGTATGCTGTAGCATACTTAAAAGTGAAAAACAACTGAATGTTTAGGACCATGAGGTTGAATCTACATGGAGATACTAAGCATTTCGACGAGCATTAGAGGGATGAAAAGAAGTACGGACATTTATATTTCATACAAATGAAATACTGCCTCTCTCTGCTCATAGAACTCTTCGGGAGAGTTAAGAAAACACTGGACAAGGAAGAAGCCCTGAATGTACGTTACATGTCCTACATCAGAGGCTGTTTAAAAAACAAACACAACAAAACACAGCCTTGGTAACCACAGAGTGAGTAGTGAAGTCCTGTCATAGCTTGAAAGCTGGCCAACAGGTAGGAAGCTAAGGAGTATTAATAAATGGCAGACTCTCAGCATAGAAAGAAGTTAACAGTGGTGTGCCCTTGGGAACTGTGCTGGGACTTACACTGTTCCATGTATTTATTAATGACCTAGAGGAGGTGGAAAAAATGCTGACAGCAGGAAATTATGTAGGTTAGTCAAGATGAAACAGCACTGTGCAAAGTTCCCAAGCAGCCTAGCAAAACTAAGCTGGAGGTAAATCTTGCTGCATATTTCAATAAAACACATGTAACTTCATGACAGACAAACTGCATGTGCACTCCTAGGTTTACAGTCTATCTCTCAAAAATCTGTTCACTACCATGCCTGGTGGAAGTAAGATAGTGAGTCTTACTTTAATTTGTATAAAGTGAGAGTAACCATTTATGTTGATGAAAATTCTGATATAAAAATTCAACAAAAGGAGAATCAGATCTTCTAATACTTTTAAATACAGCTAAATGCAATAGAAGAAAGATTAAAATAGGAAAATGCATGTATTACAGTGCTAATAAGTAAACTAAAAGTTTGCTTTTATCTTAACAGATTCAACTTTGGTGATTTCTTCCAAAAAGACAGTGAATTTCAACTACTGTACACCGGTTTTGATAAAAAGGTCAAGAGCTCAGTGCTGCCATGTAAGAAAGAACTTAAAAGAAAATGGTATTTTCATTTAAAACAAGGCAGGTAGAACAAACATATAAACCATATGAAAGGCTCAGAATAAATTCTTAATAGCTGTTGCAATGTCTTTAGAAAGACAGAAAAACCACCTCTGTTGCTTCCCATTTTATCAAATTATTGAAAAATGGGAGTAAGGGCAAAAAGCAATAACAGTGAAAATGACAAGGTTTGCCGGGTTTAATCCAAAAGTAAAAATTCATGCCAACTCTGAAGAGTTGAACAAAACCCTCATGATATTTTGCAGGCAATTAATTACATGAAGAAAATCACTTTTAATAAATCCTAATATATTCTGTAGATGTCACGCAGAACAAATCCTGAGTATACCCACAGAGAAAGTAATGAACTTTAACCTAGCTATTGCCCATGAAGGCAAAAAAACCTCAGGAGTTATTAAATATTCTTAAGCTGGAGTTTTAATGCTCATTTATTATGAAATTCAAGTAGAACATATGGATATTTAAAAAAAAAATCTCATGCTATATACTTATGCGTACACGCAATTATTTACTTATTTAGAGACCACTGTGCTTAATTCTATTTTCCTTTTCTTAAAAAAGGGAACTAGAAATCATACAGATGGAAAGAAGATAACTATATTTCATACACGAAGCAGCTAAATAAACCGAGAACTTTCAAATTGGAAAAAAGATACCAGAAAAAAGCCACGGAACAGATATGCCTAAACATTTCACGACATGTAGGAAGTGAAATAAAAAGTAGGGTTTTCACTTTACTCTAAAGCCACTCTTCAATGGGTATTCAGTGCAGAAACAAAATGCAGATTCTTGCTATTATGATTCCAGGAAAGTATCACTGTGTTTTCCTCTCCTCTCATTCACACCTCTGCTCTCATTCACACCTCTGCTCACCTGCTGTTCATGCCTGTGAACAAAATAATAAGTTCGATGGATCTAGTATGACCATTCGCACATTCTTATAGTTAGGGAGAAAAAAAGTTTATGATCGAAGAATCCTGGGAACATTATTAAAGAAATGACATCTTGGGGGTTAGAATTTGCACAAGCTAGCACTAAAACACAATAAACTGCAATATACAATAGCCTTTATGGTTTTTAAGTGCTATAATATGGAATTCAAATGTTGCACCACAGAACCTACTCTCCTTAACTTAAAATGCTTATTAATAATTTTAAACACAGTCATACAAAAGGTATCACGAATGACAAAGGCACAGGCACCACAGCAAAAGATGCAGTTCCAGACATTTACTATTAAAGAAAATGTTGTGTTACACCTCAAGTTTGACTCTGCCCTGCATCATACTCATTTTTACCAATAGCAGAAGTGTTGGTAGAAAAGCCAACAAAGAAATTCTAAAACACTGCCAAATTCAAAGGTAGTGGCTTACACCTACTCTGCAACAGTCTGAATATCTGCAGAGTAATTGAGCATTAAGACCTGATTTACTGTGAGAAAAAGGGATGGAAAATGCACAATTATTTAATGACCTTTTCCAACTCCAGTCCACTAGAAAAATACCTAAATAAATAAAACATTCATAATGTAGCAGGAATGATGAAACAATGCTCTTACACAAAACTAGTGGGGGAAGAGAGCTCTCTTAATTTAGAAGAAAATTAAAAATAACAGTTTTCACAGTAGAGGCAAGAAAGTGAAGTAGGTGGAATTAACCCTTGGAGGATATTAACTCCAATAGTTTAGTAACACTAGCAACACGGATAAGAATAACATCCACAGTTACAATAAAATACAATTAAATAAATAAATACAATTATTGTATATCAATACTCAAGTTCCAGGTGTTTCTTTTTTTCAACAACCTCTAGGTAGACTAACTTTATATTTAGCTATAAACCCAGAGATTTTCACACTAGTCTTTACATAACTACACTTCCTACATAAGTAGATCATAAAGTTTTTAAACGAACTTTTAAGCTAGCCCTTACATTCAATGGCATCAACACACTAGTTTTGAAATCAACATTAGAAAATATTTTATGTTTTATCAAAATGTTCAGGTAATAGGTTCAAAGAGTTACAGGTTCTAAGCAGGTAAGAGTCTAACTGCTTTTTTCTTTAACAGAGTAAAAATGAAGCTGTTTGGAAGCAAAGCAACATTCAGATGTCTGTAAACCAGAGAGTGAAGAAGGGTGAAAATCTCCACGCTGCTTTACGAAGAGGAAAGCAGCACTGTGATTAAAAACACCTGAAGAGACCTTATGTGTCATGACATTTTTCTATACTACAGTTCTTTCTCTTGCTCACTTAATAAGATATCTTATAACTATAGTCACAGACAAGATGCATGCCAAATACATCAGCCAAAGCACTCTCTTGTAAAAACAACCGGACAAGGTTTCCTGTTTAAGAGCAATTTGGGGCTGTGATAGGATCACAGAAAGCTCAGCAGTAATCACACACAGCAAAGATGCTGGAAATAAGATGTGCTCATTCCTACACTACAAACCACAGACACATGCACTAAAAAGCTTTTACTCCTATTAATTTTTCTTCTATGGAGTAATTTTTCAATCTGATGCACAGCAAGATGACTCAAGACCAGGAGACTTTTTTCAATCCCTGTTGGCAATCCACTTATTACAGTACTTCTCTAAATATTCAAGCGTACCAACAAACTTTTAACAGAGTCTATGTTCACACATATGGTACATTAACAGTTCAGTGACTAGTAAAATTATGGAGAAGATTATTCTGGGAGGTATTGAAAAACACCTGAAAGACAACACAGTCATCTGTCACAGCTGACACGGCTTCGTGAGAGAAACATCCTGCTTATCAAACCTGATCTCCTTTTACAACAAGGTGACCCACACAGTTGATCAAGGAAGCCAGCTGGTTGATGTAATTTTTTTGGATTTTAGTAAAGCTTTTTATACTGTCTCTCACAGGATCCTTCTGGAAAAAATGTCCAGCTCACAGCTGGATAAACACATCATGGGGTGGATAAGCACTTGGCTCACAGGTCAATCACAGAGGCTTAAAGTGAATGGGGGAACATCAGACTGGCGACCTGTCACTAGTCTCTTGACACTAGTGTCACTAGCTCCATCTTGGGCCCTGTGCTCTTCAACATCTTCATAAATGACTTGGACACAGGACTGGAAGGGATACTAAGCAAATTTGCAGATGACACAAAACTCAGAGGAGTTGTTGACTCCCTCAAAGGCAAGAAGACCCTGCAGAGAGACCTTGACAAATTAGAGGACTGGGCAATCACCAACACGATGAAGTTCAACAAGGGGAAGTGCTGGATTCTGCACCTGGGATGGAGCAATCCCAGGTGTTCATATAGACTGGAGAATGAGATACTGGAAAGCAGTGTCATGGAAACGGACCTGTGGGTCCTGGTCGATGGCAAGTTGAATCTGAGTCAGCAGTGCCCTGGCAGCCAGGAGGGCCAACCGTGTCCTGGGGGGCATCAGGCAAAGCACTACCAGCCATTTGAGGGAGGGGATGGTCCTACTCTGCTCTGGGGCAGCCTCACCTTGAATATTGTGTGCAGTTTTGGGCACTGCAATTTAAGAAGGATACTAAGCCATTAGAGAGCATTCAGGAGGGCAATGAAGATGTTGAAGGGCCTTGAGGGGAAGCGTATGAGGAGCAGCTGAGGTCACTTGGCTTGTTCAGCCTGGAGAAGAGGAGACTGACAGGAGATGTCATCATGGTCTACAGCTTCCTCAAGAAGGGAAGTGGACAGGCAGACACTGATCTCTTCTCTCTGGTAACCAGTGACAGGACCCAAGGGAATGGCCTGAAGTTGTGTCAGACATTTAGGTTAGATATTATGGAAAGTTTCTTTACCCACAATGTGGTCATGCACTGGAACAGGCTCCACTGGAACCAGAAAAGTAGTCAGCATCAAGCCTAAGTTCAAGAAGCATTTGGACAATGCTGTTGGGCACATAGTGTGAGTCTTAGGGTTCTCCTGTGGGGCCAGGAGTTGGACTCAATGATCCTTGTGGGTCCCTTCCAATTCAGGATATTCTATAATTCTATGAATAATAATCAGCCTTATCCTGTTGCACTCTAGGTTGCTATTTACAGTTTTTAAAAACAGTCAGCAGGAAAGTAAGTTTTCCATCTTAGCTCCAAACAATAAAGCCCACAGCTGCCAATTAAAAAGGGACTGTACACAGTCCTCTTTGCTCACAAAGGTCACTCAATAAAGCACTTAGGTCTCACTAACAAACTTTCTAAAATTACAACTTGTCACATTTTTTAAGTTTTTGCAGACTATTTCCTTGACTGAGCAAACACCTTTACACACCAGAAAATATTCATCTAAAAATGCTTCAGCTGATTTTGAGTATGGATATTTTGGAATTAATCATTTGATGCATATATAAGGCAATCTAACAGAAACTAATTTCCATGCCTTCGCTAATTAAAAATAGCTTGTATTTTAAAAACAGTTTTCAATTTATAATGGACTAATAAGCAAACTTTATTATATCACTGATAATACTGACCAAGAAAAAATAACACAAGACAAAAAAAATCAAAGTTTCTGCAGTTTCTGAATGGCACCATCATCAACCTTCCTCAAATTAGGAAACTGTGACACAAAGAAAAAAGATGGAAAACTGTAAACAGAATTTTTAGTTAGTATGCTTTCCAAGTCATCCTAGTTATCTAAGTTCATACCTGTCAAGTCTACATTTACCTTACTGGGATGGACTCAGGCAACTGTTTTCTATCAGAGTATTTGACAATATATTTACAGGATATTCTAGTTGATTTGTGCAATATAACAATGTTATACTAATTATTCAGAAACGAAAAATTGCTTTTGGCAAGATTCATAGTTTTAACCAACTCCACCACTACAAGGGAAGACTAGAAACAGGTCATTTGAGGATAATTTATACATTGTTTTCTGTTCTATTTATCCAGCTGCTGCAAAATATTCAAGTTATTCTGCGAAGCCCTGACACTGAATGCCTATTAGTTCCTCTGTACTACTTTTAGAAAGAATACAAAGGCAGCCCAGCACACAAAAAGTCTTGCACTACTTGAATCTCCAACATAATAGTCTTTTATATAGCACCCTCGTGTTTTTGGAATCAACAGCTACAGTTAAAAAAATTGAAGCAGAATGTGACCACAGACAGGCAGGACATCAGCATAACTCCTTTATGACTCTGTTATCTAGCTAGTGGGAAAGCAAGCCAATGTTACAGTGTTTGAGCACTTGAGATCTTAACCTCATTGCTTAATAACTGCATAATGCAGCTCGTATGGTAACTGCTCAGAGTGCAGGCAGTTAGGGCAACTGGGAAAATGTGCTGCATTGCTCTGTTTGGGACCACCAATGTGGTCTTTGGACAAGATCCTGCTTTCAGGAGGACATGACTGAAAACAGCTTTCTAATTAGCATCAGACAGGCACAAGCTTGAGTAGAAAGACAAGGGTCAACAGACTGAAGAGTGGGTCAAGCCACCAAAACTCTATGGGACAATACACAAGCTACAGTGCAGCAAAGCTTCTCGTCTGTGCAAACAATAAGCTATGGTAAAATTTCCAAACCCTCCTCCTCCCCCTCTTCCTAAACGGGAGAACAAAATTAAATGGCTCTGTTGTCAATGTGGCATTGATAACTAATTTGCAGTTACAAATTTCTGAATAAACACAAATAAACAGAGGCCAAGTCCACATTGCTTCCAGCCAAAAATATTTATGCTGTATATAAGAGCCCAAGTAGCTGACCATTAAGTACAAATATTCCCTCAATAAAATTTCACACTTCCCATTTTACAGAGGATAGAAAATATACAGAAATATTTCTGGAAGGAATCACTTGTACCTATTCAACTACTCTGATTTATTTTATTACAAGGATTCATGTTTTAATGAAAAAGTAAAAAAAAAGGTATTAAAGTTCAGAAGGTTTGTGTTTTAAAAGCAGAATTACTGCTGACTGTTGTTCCTAAGTAAATGCTCCACAACCTTTAAGGGATTCTCTGGTGAGATAATGCACTCCAAACTTTAGATGTCTCCCTTTGAGAAATAATCACTCATCTGACCGTTTTTGACATTGGCTTTAAGTGATTCATGTTCAGATTGCCTATTTTCCTCCACTGAAGGGGGTCCAGAATCCTAGCTTAGATGTTAACGAATACATTGAACCTCTGTTCCTGGTGGATTTCTTTTTCCTTTTCAAATTTCTTTTAAGAGTGAGTTAAACATACCACTGTCTGGTTTAGCTAAGCTGTTAAAATTAGGGCATTGTATAAACTTCACAACTTCCCTAAACTTTGATGAGATGGTTTTCCTTTTTCAAAAAGGTCAAAATTCCCAGTGGGGGAAAAAAAAAAAAA
>VXAY01012532.1:1133311-1143437 GCA_013399855.1 Oxyruncus cristatus
GAGGGGGAAAAAACGGTTTGCGCTTATCAGAGAACCAAATTTACCTGCAGCTGCTTTGCTCAGGAATAAGCTGTCAGCAGCCAGAGAGACCATCACTTCTCATGGCTTCCCTGGCATCAAGTCAAGCTACTCTAAGCTCAAAGGGTCAAACCTCAATATATTGCATAGCAAAGGCAGGAAATGGCAATGGGAAATGAGTCTATGCTGGAAAGATCTGGTGGGCAAAAATGAGCTTTACACACAAGGGAGGAGAAGGGAGCAGAGGCAGTAGGAGAGCAAGGGAAGTGCTGGACCAGTGAAGGGCAGAGGAATCCAGGGCACCAAAAAAAAAAAAAAAAAGTGAATGAGAAATAAAATTATATACCAAAGAAATTATGAGTCTTTTCATATTTGGTGTTTTGTATTGATTACTATAAAACATATCAGAATAAAAATTATCATCCATGTGTTAACTGGAGAGGAAAAAGAAAAACAACAACAACAACAAAACACTCCCCGGGACTCAAATCTTCTAATCAGTTAGGGAATTTTGCTGAAATGCAATGAATAAAGAGCAAGCCATCATGTAGTTATTTTATTTAAGTAGGTATACATTGCATTGCTAATCTTGTAAGCCATGCATTTATAAACAAACGGGAAAACATTTTATGTTAAAAGGAAATAAAAGGATGTGTTTTTATAAATACTTCCCCATTTTTGAAGGTTTCGGGAATTATCAGTCAGCATGTTTTTCAAAATATCCAAGTGACTAAATTAGGTGACTACTAGAAATATAATGAGTGTAAGAGTAAATAGGTGGTCACCATTCAAAAGACAATGGAAGGATACACATGAATAGAACCAGTGCTTAGTGGCCAAGAGGAATGGCCCAAAACACAAAGATAATTCTAAAACTCTAAATTCACAAGGGGAGGTGGAAATGGACCAAAGCCTTGAGAGGATGAAAGAAAGGCTTGTTTTTAAGAGTCAAATCTGAAGTCATCATTCAAGCAAAATGAACATCAAAGAGGAATTTCAGACAAAGTCAATACACTACACAACAAAATATTGTAGACTTTAGACTGCTTCAAAACCTAAAAATTTAGGGCAACAGATGTTCCAGAATAATATAGGTCAGGAACAACAGTGCAGCATGTTAAAATAAATCAGTGCTTATTTGAGTGTTGTTTACAGATAGATGAACTGGAGAGGGAATAACCTTGCCAAAGAGAGCAATGCAATGCTCTTCTAAAATAGCACCTGCACTTAACTGGTTATTAACTGTCATATTTCCTACATTACTTATTTTAACTTATCTACAATGAATGCTCTAGAGATTTTAACATTTAAATGCACATCTAAATTCCTATTGGTTCAAGTTAAGAATTTAAGAAATGCCTCATACTATGTCTTAAGAGTGATTACTAACATGGTGCATGACTTTCAGGAAATTTTATTCCAAGAAGGGACAAAAAAACAACTTGTGCTTATAGTACTATATATGCCTAATACATGCCATATGTATAATGTGTTAAACATGCATTCAGTTCTCATTTCAGCCACAGATAGAAATTAGGAAAAAAATATAAATGTCACTAACAGTTGAGATTTTGGAGCACATTCTTTTGTCTTGAAAAACAAAGTTGTTTTTTTAAATGCAATTTGGTTTTATTAGCTTCTCCTTAAGGAGCAGTTTTGAATGTAATGGTGCAAAAAAGAAATCTTTTCTCCTTAGTTATGTGCAGTATCACACTATTCTGCTTTAAAGAATGGAGGAGAATTTAAACTTCAGGGAAAGCCCATCTAATTTCCCTTCTCAAGGGGGGAAGACTCTCTAAGGTCTACCATTAAAGTAAAAAGACTAATTATTTTGAAGCTTCAGAAGATTTATTTTCATGAATCTTTAAACCAAGAAGTTAAGCAAAGCCGAGGTGGGAGAAGAGACAGAAAATAGAGGTGGCAATTAACTGTAACATTATCTAAGACAAGCAAGCAAGTATCAAGTTGTGTTAAATATTTCAATCAAAGAAATTAAGGAACAAATGCTGTAACAGCAGAATATCCACTCTGGCTTTAGCAATTCATCAGCACCTTTCAAAACAGCAGTTTGGGTTTTGATCAAAAAGGAAGACCACAGATTTTAAAATTAACTTCAGAAATCATACTTTAATGATTGTATTTTACTGCACTTTTGAACTTTAACGATTGTAGCCTGGTAAGGAGGGATGGGATCCACTTGCCTAAAAAGGGTAAGAGAATTATTTGGCAGCTGGCTGGCCAATGTGGAGAGAGGGGCTTTAAACTGAGGGACCCAGGGAATAGGGTCCAAAGTGGTAATGCTCATGACAGTGCTTCCTCCTGGGTAGCAGGCCATGACAACAGTGCAGCGATAGATGTTCCTTGGTTGCCTCTCAAGACGAGAATCCTAGGACTAACCACATCAAGGGTGTGTTTGGCTATGGTGAATCCTCTTACACCCCCTCCCAGTTAACCAGCATGCTTGATTACCTCTCTGAAGTACCTGTGTACAAACACATGCAGCAGGGGGAATAAAAAAGAAGAAAGAGAAATCTATGTGCAGTCACAGAGAATGGTCTCTTTGCAACTACAGAGACATGGTGGGATAGCTCTTCAAAGACCTACTTAGAGGAATCCCATGGGTTAAAGCTCTAGAAGACAAGGGGGCCCAAGAGAGCTGGTCAATATTCAAGCATCACTTCCTCCAAGCTCAAGACTAGTGTATCCCCATAGGCAAGAAATCAAGCAAAGCGGGCAAGAGACCTGCATGGATGAGCAGGGAGCTTCCAGCAAATCTCAAATAGAAGAAAGAATTCTATGGGATATGGAAAAAGGGAAAGGCCACATGGGAGGACTATAGGAACATCATCAGAACATGCAGGGATGTGATGAGGAAGGCCAAGACCCACTTCGAATTGGGTCTGGCAAGGGCTATCAAGGACAAGAAGGGCTTCTACAAGTACAGTTTCTACAGCAGCAAAACAAAGATTGGGGAAAATGTGGGTCTGCTGCTGATTCAGATGGGTGTCCTGGTGACAGAAGACATAGAGCAGGTAGAACTAGTTAATGCCTTCTTTCCCTCAGTCTTCACTGCTGAGGCTGGCCATCAGGAACCCCAGACCTTGGAGATAAGAGAGGAAGGTTGGAGAAAGGAAGAATTCCCCTTGGTCGTAGAGGGTTGAGTTAGAGATCAGCTAGGCAGACCTAACACCCCTGGACACTGATGGGATGTACCCATGGGTACTGAGGGAGCCAGAAGATGTTGTTGCTAAGCCACTCTTCAACATCTTTAAAAACTCATGGAGATTGCTGTGATGACTGGAGGAAACCCAATGTTACTTCCATCTTCAAAAAGGCCAAGAAGGAGGACCTAGAAAACTACAGCCAGTCAGCCTCACTGCCTGGAAAGGTGATAAAACAGATCATTCTGGACATCATCAACAAGCACATAAAAGAAAAGGTCATTAGGAGTAGTCAGCATGGATTCACCAAAGAGGAATTATGCTTGATCAATCTGATAACCTTCTATGCTGGCATAGCAGGATGGGTCACCGAGGGGGAAGCATTTGATATTGTGGAAATGTGGGTTAGACGAATGGACAGTGAGGAGGATAAAAAACAGCCTGAAAGGCAGAGCTCAGATGGTTGTGATAAGCAGAGTAGAATCCAGCTGGATGCCTGCCATCAGTGACATTCCCCAGGGACCAATATTAGGCTTAGTCTTATTCAACCTGTTTATCAATGACCTGGGTGAAGGAATAGAATGCACCCTCAGTAAGTCTGCTGATGATACAAAACTGGGGGGAGTGGCTGATACACCTGAAGGCGGTGCTGCCATTCAGCAGGACCTTGGTAGGCTGTAGAGTCAGGTGAGAGAAACTTATGAGGTTCAACAAAGGCAAGTGTAGGGTCCTGCACCTGGGGAGGAATAACCCCAAGTATCAGTACAGGCTGGGGGCTGACCTACTAGGCAGCAGGTCTGCAGAGAATGATCTGGGAGTCTTGGTGGATGACAAGTTGACGAAGAGCCAGCAGTGTGTCCTTGTGGCCAGGAGGGCCAGTGGTATCCTTGGGGTGCATTGGGAAGAGTGTGGCCAGCAGGAGCTGATCCTCCCCTTCTACTCCTCCCTAGTGAGGCCAAATATGGAGTACTGTGTTCAATTCTGGTTTCCACAGTTCAAGAAAGATAAGGAGCTACTGGAGAGGGTCCAGCAGAGAGCTACAAAGATGATGAGGGGTCTGGAACATCCCTCTTATAGGGAGAGACTGTGGGAGCTGGGCTTGTTTAGTTTAGAGAAGACTGAGAGGGGATCTCATCAATACATATAAATATCTCCAAAGCGGTTGTCAAGAGGATGGTGCCAGACTCTTTTCAGTGGTGCCCAGAGACAGGAGTATTGGCCATAAAGTAAAACATAGTAAGTCACACCTTGACATGAGGAAGAAATTCTTTACTTTAGGGGTGGCAGAGCACTGGAACAGGCTGCCCAGGGAGGTTGTGGAATCTTCCTCTCAGGAGACAATCAAACCAACTTGGACACATTCCTTTATAACCTACTCTAGGTGACCCTGCCTTGGCAGGGGGGTTGGACTAGATAATCTACAGAGGTCCCTTCCAACCCTAACTAGTCCATGATTCTGTGAAATAAGCCTATCAATAAAAACTAAAAATGTTCTTCATTTTCTTTCTAATAGTTTTTCCTATTTTCTACTATTTGACACAAAAAGTGATCAACTTTGTTGTTGTGTGATTTGGACATCTACAAACTGTCTCTATTTTTTTTGGTGAATTCAGTCACACCACACCTCCATAACCAAATATTGCAGTACATTCACATTCTGATCTGCAGTTCCATCTTTATCAGTTTTATGCATTTGGAGTAATTAAAATAAATCCATTATTTTATGCTGAGCTGAAGTTTCACTACACAAAACCTGCATTTAACGTATCTAATAACTCCAAAATTCATTTTGGTTTTTTTAAAGCATTTCAAAAGAGACATACTCAAGGCCTTAATATAATATTCATTTATTTGAGAGGAATTCATTTAGGACAGGCCTTAACTAAGGGATTCCTCATCTCCTCACAAAAAACAAAATGCAATCTTTCTGTTTTCTTAAGTTACATACAAACACTTACTTGCAATATTACTCCACAGTTTGCAAGAGCACAGCTTGGAAAGGGTTCAGAATTTTGCTAAACCAGATTCGAATGCTTTGGGTTTTGTACACAAAAATCACAGGTAGCACCATTCCCCAACTTCTCCAACAACAGCTTGATCCCATAAGGCCATTCCTCGCTGACTTCAGTGTAGAAAAGCTCTGAGGCACTGAGGAAGAAGTGGCCTAAAAAATTATTCCACACCTGTGGAGTTACTGGAATCCTGACTTTTTAAGGAATTGCAAAATACATATTCATTCATCTCCTTTTCCCCTCCACTTCCCAAATGAGACAGTTTAATCGTGACCTGGCACATCACAACCAGTTGGAATTTGATGCTATTCCCAGCACTGATCAATCAGGACCTCGAAGTTAGATGGATGCATTAAGGCCCAGAAAATTTTAAAGTACAGGTTTCAGTTCATACAGAGCTGGCAATGGTTTCACTCCCCCCCTATTGTTCAGCAATCCATAGAGGGTTCTTACAGATGCTGAAAGTTATACTGCAGTGAAACCAAACCTTTAGAAGAGCAAAAACAGAATGGAATTGAATGAAGCTGCAAACCAGACTGAAGACAGCCTTTAACAAGATTCTCTAAAAAGGAAAAATAGGCTTAGTATTTTGCAACGACATAAAAAACCCTCCACAAGTTTGAGACTTTTCTTCCAAAAGACTTAATGAATCTGGATAGAAGCCTGTTTTGCACAAGCAAGCTGAATACTAGAATACTGATCGTAGCACTTCTTCACCTCTTCCCTGCCAGTTTGCTGACTGGCAGTGTAAGCTCTTTTGAAACATAGCTCTGCCTGCAAAATACAATTCAAATGACTGTATGGGCAGTCTGTCTTTCAGAGTGAAGCCATAAACTGTCGTAAGTATCTACACTGTCCTCTACAACACTATATTATTAGCACATTCACATATTAAGGTAAGAGGGAAACGGATGTCATTTAGAAATTTAATAAGAGTATTTGCTGGGCTGTGCTTTTTAAGCTATCCTTACAGTGTCTTCATTAGGGCACTCACACTGCATGTTGGGTGCTTATAGATTTAAATCAAAGTCACTACTGGAGTTTTGCAGCTTAATTTACAAGCACTACACAGTAATTGCTCAATTCTTTCCTCCTTCATGTGAAGCAGAGTGTTAATTTGGTTCCTATACTGCTATTGTGACTTCTTAAGAGCCTGATCAAAACACAGTAAAGACAGGTGCTGTGTAAGCATGAGAAAGCTTTGCCAATATGCCTCACTCCTGATTTGCAACAACCCATCGGTTCCGGCACTGAGCCTCTGTGGAAGACAGGTTGCCAATGCCGTCACAACGTGTGATGTTTCTCTGATGTGGACAAATGTCCCAGAGGCAACAAGATGAATCCACAAACTCCATCTCACCTGTGAGTCATGCCTGAATGCACATATAAGAATAAATAAATAATAATAATTTTTAAAGCAGTTGTTCAATGTTAAAAACTATAATAACAAGAAAATTTCTTTCCTTCCTCCTCTGCACCATGCTCCTGGAACCAGAGAGAAGTCGAACTGGAGGGAGCAGAAAGGACTTTCTTCTTCTCACACTTTTTTTTAAACAACACAAACAGCTCTATCTGGTAAATGTACAAAAAGCTAAACCACACATCATCAAAAGTCAAAAAAATCTACACTTCAAAGAGAACACAAGTCATATAAAACAATTATAATAAAGCCTCCGTACTTCAGAGACAAGATTACAGTCCACTAACAGAGTCATATATGGTTATGGATATTAAAAATTTCTTTCTCATATAATCACCAGGGGAACAAGCAAACACTCCAACAGCTGTCAGTATTTCATATTTGTCCCCCTATTAAGAAACTGGTGTTCCACAGAAAATGTTGTATCACACTATTTTCACCCAAAGTTGGAAGAAATACTCCTTTCCTTTTCATTCCTGATCCCAGAAGAGTTTCTACTTTGAGCTACTGAGTAGCTCCAACATAAGCACTGTCTTTAAGTGCTTCAGTTGCTCAAAAACTTAAGTTGGGTTTAAAGAGAAAATAAATACATAAGGTAAAACTCTTGTTGGGACTCTTGAGAACAAGAAATTTTGTTTCACTTTGAGGAGGAGTCATCAAAAATACAAAAATTTAAGACTCAGATGCTAAGGTGTACCAGAGAGACCATTGCTCATGATCCTCACAGCCAGATAGATTTCCCTTCCTTTCTGCTCTGTTTTCTTGTGTCTCCCCAGGTACTTCAGTCTGGGCTCTCAGTTTAACACAATAAAGAACAGAAATGACAATGTCCTTTTTCAGCACCATGAATCTTCAAGGTTGTTATCCTAATGCCATCTGCTCTGGTCTGGATGGGAACAGCTTCCAAAAGTAAGAAACACTGTGAATGACACTCATCCATGCTCAAACTCCAGCATTACCTCAAACAAGCAGGATAGGGTTGGTGCTGGCTATTGCCATGCAAATAAGTGGGAAATGCTGGTACTAGCAGTGTACGTTTTAACAAGCATATCACAAAGAGAAGAGGGGGTTTTTTTTAGTTTTCTGAGAGATCCATGCCTCCAGACTGGAAATAGGGATCCAGAGTCGAAATACTAAAGACTGCAGGGCCATTCTGATAGGCTCTTCTCTTACTCCTGACAAGCCCTTTCCTTTCCAGCCTCTCTTAGGAGGCTCACATGCACCACTGTTACCTGAAGTTCACTTACATGGGTAGTTCCAGGAGGAACACTCTCCCATTTTGCTCAACCTCTATCTTAGTGCAGAGACAGAACTGGTCATTTTCAACTTCCCCTTCTCTAAGTGAAGACATAGCTTCAGTAAACTTGGGCAAACATTACTCTCTCCTTGCACTCAAGCAAGTGGCACATAATACAAATGGCAGTGTTGTATATAGCTTCAGTGTTATGTTTTTTATACTCAGAATCATAATTTCTATGGATCAATCCAATGGAGCAGAAAAATCAGTAAGCGTCCCAACATTAAAAGAGTCCCTACAAGTTTTTATAGCATGTTAGTATCAATTATCCTTAGCTCATGTTCCCAAGAATGCCATTTCTGACAGAAAAAAGATTAGAACATTAGTTGCTCATGACATCATTGAGCAACCAAGATGTAGTAAGTATCAAAAAAGAATGATAAATGTCTTAGTGAGTACATCATGAGGCAGGCACGTAATAAGAGTAGAGTTGTTTTATTCCTGGAATATGGATATCTTGATAAACTTGGGAGTTCGGATCATATTTTCCAAGCAAATTATTATAAATCATCTGAGTTAGGGAGAGCAAGCAAGTAAGCAAAAGACAGCAAGGAACATGTCCAGTGATACTGTGAAAGCTGGCAATATTGTAGGTAACTTAACACAGCTAAGAGACTACTGACCGCACAGAACTAATATGCACGTGAAGTCCAGCCAAAACACTGTCAAACCTGCAAGTGCTGAAGTGCCAGAGGTGGAGGAAAAAGCAAGAACAAGATATCAGTTGATTAAAACTTAAAGTCATCGCTGTATAAGCTACTCTAGAGAGAACACAGGGGCTCAGTGCTTGAGAACAACTTGAGAAGTACTTCCTATGCTAAGGGAAAAAAAAAAAAAATCCACAATTAGACTTAGGAAATACTTAACATCCCTGTGGAATTGGCAGATGGCATGTCAACCAGGGAGAGAAAGAAAAAAAGTATTTAATTTGTATTAACTTGTTTCTCTTAGTTAAATTTTCCCTAGAGGTCTATACAGACAAAACAGCACACAACATTCAGTCAATGAAGAGCACTCAAAATTATGAGAGGCAAACAAGCTGGAGGTGAACCATGTTTTGAGTGCTTCTCTTGAAAATGTTTCCTCTAATCTTAAGCAAGTAGTTAGTCCTCACCTTTCTTCCCTTCAGCAGGCACAAGAAATAAGAAAGTACCTACAGCAACAGCAGTGCTACACAAGAAAGCAACCATATTAGCTTTGAAGCTGCAGAGCTGCCTAGATCCGTTCTTGATGTCTATCATAGTAATAGCACGGACGCAAGGTGCCAGGATTCGTTCTCTGGGGTAATCGGTTGGAATCAGGCTTTGGTTAAAATTAAAGCAAATCTGTTGGCCACTGCTCAGACTCTATAAAACAACATGTTCCGCACCACAAAACCACCACACATTTCTGCAAAAGCCAGCAGCCTAACAGACCCACCAGCACGAATCACATAGATGACAAATGTTAAGCCACTGGCACTTTGTTGGACACCAAGGTTATCTGCTATTTTTGAAAGGGGACATGCAGTAAAAGCCTATCACTAAGGTGAGAAATGTGGGATACAGATGATCATGATGTATAACATTACCTTGGATGTTTTCTGCTTTACATTATGAGCTATCCTTATTCTTCAAGCACCCCTAGTAAATCAGACAGCTCTGCTGCTGTCACAAGCATATAATCCCCATATGCAAGAGTTCACAAGAGATCACACTGCAAACAGGCCTTGCAAGAGACTGAAGCCCCTTCAATAGCTGCTTAAATCTTACAGTCATCTAAATAGCTACTAGGAACAAGGTATTTCATAAAATCATAGAATCAGATGGGTTGGAAAGGACCTCTGAGATCATCAAGTCCAACCTTTGATCCAACACCACCGCAGTTACTAGACTATGGAACTAAGTGCCACATCCAGCCTCATCTTGAAAACCTCCAGGGATGGAGAATCCACCACTTCCCTGGGCAGCCCATTCCAATGCCTGATTACTCTCTCTGCAAAGAATTTCTTTCTAATATCTAACCTAAACCTCCTGTGGCACAGCTTAAGGCCATGCCCTCTTGTCTTACTGCTGGTTGCCTGGGAGAAGAGACCAACCCCCACCTGGTTACAACCTCCTTTCAGGGAGTTGTAGAGAGCGATGAGGTCTCCCCTGAGCCTTCTCTTCTCCAGGCTAAACAACCCCAGCTCCCTCAGCCTCTCCTCATAGGACTTGTGCTCGAGTCCCTTCACCAGCCT
>VXAY01012532.1:1143531-1190907 GCA_013399855.1 Oxyruncus cristatus
TGGCCTTCTTGGCCACCTGGGCCCACTGCTGGCTAATGTTCAGCTTCCTGTCAATCCAAACTCCCAGGTCCCTTTCTGCCTGGCTGCTCTCCAGCCACTCTGTGCCCAGCCTGTAGCGCTGCAGGGGGTTGTTGTGGCCGAAGTGCAGGACCCGGCACTTGGCCTTGTTGAACCTCATCCCACTGGAATCAGCCCAACTCTCCAGTCTGTCCAGGTCCCTCTGCAGAGCTCTCCTGCCTTCCACTAGATCGACACTCCCCCCCAGCTTGGTGTCATCTGCAAATTTACTAATGGTACACTCTATCCTTTCATCTAAATCATCAATAAAGATATTAAACAGAACTTGGCCCAACACTGATCCCTGGGGGACACCACTAGTGACCGGCTGCCAACTGGATGCAGCCCCGTTCACCACCACTCTCTGGGCCCGGCCCTCCAGCAAATTTCTGAATTTGCTCGGTTTCTATAGATGTTCATGCAATAAATACAAACACCAAACCCATCACAAGTGGGAAAAGAACACTATACCCACTTTTAAATGAAAAAAGGGAATTTTTACATATTTTGTTGGAAATACTATTTTACATGGTAAGAGAAGCTTGAACATTTCACTGCTTCCTAGAACTCAAGTTAAGCAACAGCTAGACTTTTAGTGGGAAATTTTATTAACTTGTCAATTAACACAGTATTGTAAAATATCTTTCTATTTTTGAAGTATTTTATATACATAAATCAACAAAACAATTTATATGGTGACCGCTACTGAAAACAAATGTAAGGCAATACTACGGCTTTATCTCAGCCCTAAGTTGTCTTGCTTTATTAAGCATGATTATACATTCACACCAATCTGACAAGTTTATTGCCTGGGACCACAGATCATCACACTGAAGGACTTATTTTCAGAGGTTCGGTAATGTCTTTCCTATCCACAGATCTATTAGTTCCACTCAGCCACTTAATAGGAGAAGATATACAATTTGTTTTTTCAAGAGTTACAGGACTAAGAGTTGTAATGAACAACTTGTTGAGTGGTTGAATGGGATTTCCCTCAGACTTTGCTCTACCTCCACCTTACCTGCAAGGGAATGCTCCCCTCAACTTCTTTATCCGACGAGTGGGTTTGCTTGTGGTTGGTACAGCTTTCTCAACACATTCCTTTCCTTCAGTGGCTTACAAAAGAACAACCATAAGCAGAATTTAACTAGATTATTTAATAAACTTGACCTTGTGATTGCTCACACCCCACCCTCCTTTGCCTGAACTTGTATTTTCCCTAATAGGGCCCAAAGAAAGACTGAACAAAGTCCAGCGTGTCACTCATGTTTTTCTTCTGGACAATGCAGAATCCACTTTTGAAACCACAGCACTTGCTTAAATTCATAAGACCTGAACTTGATTAAGCAAAATCAACCTCACTGTATGAGAGGTCTCTAGAGAGGAAGTGAATAGTTCCAGTTCTTTTTCCTTTTAAATTCAATTCAGACTAGGTGAGTGTGATCACAAGGAAGTCTGAAAGACAGACTGCAACCCTAAGAAGGAAGATTGATTGGCAAGTTTCTTATGCATCCAGGTAGACCAAGTTTATAATAATGCAATAAGATGAGAAACATTTGTGTGGTCAGATTACAGAATTCCCAAGATATCATGAAAAATAGATTGCATCAAGGTAAGGTATAGTGAGGTTTTGGTCTGGTTTGGTGGTTTTTTGTTGGTTTTTTTGTTGTTGTGGGGTTTTTTTCCCTTTTTTCTTTTTTATCCCTAATGTGGCCAGTGAGTNTTTTGGTTTTTTTTTGTTGTTGTTGTTGTTGTTGGTTTTTTTTGGTTGGGGTTTTTTCACTTTTTTGCAAATAGGCAAGTAAGAATTTTATTCTACTTCACTAAAGTCATAAATGTATTTGCACCTGCTTATATTTCATTACATGATCCTCAAAGAGAGCAAAAACCTCTATAACAGTATATTCAACATTACATCTTTTGATTTGCAGTTCTTTAGCACACAGTAAGAAGTTTTGATTCATATTGTTTATGCAAACCACTTCCTCTGAATAGCTGAATTTATACCGAGGACATGAACATGCTAATTGCTGTTATGTTGATTCCTTCTAATTAATTTAGTAAGAGCAAGGAATGTAACATTTGTGTTCAAAGTTTCAGATACTCTGCGCATAGATCAAAAGACATCTCTGTAATATGCAATATTTTTTGAAATTTGAGTTTCAGCATAAATTGCATTTATTTCTTTAAATGAGACTGTGCCAACATGTAGGGAATTCTGTATCATCGACATGAGGCTTCAAAAGTTTTGTTTCCTCTACCATCAAAATGATTGCCATGACTCTAAGCTTTTTCTCCACTTCAAAGTATGATATTTCTTTTAATCTTGTAATCCCTAATGAGGTTGATCTGAGGAATTTACAAATCAGTTAAGTGACCTCATAAATACATCCAGGTCACAATTCCCAATGGTACCTGCCCTTTTGTTTGTTTTCTTTTTTTTAACCAACAAAACAAAGGAAACAGGTTACCACTCTGTCTAGAAATATTGATGAGGCACTGAAACTCTGTCTCTCTCTGCTTTTATCAAACTTAAGCCACAAGGAGGTAACAACATGAGTATATCAGAGTCTTTCAGGCAGCCTGATTCAACCTGGCCTGGTGAACATCCACCTCTCAGAAAGCCCGTTCAGCACTTGCCCCTCTCTGCACAGAACACATGATGAAGACTTAAATCCTTTGGACTTGAACCCAAGCTGTGCTGAGATCCTCCCAGACAATATGATATTGGTTTTCATTTCATCCTATTATAATAACATAAGTCATGTTCAGATTTATAATTAATAGCAGCTGAGATGCACTCCAGGTCATTACTGCAAAAAGCTTAAACCTGGAATGAGCTACCTCTGCTGGAGTAATCTTTGTCTGGAACTTGCTTGTTCCCACTGTTTACATTACTTTAATGCCAACTCTGAACCTGGTAAGATTTTTTCCTCTGAAGCAACTTCGAAGTTCAACCCATTTTTTCTGATATTTAATGTAATCCATTAAGGGAATAGGCATTTAATCTGTTTCTTGGACCTACATGAGACTTTCATCTCTTGTAACAATGTATAAAAAAATATGTAACAGTATTTAAGCAAAACAAACAGCAAAGAAACGAGAACTTTTCTCTCTGAGATTAGAAATAAGAAAATTTAAAATTTTTGAAGAAACTACACCATCTCCAGAGGGAAAACCTTCTGCAGTCTTTACAGACTGCACGCTCACTACATACATTATCTGTTTGCACTTTACCTATTTTCCACTACAATTCATTATATATTCTTTTAAAATCTACTGTACACAAGCACGTCATTATTGCATGTAAATTCTTTAGTTGCCAAATTCATTAATGCAGGTGAGCTGTATTAAGTAATGCTGCTTTCCTCACTTGCTAAATGAAGTGTATTGAAATAATACAGAGAGAGAGAGAGAGAAAGAAGCATAGAATCATAGAATTAACCGGGTTGGAAGAGACCTCCGAGATCATCAAGTCCACCCCTTAATCCAACCCCACTGTGACTACAAGATCATGGCACTCAGTGCCACATCCAGCCTCATCTTAAAAACCTCCAGGGACAGTGACTCCACCACCTCTCTGGGCAGGCCATTCCAATGCCTGATCACTCCCTCTGTAAAGAACTTCTTTCTAATATCCAACCTAAACCTCTCCTGGCAGAGCTTAAGCCCATGCCCTCTTGTCCTAGCCAGAACTGGAAACCAGACAACTTGATTATCCTTTTGAATTACAAGAAGCATAATTCAGTATTAATAGCTGGATGGCTAAGAGCAGTGATAAGGCAGGTGTGTATACTGGACACAGCAATAAAATTAAAATTGGCCCAAACCCAACATAGATTTTAGTTGTCAATAGTCTTTTGTAAAAGCACGCATAGAGGACAGTATATCTGCACCCATGCATGTACACACGCACTTTAATTATTCTGCCCTACTTTCCATACACACAGGAGGAAAAAAAAAAAAAAAAAGAGGCATAAAGGCTTGTAATGTTTGGAAAGGTTGTACATGAAACACATACGTAAGATCTCTCAGCATGCCTGCTCCAGTGACAATTGCAGAAAGCATGAATTATTTTCTTCTTACTAAGCTTCTTAGTCCAGGATTCTAACACCCTGTTGAGAGCTTGCTTACACAGCGCACACCAGAAGCTGACAAATCTAAGTTTAGGGCTCAAAATTTCAGCATCTGTTTATTGGATATTTCCATAATAAATGTTCATGTAATTTTTCCCCATCCTAAATATAAAGCTCAAACTGCTACATGATTTAATATACACAGTTGATGGTAACAAGACTTATACATTTAACATCAACTTTCAAGTTTAAATATATTTTTGAACATATCTATAAGTTTATATTGTCTCATTTTTCATCCAACAGATTTTGCTTTCATTCTCAGATATGGCTATAATCAAGGGTGAGGGGTTTTGAGGGGGAGCGGGGGTGGAGGTTACAAGCATGCTTGCAGATCTTTCTTTACAACAAAAAGGAACAGCTTAATCTGTGGACTCTTGGCATCAGGAAGCCAACAGCTGTAGAAAAACAATTTCATTTGAAACCCTATAGGCAAATGCTCTTGCAGTTTCTAAAAGCTACATCAAATCATATCAACTGTGTCTGCTGTCACAGACAAAGGAAACCTGCTCATACTCATAAAAGCTCAACACATGTAATTCAACTTGTGTAAGTTGAATTACAAAGTGAAACAATCCAATTAATATTCCATTCAACATTTTCAGGAAGAATTAGTATAGACAAATTTTTTTAAGTAATTACTTAGCAAAGAAATTTGTGCAAATCATGCAAAATGGAGAGGAACTGCAACAAGCTCAGACCTCTGCTTAGTTCAAAACATTAGAACATATTGCATGATAGCAAACCAGAAACTTTTAAGAAGTTAAATACTGTAGGAATCAGTGATTTGCTTCTATTTTGGGCATTAAAAAAACCCCAAAAATAGTACAGTTATATCATGGCAGCCACGTGCTATAAGAAGTCTCCTAGCTTCATCTGGAAGAAAAGCAGTTTTCAGTCCATCAGGAGGCATATCATGGTTACCTACATTTTAGGAGATGATTGAAACAGATTCTGTGACTCCTATAAATCACAGATGGGGCACTGGATTTTTTTTAAACTTTGAAATTAGCTATTAATCTATTTACTTGAGAATATAAAAATGAAAAGCTACTGAATTAGGAAGCCAGCAATTCTTATGAAGTTTTTACTAAATAAGTCAGTTGTTCAGGTAGAAAATTACCACCATATGTAACCAGATCACCTTGCTAGAAGAGAAATGGACATTTTATGGGAATGAGAATTGTCCCCTCTGGCATAAAAATATCCTTTACTATTCTGAGGCTGAGACGATGCAGCAACACCTTCCTTCCCAAATTCTAGAAATCACATTACAAAAAAGTGACTGCTTCCAGAATAGGTATAAATATTTTACTTGTGAGACAACGATCATTGGCACCTGCTACTAGGTACATACTAGATACAATACTCTTGAGTGTGCTTTTGGTTCTTGAAATTTTAAAATTAAGCCACGACTTTAGCATCCACTAAATGTAATTTGAGGAGTCCAAGTATTTCATTGTTTTAATGAACTTTAGACTCATCTCTCCAATCTTTCCTTCTCCTTTTAAGAACTCTATTTTTAAAACCTCTAGTCCGTTCACACAGGCTTCTACTTTCTATCATCACCTTTTGTTCAAATGCTCATTTTACTGCTCATCTACAGAATACCAGGAACAAGTAGCATTAGCTTGCTTCAGATATCAGATGGCAACATTAAATACCTCTAATATTTGTCTTATGCAGTCATCCCACTCAGAGTCATCTACTGTTCTTGATGTATAATAGTGATCACATTGACACAGCCTGATAATCACAGTGGCATTACATTTTACGCAGAATTTGGAAGTCAAAAACTAGGAATTGATATTCCCACACAAGTACAAAGATTATTCAGTCTGGGACCTGGATAACCAATAGCATATACTGTGAGCATTTGATAGAGGTAAAAAAAAAAAAGGTAAACATTCTGGCTTTATACAGTAACAGGAAAATGCTGATGAAGTACAAGAATTCTAACTATTCTAACTACTTTTGCTCCATTTCATTTTATCAAATTATATATGCTACTAGGCCTCCCCATTCTAATGTTAAAATAGAACAACAAAAAAAGGCCTTTAATCACTCTTCCTTCTGTCCATGCTGAGATCTGCAAAATATGCCAGGAAAAGTCTGGGCCAGGAACAATAAGGTGCAATACTCGTACAATTCAGCAACAGCAATTTCATTTACTATAAGGCAGACAATAACCTGGTGCTATGAAGACAAACTTTTCACTTCTCACCTCTCAATGCTTCAGTTTTACCATTTGCTTTATCTCGCAGCTGACCTTGAGATACAATTTTGCCTGTAAATTCTTTTTTTTTTTTAAATCTCAAAATATGGAGATACTCTGATGCTTATCTGAGCACCTTTTTTCAGATTCTTGTGCACAACAGAGCACGTATCATATACAGAAGTAAATTAACATAATTAAAAAATTGGTGTGAATTTAAGAACAGAACCATATATCCAATAATTATTGCACCCATGAACTAGAGATCACATTCAAAAATATTTAAATATTTAAATAGGTAAATTTATTTTTACCTCTCCGACATAGGCCATGCTACTTCACCAATCACTACGACTAAGGAACATACTAATAGAAGTTCCGAGCATTTCATCTAAAAAGTATCTCTTGCTATTCAGAGCCCTTTTTGCCTCTCCTGAGTTGTGCAGGGAAGAACAGTTCAACTTATCTGTTCCAGACCTATTAGCAGGTTTGATAACGGGAACAAAGGAGGATTTTCAGGTATACACTGCAATATGAGCCCCAAGCAGCCAGCACACAAGCGAGGGGAGAATTAGAGAAGGGGCAAATCAGAATTTCTACCCAAGACATTAAATGAAGGTGACAACACTCAATGCTCCACTATTCCTCTTATTAACAGGCCAGGAAGATTAATTAATTTACATTAATTAAGAGGAGAAAGATTTTACCTTCTTCCAAAGCATCAACAATCTACAGATTGGACAACAACAGCTATAGAAAGGATGCTTTTTTTTACTGTTTCTACTTACATTAAATTGATGTTCCCTACTCAAGCACTTAATATCTTATCAAATCACCACAGCTGAGTCATGAAAATAAATTCTTCCCCAAGTCAGATTGGCAGAGCACTGAGATTTATAGGTACATATTTCTCCATATCCTTATTTAACATGGTGTGTTTGCTTACTAAGCAAAACCCTCTGATGAAACAGACCACTGCAGAGATATTCCCCCCATCTCAGTTTCATTTTTTTGAGGCTAACAGTTCCTTCCGAACTCCCCAAACCCACAAGAGATGTACTCAATAGCTAAGAGCATACGGTTTGTGGTTGCATACTGGTATGTGAAGCAGATGAATCCCTCTAGAGCAGCCACGTCCCACACACTGTTGTAGTAAACATGATTCTAGCCCAACATTTCCAGCAAGAATAAACAGCCACAAATGATGGAGGTCATTTCAGTGCTACTGCTACGTGAGTAGCTCAGCTTGTAAGATTTAGCTGCTCTGGACTCTGCAGGCTTTAATCAGCTCTGCTGCTTCATCTTTTGGGGAATTCGCTGTCTAATTTGTATTAAATCAGAGTGTTTCCATGCCACATTAAAGCCTCATGGCATAAACCAGCTACAGACAAAAAAGTCACTGTCAACTAAAAATTAAAATCCATAACTAAAGCACTCTGAAGTTGCTGTAGCCAGTAGACACACATTGATCCACCCAACCAAGTTACAAAGCAAAAAGAAAACCTGACAGCAGCTATTTACTCATTGCCACGGTGGGGAGGGGGGAGATAAAACTGCATCACAGGATGAATTTGAGAACATTTTCTTACTTCAGAATTAAAAATAAGAACTCATTTTAGAACTTAATTTTTTAGGGTGCTACTCAGAGACCTCATACTATTTTCATTATAATTTTCAGTAGTCTTCGGACACCAGGAACAAGATATAAACTATGTGCTAGACCTTTTAGGACAGCAAAATGGTCAAAAAGCCTTCACGAACACTACTGATATGGAAAATTATGCTTAATAGCTGAGTGGGACCTTACTCAGCCCTGTCAGTAAACTGCACAGGAAGTGGTAACAACCTATTCCATCGCTGTGACTTGTAACAGTCTTTCAATTCTATTGGTTATCTCTTTGCAAATCTACAAAATGAAGTAAATTACAAGTAAGAGTCTTACTTAAATGCATGTTTTTAAGAGAATTAAATGTTTCCTGTGCTTATTTTCATGTCAGTCATTAAAGAACATTTCTGTACTCCAATAACAGTACTATGTTTAAGAGCAATATGGTATAATCCCGCTCGACACAGGAAGCTGCGGGGGGAAAGGGGGAAGAGGGATTTGCTGTCGGTTGGAGCAGTTACGTGGTCTCAGGAGCCACCAAAAGTAGAAACCATCCCTACCTCAGAGGGACAATGAAAAAGCCATGCCGACACAGTCACCTGCTGCTGGAGCGCCATCCCAGCTGTAGCAATTGACCTTCAGGATGTACAGTGGAAGAGGTTCTCGCAAAGGTGGACTTCTGAAACTGGCTAGCAATCACCCAGCACCCGCACCCAGCCACCACTGCCACCGGATCGCCACTGCTGTCCGCCCAGGACAACTACACCAGACCACTGCTGGAGCGCCACCACCACCCACTCACCACTCACCTGCCACTCACCTACTCTGTGGAACCACTGCCATGCCAGAACCTGTGCCGGTGTAGAGACCACCAAATCAGAGAGAGCCAAAGTGAAACGAATCCCTACCACCCACAGCCCAGCAAAGCCAAGCGAGACAACACGTGGCAAGGAAAAAAGAGATTCTGAACTGGTACCACCACTGCAGTCAAGACCTGAACCTAATCGGGTGGGTTGGAGTGGCCAGTTTGGTAGTGTGGCTCCTTGTAAGCAGCACAGTTTTCCTGGGTTTTTTTGCTCTTGCCCCTCTTCTCCTATCATTTTCTTTTGGTTAGCTGGGCAGACAGGGGTGGTTGGCTGGGAAGACCCTCCACCAACTTTGTTTCCTCTTAGTTGCCAGGGCAGGGGGGGAGGCCACATGGTTGGTGGATTCCTCTTTTGTGGGTAAACTATTTCCCCTCTATCTTTGTAGTTACTATTATTTTCTTTTTAGTATATTGCTATTTTTTTCACTTATACCTCCTCACATTGTTTTTGTCTCTCTGTCTTGGGGGAAATAAAAGGTTCATTTCATTGGAGTTCCCACTATTTTTGTCTTTAAACCAAGACACAAGTATACACAAAAAAGAAATTTGAAACCACTAAGTCCCACAAAACAAATCCAGCAAGCAACATCAGTGCTTCAGGCGGAGTTGTTCTACTATGAATCACTAAGGAACAGAAAAGCTCTTCAGCAGCTAAACTTGCTCTAAACATACCGGTTGGAGTCATCTGCTGCAAAGAGCTGTATTTGCTGTTTCTTTTTTTTATCCCCATCTGTTTAAATAGTTGAAGCTTGGAAAGGATATATTCAAATTGTGATTCCATATTAATTTGAAGGAGAAAAGGCTTTCAATGCTACAGAGTGAAAATAGACTGAAAAAAAGGGAGTGGAAGAATAAAAAGCTCATTCACTCAACTTTTTTAATTATTATTATTTTGTAAAATATATATACCAAAAGTTTTGTTCTGTTTTTATCATGTGAAGTGTCGCAGAGGTACAAACATAGTGAACTAGGAGGTGCCAAAGATATTTTTCAGGACATTAGATAAAACTTGTCCAAATGATCTCATAAATATCCAAGAAATCAAGTCTATGCTTTTTCTTTTCTGTTTACAGAAATCTTTTTGGAGGTGGTTGCCATTAGCTGTCTTGAATTCCTTTCTTGGTATATGCATTTTAATGAAATATTTTTCATTCCATACTGTTCTAAATCAAAATACTGAAGTCAGATACATTGAGCAGCTGTAGGTTCCTTGACCAGCCAAAGGAGATGAAGAACTTGCTCCAAATAACTAGTAGCGACTTGCAACCACTGCAACCATTTGCACCATTTCAACCAGTATCAGTGGAAATATGCTTTAAATGTAGACAGTCTTAACTGTATCTTGATGTGTTCTTCCCAGTGATCATGCCTGGAAATCAAGAATACCATTTATGTTTACAACCAATAAGCCAAATGTCTTAAGTGATTAGAAGAACTTCACAATGTGATTAGCTCCTATATAAACTTACTAAATAGTGTACACTGGACTCTAAAGGAACATCAAAATACAGTTTGACAGCGAATTCTATGAAAGAACAAATTTTAAAGAATTACCACATCTTTACAACTCAGCTGCCTGAAGTACACAAAACACTTTGTTTAAAAATTCTGATCTCACGCCGCAGATATCTGGATTGCAGTTTGGCTACTGAGAACTTCCACCTCAGAAATGAATCAGAAGCGTTTTTGTCCACAGTGAATAGAGATGAAAAGGTATTGTTCCGAAGTAAATGGAGTTCTAATGCCAAGAAAAAAAAATCCTAAATATTTCATTTACTTTAAACCCATTGTTACGGTAGGCACTTTTACTCAGTGCCACACACAACCACTTCAGTGCATTCATGTGAGTTTTGCTATTTAGGTTTAAACTAAGAATAGATTTTCAAGATAAGACATGCCAAAGCTAAAGATTTGTACTCGCTAAAATGCCAGAGCAAAAATAGCAATCCATCCTCACTTCTCCCACAAGAAGCTTTGCAAAAACTCTTTAAAACTCAATTCTTGAACTGTTATCCTTTCTACTTTACGTCTGAAAACATTTATTACAAAAATTCTAGGCAGCATGATTGAATTTTTCTGTGTCAATTTTTTCCAATCCTTTACATCCTGAAGGATACCTCCCTCATATAAAAGCTATTCTGGTCTCTCCCGATCCTAAGGGCCCATCTATAAAAAACTCACTTCCTTCTCACACTGATTATTTTTCTTCCTAAGAGATGCAAAGAGTGATCTCTGATAAGACATTTAGTCATTGGGAATGGGAGGCGGGCAGAGGGGAGCAGAATCCCTTTAGTCCACTCCAAGATTAAAGGAAAATGCTGATTCAGGCCAGGTCAGCTGTCAAACAACTTTATGCACAGGAAGTTTAACATTCCTAACATTGTCTCATTGCTACTTTTTACAATCACTACACATTCTCCTATATGAGAAAGAAAGTATCTGTTACTTTCAGATATAAAAATGGGACATACTCAAAAATCATCAATTCCATTAGTCAATATTAAATACTTTATTACCTTGGCATTTCCTTCATCAAGCCTAACTTGTGAGTGAGGCAACTGAACATCTCTGTGAATAGCACTCACAACATGGTATAGTCGAAATATGCACTTTTGCACAGGCTTCTTAAAAGCCATCAATTAAACAGCACCATAGATTTGTTGCGTTCAATAATGTTGTCAAATGTGCGATTGATGAACTGTCAAAGGAGAAGCATTTCACTGCAGAGCAGTTCATCACAAATGAGTTCTTGGGACGTTCACTCGATCCAGGTGTCACCTTCCTCCATGCCAAGGGTAGGAAGAAAGAGCTGCAAATAGAGAACAGAAGATGCAGCCTGACATCAAAGTCAGCTCCTGCCTGTACTGTAAGTACACACAATAATTCCAGCCAACTACAAGCACCTTGGATATTCTACATAAAATGAGACTGGCCTGTCTCCTCCTGTACATACTATTTTAAACAATTCACAGAATCACAGAATGTGCAAAGTCGGAAGGGACCCACAAGGATCGAGTCCAGCTCCTGGCCGTGCACGGGACCATACCCAAGAGTCACACCATGTGCCCAAGAGTATCATCCAAACACTTCCTGAACTCTGCCAGGCTTGGTGTTCTGACCACTTCCCTGGGGAGCCTGTTTCAGTGCCCAACCACCCTCGGTGTGAAGAACCTCTTTCTAATGCCTAACCCAAACTTCCTCTGACACAACTTTAGGCCATTCCCTCAGGTCCTATCACTGGTCACCAGAGAGAAGAGATCAGTGTCTGCACCTCTTTCTCATTGCATCCCAAATGTTTCTGCACAATGCCTACACATTTCTGTTCTGCAAGACTACAGCAGAAAATGTAATTGGTTTTAAGCTTTCAAGAGAGGAAGTAATTTTATTTAAAGATTCCTTCTCGCACTGGTTATTTTTCTTCCTAATAGAAGCAAAAACCAATTTTATTTAAAGATTAAGAGAGGAGCACACCATGTATGGTTAAAAAGATTCACTGTGATTAAAAAGACTCACTATGGTTCAAAGACTCATCTTTGAACTTATTTTGCCAGTTTTGCACCATCTTCAAACCATAAAAACATTACTCCCATTTTACAGATGAGGCTGGAATGAAGCCAGATTTGCCATTCATTCCTATTACCACTATTTTAGTTTCAGACAGAAGACAAAAACACTGTTCATCACCTTTGCTTGAGGACAATTTTGAACACCACAATATCAAAAATAAGTGAATTAAACAGCAGTTTCTCAATCTAAAATTAGGTACTTCTAAAATTACTAAAATTAGTAACTTCTTACTAGTATTTCCAATGTCAGCATGTAGGAAAGGAGAACACATGAGAAGATCTGCTCTTACAGTGTCAACGTTATTTCAAGTATGTTCAAGGCTTCCCTAAGCTTTTTAAAATAAACCAGCATGGCAGATTGTTTCAGTTTTATCCTTCTTTGCAAAAGGAAGTCACAGTATCCTTGGCTACAACCTTCACTCCCGTAGACTACGCAGATGATTTCCTACAACAGATCTTATCTAACCTTCTTTGATGTAGCCAGAAGAAATATGTCATTAGATGATGCACAACATTTCTTGTTTCTACTAATCCAAGGCTATGCAGTACACAGCTTAAGGGATCAAAGAGATGAAAAGGTCACATGTTACAACAAAGGAAAAAAATGTTAAGTTTCTGAAACCACTCTTCCTAATGATTGTATGTCACTGCATCAAGACTATTGTCTGGACTTACAAAGCAAAATGAAAAACATAGATTTTTTTTTTTTCGTATTTCCTCTCCCCGTATACATCCAGCAAACAGCCAAAAAAAACAGGGTAATTATGATATGTTTGCATGTTAATATGCAAATTCAAAATAATGATAATGAGAGCTATTGACAATCCTTATATCTTATCATCTGCTTAGGACAAAAAGCTCAGTAGTACTTATTAGGCAGCAAAATAGGACATGAGCAAAAATGATCAATATAAATCATCTCAAAACCACTGCTCCGCATCTGGTGCCATCATTTTAGTCATTATGGGATAAAAATGCTTTGCAAATAAGCTAACATTTCCAGCAGATTGCATCTTTCTCGGTTGACCTTCAGATACCTCATCCCCCACCCCCATTACCACTGCAGGAAGAGTTTAACAGTGCAGCCAGAGACAAATCTCACAGCACCAAAGCTGCACCTGCCACCACTGCTGATCCCTAAAGCCAGGAACAAGGCCAATGAATCTAATGTTATTCATACCCCCAGAGACAACTGCAAAGGCCAAAATATACACCTTGTTTCAGTCTAATGCATTTCTTGCTACAGAATAGCATCTGCTTGATTTCACTTGTAAAAGACATACATCGGAACATCAGAAATATGTAATTGTAGTTGTGATGATTCCCATTTTGCTGTGAAGCTATATACCAGAAAAATACTGCTATTACTAATGCATTAAATCAGTTATATGCTTTATAACCTAATTGCGTTGTTTCTAAGTTCGTTGTCTGATCTGCCCCTGGAAATGCAGTTTATTTTTCTGCACAAGGAACAAAAAATAGTACCATGAATACATTTCAAAAGCAGATAATATAATTAGGAGTGGAGTTCTGGTTTAGGAGGAAATAGAAGGGACAGTTTGTCTGACACAAAAAGCACAGTGTACTATCTTGTTAAGCAGTGTTGAGTGAAATGGTTTTTCTTTGGTTCACCCACAGTTAGGCTTTACCTTTTAATAGTAAAAGAGCATTTACGATCAACAGTATTGAACAAATCATTGAACAAGACCAGAGGGCAAAGCACGCTGCTGAAACAGTCCACAATACACAGGCATAGCTGGAAGGAGTGTGACCACACACAAATATACAGCCAAATCCTCCTTCCTATACACTCTCCTCATCAGCCTGTAAACCCTCGGGACACTCACAAAATGACTATGCAGAAGTTTGATCTCAGGTTTTTTGTTTGGAGTCTCTAGAGGGTTTGCTGGGGTCTGTTTGTTTGAGGATTTGTTTTGTTTGGGGTTTTTCCTCCCTGAATCAAGCAGGGTAGCTGAAGAGAGTATATGGGGCAATAGGCTCACTATAAAAAAACAAGATGAGGCTTTATGATATTGTTCTCAATCCAATTTAAGACAGAGAGCAATGATTCTATAATTATTACATTTCTAGGTATGCACCAATGCTTTTAAAGATACATCTATAGTCCATGTAAGAAAACAGCACAGTGAGCAGTGCTGTTTGCAGCAGCTTCCCGCCAGACTCAGTTCCTGAAACACACAAGGTGCAAACTGAACAAGGAATTAATGGAAACCAATGAATACTCATTTCTAAGGAACTATTTCTCTATCATACATGCCTCCTAATTTCATCACCCATGTTGAAATTGCATGTAATAAGGAGAAGATGTTTGAGCCAAAGAAAGACAGTGATTCAGATGCAGGAGAAGCAGGAAGAAGGTGGAAGATGGAAATGAAAGAACATAAGCCCCTCTTTGGGTCACTCCAAGAGACCAACAGGAATTCCAGCTAAGAGACAAAATAGAAGAAAAATAGGGAATGGAGAAGATAATAAAATAATACATGAGCATTTTTTTCTTCGAATCCTGTCCCTTGCTGCCCTCCACACATACCCAAAAAAGGCCACTTCTGTCCTTAATATTCTGTAGTCCTGCCAGGAGCTTTGAAAAGGTAAGATTTGGGACACACCAAAACAATCCCAATCACAAACAATTAATTTGAGCTGATGATCAGCCCTATCAGTTTTTGAAGTGGATGTACTGATCAATAGTGCTGTCCAAAGACATTTCCCAGTTTCTTTTCCTATATTTAGTTCAGTCAACTGAAGAACAAAATTATTGTGTTGCTGAGTCACAACTTTACTCATTGCACCCTTTTAAAAAACTTTCCCTCCATCTCAGTAATCATTCAATTCAAAAGCAAAGACCTACACAAACAGAGGGAAAATATAACAATAAAATCCAGCACAACAGCCCAGGTTTCAAAGCTACACTACATCAGCTGCTAGAAATTTTCAAAACAAAATTCCTGTCTTTTTAAGCTCCTTTCCCTCTAGAGAGTCCTTTTCATATACATATTCTTTATACTTCTCTTGCACATACATAATGCACCTGGTCTGCCTGGCAAAGAGAGAAGACCAAGACAGATGAATTTTTATGTATACAAAAATGTACTAACACTAAATAATAATATTCTCTGTATGATGACGCAAGAATGAAAACTTTATAGTGAGCTCCTAAAAAACCCCCACAGAATAAGTTTGTTTTTCTAAGCCTGTGTAGTTCATTAAAGAGAAAACCCCCCTTTGACAGCTATAGCATGTTTTGTGAATACAGCAAGGCTCTGTATTTTTTCTTCTAATCTTGGTTCATGCAAATAGCTCCATTCAGTTACCAATTTATTCAGAACCGATGAACCCCCAGGGAGTTGCAAAAACAGGAGAGCTTATTTTCCAGTCCATCAGTAAAATGAAAGTGTGATGTCTTCTAGTTCCATGAACAAATCTGGAGGGACAGGAGTAAGCAAAATCAATTAGGTCCAGTCCCTTAACTAGAAATACCTGCATTGGTAAGTAGACTTCAGAGGGAAGGTTGTCATAAACACAATTTTTCTTAGTTTTTCAGTTTATATAAGGCAACAGGAACTAATAAATAAATAAATAAATAAATAATCCATGATTCATATGGATATTCCTCGAATCATCAAGCACTCTAGGTTGGGAAAGACCTTTGGAGGTCATCTTGCCCAAGACCTTGCATCATGCAGGGCTAACTTCAAAGAAAGATCATTTTGCTCCATACCTCATTCAGTCTACTTATTAAGAGAAATCTGAGAAACCTCTTCTAGTGCTTAACCATCCACACTGTGGGTATTTTTTAACCTTTTACCTAATCAGTATTTTCCTGCAACACCACGTGACTGTTGTCGTCCATTTCTACTACGCATTTCCGACACGATCCATCTCCTCTAAATGCTGTCCTTTAGATAGCTGAAGTCAGCAGTCAGATCTCCCTTCATTCTCTCATTTTTAACTTCAAGCCTTCCCCTGTGAACTTACGCCTTTGTCCCCAAACCACCTCAACATTCCTCTGCTGGACTTGCTCTTCTTCAAAAACTCTTCTCTTGCACTGCAAAGCCCCACAGTGGAAGCAATTCCCCAGATGCAAGATCCCAGGCACTGGTTAGAGGGGAGCCACTGCTCCCCTTTACCTTCTGGTTGCAGTTTTGCTAATACAGAACAGTCTGTCGTTGGCCTTCACTGTCTCAAATACACAATACAATAACATCCAAGATACTGCAACACAATATTTAACCAAAAGGAGTATGATAAAAGACAGGCTGGGGAAAAAAAAAAAAAATAGAAAAAATGCAGTTAGAAGTGTCATTGACTTCTTTATAACATTGGAAAAATTAAGACTGAACATATACATTGAAAAAAGATCAAAAATTTAGTAACGAAAAGTTAAATTTCATACCAAATAATTATATATTTAGTCACTATACAGTATATAGTGATAGTTAGAGATCAAAAAGAATGAAATATTCTTTGTACTTACTATTTCCAGGGGTTTTTTTAAGTAATGATTTAGGCAATTAACATAGTATTTTAAAATCATTCTACTTAGATTAATCCACTGTGTGTGGGGAAAAAAATATTGTTAAAGCAGGTTGTCTTCCTGTGCTATTTTTCTCCAGTTCATATTAGCTGTATTAAATACATCCAATCCTCAAAACAAGACAGAGGATTAAGCTTTTGATGAGGCTGCCTGAGCAGCCTAAGCAACGGCACGCACGGAACCGGTGTCCTGTTGGCCAGAGAGGCTTTACTCTGAAAGGTATCTGGCAACAGAATTGCGGTCTCCATTTATGAGTCTGAGGATCAGCAATGAAACCCTACTGATGAACAGCATAAAAAAAAGCTAAGTACACTCACAAAGCCTTAAATCACAGCAAACTTAAATGTCATGAAATACAAACTATTTCTGGCAAGGCAATTCCTCATGGACTCTCAGAGAAGACTAAGCCATCTGCTTACTCAAGAATCAATCCTGATGAAATTAAATGAAACAGGATAGTATTGCATGAGATCACAAGAAGTGCACTTAGGTGTTGCAGAGCAGTGTTTTGCCAACAGTTGAGCTCAGGATGATGGGATTCAGTATGAAACGTATGAATTTATCACCATCAATGAGGAATCGAAACCATCACTTAGCGTACTGGCCCAAGAGTGAACTAAGATGAAAAGGAGAACTTGAAAAATCCTTTAATGATGCTTTTAGCACATGTCAGAAAGCAATTCTGCCAGTTTTATACAAAACGAGTATCTGGCAAGATAATAAAGCAGTTTGTTTACTTATGTGCAAATCACACGAGTACGTACTAGTGGGATTTGATAGAGACTGTGCACTGCATCAGTGACTTTCTGGACTCTCAGCACATCACAACAAACATGTTTATTCACAATAAAACCTAGATTTTACTGATAATGCTTAGAATATTAGTGTTGCAATATCTGAGTGTTATGTTGCAGCAATGTTTATTCAGTAACTGAGACAAAGAGGATTTACCATGCCTTTCTGAAAACAAATGTTTCTAGCCATTTTTTGGTACTGTTCATTGTCCAATAAAATAATATTTCTATTCCTTAGATGGAAATTATTTTGGACATTTGGGAGTATAAGATGCTGGACTATGTGACAGTTGCAAATGCTATCTTCCCCATTTTGAAAGGTCTCTATTCTGTCATTCAATATTTTTTTCATGAAACATCAAGCACTGATGCTGCTCGGTGGCTGCTTCTGGCTGAAAGTCCTGCTAAAATAGATATTCTAGTTTTCACCTAAAATTGTAAGTGATTTTAACAGACTTTTGTTTCAGAACAGAGAAATGAGAAGCAATATCAGCTGAGTGTCTTTGACAACCTGCACTGTCAAGAACGAATAACACGTATTATAATAAAAACCGTTACACATAATTATACAGGAAAATAGCATAAGAAGTTCACTCCTTCACACATATCATGTCTTCAACAGTAGTTCTTCTGTTTTGTTTTTCCTTTTCTATTTTCTGTTTTCTAAAAAAAACAAAAAACCAAGGAACAAAGCTGACAGGGACCCAGGCAGGACACCACACATGATTCTCTGTAGCCTCTTTCATCTGGAAATAGCCTTCAGAGCAGCACTGACAAGACCACTAAACTTCCACTCTGTGGTTGTAAGTTAACAAAAGAAAAAAAAAAAGAGGAAGTAAATGCAAATGAAATACTACCTTTTCCCTTCTCAGGACCCAATAGGATTATTGCATTTTGCATCACCGCAGAAAACTAGAAACAGTTTGAAATCAAAAGATGCAGAGGCAACAACACTATGCATGAGTGCTGCTTAGGAGTCTGACACTTCCGTGGAAACCAGATTTATGGACTTATATGTTTCAGTCATAAATACACTGCAAATATCATCCAGATTTTTAATAACCTGATGTAGTACGTGATTGGTTTTTTACCTGATGTACTAATTCTCCCCTATAGAGTCAGATTGTGAAGTCTTTCCCTGCAATTGCAATGTTTGGCTTCAATTATTATTCTTAATTAATTATTTGTGCTATCGATACTGCAACTCAAACGCCAACTAAATAGAAATTTACTTATAAGGCAATCTAACTTCCCTACTCCCTCTTCCCTGATAAAGTTGATGAAATGAACACTGAGGAGCACACCAAGAGAAGTGGAAGAAAGACAATTCGGCTCTTCAACTTTTCTCATGGCACAAGCTAGTCTTTCTCTCTAGACCAAAATTTGACTTTCCTCTGGAAGAGAGAATGGCAGGGAGAGCCCTTAGAAGTACAACCCACCTCTGAAACTTATTTCACACCCTTTTAAGACAACACCCCCAACCACCAATGTCCCTAAGAGTGGACACAGAGCTCATCCAAAACCCCAAGACTACAGATTTTAATAGAAAAATGTTCAAGAAACCAACTCACCTCTTTTACACACTGCACAAAGAAAGATGAAAAGTGAAGTGGGTGGGAATTACTGAATTGCAGAAATTATGCATTAGATGAGGAAGAAAATGTGTCTGTCTTCAGCTTTCTTGGAGCCACAGACACACAGACTGCCAGTCTTGATTAAAAATAAAAACTGAAAAAATAGCAAAGTACTTAAGCAGCAGTGTTGTATAACCCTAGGTTATATTTTTGTCCAGTAATTTAACATCTTACAAAAGGGAAAATTAAGTGAAAGTTAAAAGTTATCTAGTATAATTCAGATCATAGGACATCCTAATACTGCTTTCATAACTTACATTGTGAATGTATGTGAAAATATATTTTTATTGTGATTTTACTCAGAAAGTCCTTCTTGGTTTTGAAAGTTCTTTCAGTTTAATATTTTCTAGCAGAACATGCAGGCAACAGCATACTTGCTTCCTCTTTTCTTTATACACTAGATATTCGTAACATTTTTTTGACATATAACCTTTTCCAGCTGATATTCCAAGAACAACTTTCTTGCATCTGTATATTACCTTCTTCCAGAAAATAGCATAATAATAATAATAATAATAACAGAAGCAAACGTTTAGCCAGAAGTTTCCCTCACTACTTCAAGTGCTAATTCAACCCTGCCACCCCTCAAAACAAATTTAATTTACAGCAGTTGAGCTCAACCTCACAATCAGACCCTCTATCACCAGCTAACTGGCAATCCAGTGTTTAAATGTACTTAGCACCCCTACACACTCAAATGCAGAAAGATGACCTTTTCCATTTCAAAAACATAAATATTTGGCCACTCCTACACACTTCCATTTTTATGTAGTTCTAAACCAATGACACTGTGAAAGCATAACCAGCCTTATACTCTCATTTATTTGACTTACAGAAGCATCTGCCTTTTACCCTCTATGTAGGTTAGCATGAGATTTTTTTAGTTTCAAGAAAATCATAGCACAGATATTTTTGTAGACTGTGTATAGCTGCTAGTTCAAAGTTGTGTAGCTAAACATGGAGTTTCTCAGCATAGTTGTCTTAATTGAGTGTGGGTTCAAACAAGTTCCAAAACATTGTTTCAGAGAGACTTCCATTATTAATACTGTTCTCATATTAGTGTCATTTTTGTCTGAAAAAATGTCTTTTAAGTGTCAGTTGTCACGCCTACTGGAACTATATTGTTACCTGTACAGAATTCCCTGTACAGACAAATGAGATGTCCCTTATTCAGAGCTGGACTGGAAGAAGCAGGGGAACCAATACACGCAAAGACTCAAGATTATGTGAAATACAGAGTGGTCATGGAATCTTCTCATGCACACCCCTGAACAGAGAAGAATCCTTTCTCAACAAAAGATATTTGTTCATAATTTTATTTCAAATATTTACCTGAGCTGTTTCCTTTTTCCTTTGTTTGCAAGGTACTTTAAGGTAGTAGAAGACAGAGAGTTACAAGTGTACTACTCCTATCAACAACTTGAAAAGCCTGTTATCTCAAAAGAGGCTCAAATTTGCTAAAAGGATGGGACAGAGGTCGTATCATGCATCACTTACAATGGTAAAGCCATATTGAAAATGAAGGACAGATTATTTCCCCTATGTCAGCATAAAGTCTATTCTTCCTTCACACTTTTGCTATATGTAGATTGGGGGCTAAGTAAAATACCGTCTCTCACTCCTTTGATTCACACAAGAAGTAATCCTTTCAGAGAACCAGCATCCTTTCAGTGGCTGCCTAACGTGAAGAGGCTAAGTAACACACAGGAGACACTGTGCTGTAGGGCTGCCAGCACTCCCTTCCCAGATTGCAGCCGGACTCAAACCTACCTCCCACCCCCCTTTATGTTTTTTATTTTGAAATATGATCTCTTACCTTTCAGCAAAGCCCTCTTACTTCCAGCTTCGAAGGCTTTCCGGGGTCAGCAGGGGACAGACTCTTTCCTCTTGGAACTATTGCCAAAACATACTAAGCATGTAGCTGAAGGAGAGATAGAAAAGGCAGGAAGAGAGCTCGAAGGGCAGTCTGGGAGAAGTAGGATGCTCACCCATAGGATGGCAATCTTGGCTCCAGCCTGATGCTTGGTGAGTATATAAATAATTTTGCTAAACATTTTAGGCAGCTTTATTTCCAGGTAATACTGCAGGACTAAATTCTTCAGCCCAGAGCTGCAAATCCCATTATCGTTAAAATAACAGTGTGTTACAACTGCGCAAACATTAATAAGACCAACGCAATCACAGAGCTCAGTTTCTGAAATTGAACACAGCTTTCATAGTAAAAACTCGCATCAAAAAAGTTCAAAGCGTTAAATAAGAAACATGTAAGTTGTCAGAGCCGAAGACACAGTAAACAGTACACATTTTTATCTTACTACCAGACCTCCTCACAGCCCCAGAGAGCCACATCTGCACACAAAAGAAACAACATAAATGTCAACAGACCACTTCAGAAAAGAAATAAGCATCAACACTGGATCCTAAATTCTTCTTACCTGAGTTACAAAGTACCATCATTTCTGCTCAATTTCACAGTGGATCAGCTGCCTTGGGATGCTGAAGCCTATCCAACAGGCTTCGGCTTTCTCTGGTGTCTCCCAGGGCCAGTTATTCTCACATCCTTCACACTGTTTTGCCTAAAGCCTGCAGGCATTATTCCCTATAAACAGTCATGCTTAGTAACCCGGTTTAGTAACTCTTCCAAAGACAACAAAGTAATTCTGTCTTTCAAAATGCACTCTGGTTTCCTATCAGGTGTAAATCCCTATAAGACAAGGCTCAGAGCCCTGTTTCTGCCTGTAAGTGTAAGAGCCCACAGAAAAAAAAGCCCTTTAAAGCCTTCTTTCATATTTTTTGTTCTTCTCCATGTTTGCGTTTTAAACAGATACAATTCTTTGATGCTATTCTGTGTACATTACAAATAAAATAATGCTACTTCTACTTTTTGTATTTATGAGGAAAACAATCTACTTCTCAACAAAATGTTTTAAATAACTTTACCGCTTCAGAGAACTTCACAAGAAATTCTACATTTGCAGAGAGTGACTTCTATCCCAACACCATTGATTTCAAAGACACAGTAGAAAGTTCGGTGATAGGTGGGCTTAGAGTAATCTCAGTCAAGAAATCACAGTAGGTGATCTGCTAAAAGCTGCCTTTGAAAAGCAGAAACCAAACAATTCTGTTTTGAAAGAGTGCAAAACTATTAATTTTTTTTTCTAATAAGTAACACATTAGAACTTCAGAGTCATAAATTATGACCTGAATAACGATTAGAAATTTGTTTTTAAAGACACATCATTAAGTACAGGATTTTTTTTTGTTATGATAATAGCAAGACAAAAATCACATGGACGGTGTCAGACCTTAAAAAAGCAGGGAAAGGTTAGTATTTTCTTATCTGAACAGGCTGTCAGGCCACCACCAAAGGCTTATAGATGAGTAAAGTCCAAGCAGATCAGGTACAACGTGATTATAAATTGGGGGCTATGTATATATATTTCATTTATGTAGTCTTGTGTCTAATGATTAAGTCTCATAACCTTTACATGGGCAATATTTAAGGACTCAAATATTGCCACCACTTCGAAGTTCCCAACACGTATCCAGTAACAGCCTTTGACCCTCACCATAAAACCAGCCAGATGTGCAGGTTCACATCATCCACAGCAAATCCTTTAACCCTCCCCTCCACGTTCCAGGCACAGGCTGCTGCTGACATTTAGCAAAATCCTTCTGAACTTCTTGATCCATGATCCCCTCCCTTGTCAAAGCACAACTGTTTAAGTATATCCAGGCAGGACACTCCTGTAGCCATGTCTACATCAACCACCCACCCACCCACTCCAGGAGGTTTTTTGCTAGTTACAGACAGAAGCTGACAGTCCAACTGCTCATCACTGGGAACAAGGAGCAAACAGGATGGAAGCACAGCATTTTAGGAGGTTGCCCAGCTGACACTTGCATTTTAGCAACTTTCTACTGGAGAAATGTGTCTTCTACAAGTTCAATGGCCTCTGTTTCCCTCCTTCTGTAGTCACAGGTTCAGACAGGAAAAACATCCTCCCTAGGAGGAAAACACCTTTTACAAGCATCCCTTCTCTCTTCCTCCTCCAACTACAAAAACAATATAGCAACAACAACATCCCAGTTCCTGCTCAGCTATCATCTCCGGTGTAGATGTGCTCTCCATAACCTTACATGCCAGAAGACTCTGGGAACAAAAGGTTCCTTCCAGAGCTCCTCCTCTCATCCTTCCTTCCTTAACCCACAAGAAGGAAACGCCACCAGAGGTGGCCATGAGCCATCATCTCCTACACATCAGAACAAAGCCAAATACCTTTCAGACTCACCCTTCAGCGATCACCACCCTCCCACTTCTAGGATGGTCTTAAGGCTGTGCTAGCTATTATTTGTGTTGGTTTTAAACAGTGACTATGGCACTAATCCCTTTTTTAGGGCTGGGAAGGACCTACTGTTTCTCAAGACACGGAAGATGCTCCCACCTTCCCTGAAAGAGTTTGAGGACTGCTGGAGAAGACTTAGATTATACTGTACTAAAGATATCAAGTGCTCAGTGCAAATAGCATTTTAAAGACAGTTTCCTGACAAATATGGTGTGCCAACCACTAAAACCCAATACGCTTAAGAGAATGTCTGGTACAGCAAAGACACAAATTTCTCTCTCATCTTTATTTGATCAGATTTGAATGGAAGCTGAATGGGACTCCTGACAAAATCTGAAGCCAGCTCTTCAAACAGGTGGGTGCCAGTGAGGCACAGGGAATAACAAGGTGACTAGCAAACAGCTCCCCAGCTCAAGTTACATCTGCATCTCCATGCATCCATCTCCATCTGCTACAACCTGCAGCTGAGAAAGCTGCTTCTGCTTTAGGAGGGGACCTTGGCTACACCAGGATAACCTTGGTTGTTAAGGAATCTGAGCTGCATAATCAGGAGGGAATAATGCATCATGACTTTTCTTTTTCCTGTTTTATTGTTATGAAAAATCTACCAGCTCAAATGCTTTCAGATGGGCATTTCTCCTGACTCTAAGTAAATCAACACTTCCTAACTCAACCTTAGTTGTAGGCAGACCCTCATTATGTTAGCATTACCAATTCCAAAGAAAACCATATTGATGCAAAGCAGCCCAAAAAACTGGAAGTGCCACTAATTTAAAAAGTATTTGGGAAATCATAACGGCAGGGGGAAACAGGGGGGAAGTCTTCATAAATTTTTAGATACACTTTTAGCAAACTTTTAAAGCCAGACATGTTCCATTTCCTTTGTTTTTTTTTTTTTTAATTTACTATCCTTGTTAGGAAGATGCAAAGTAGAATTCCCAGATATTATATACACAAAAAAATTACAATATTACAATTATTCTAAGTATTTTTTATTCACTGTTTTAAGTATAACTTTGAACAGAAGACTCCTTTAATATCAAAAAGTATTTTATTAACTACACAGTAGCTATATACGTACTTTTTTTTTTTTAACTTACTCCCTCATGGAGTAAAACATCCTAATGAAAAAAAGATGAGATGGGTAAAATTTACTGTGCATATCTTCTCACAAATTATAGTGTTTACCTCTCAAATTTTATTGCAACAAAACCAGCAAATATCAGCACTCATACCTACATCTTTATCAAGAAAGAAAAGATTATACCCTTCTATTCAAGGTCAGGAAACATTTTATTAGCCCCAGACTTTTATTCCCAGCAGGAGGGAAGAAAAATGCAGCATGTGTTAATCAGATCATAAGCACCTCCATATTATCAAAATATTGGTGCAGTCACAGATGCATCTTAACCAAGTTTGAAATAGTTCAGAGGGAATATTAGAGACCTGATCAGTCCTCATTTTGTTTGCTTAACTGAAACAAAATAAAATGAAGGTACAAGAAGAAATAGTTTTTGTCTTTATTCAACTCACAGCCTCACAGATCATGCTAATGCTTAGATCTTAAAATCAGAGGCAGAAGGAGAACACAGGAAGAATACCACTTCTCTTGATTAATTTTTAATATTATTTGACAGCTTAAAGATCTACATTCTTTTTGCTTCAATATAATTCACTTTTTATTATCATCAAAACCCAATTCAGTGAGTAGAAAGATATTCTTTCCCCCCTAGTAATTTTCAGACATTCCTCCAGATAGGATAAAGGATGGGGATATATAATCATACAGAGCCAGAGGCTCAGGATTTCATGAAAAATGTTACCAGCTAACTAAATTCTCCTCCATAAGGTGTGCTGCTTGCCAGAAAACCAGAGAATACTCTGACCATGGATAAGGAGAGAGGTTAAGAAGGGTAAAGTAAACATAACCTTCTCTTCCTAAAGTCTGGGAAAAGAGAATGACTTCACAGCCTGCTTCAGAGCTAATCTTAGTTTGGACTACTTCAGACCAGTCAAAGGGAAAAAGAAACTAAGTAAATTCCAATGTGAAGAAAACCTCAGAATCAAACAGCCTGGTCCCCTGCCATTTTTTGGTGCCTCTCCTGGAGACACGTTCAATATTTTAGCTAGTGGAAGACACCCACTTCTGAGAACTCATATGCAGATTCTCTTGCAGACTTTGCAGACAAAGACAAGCTATTTTCTTGCACTCAAACATAGTGGTAAGGGCCACGCAGCAATGGTAAGGAATACCATTAACAAATAATACATACACTCCATTCTTGCAGTAAATTCTTTCCTTCAAGAGATTTAAGGAGTGTCTTGATACAGTAACACAGAAATCAAGACCCTGATTAAACTTGATGACCAAAACCTGATGTTCTGGTGAAAGGTCACCAACCAAAATAAAGACCATAGCTCCCTAATCCGAAGCAAAGGAGATGAAGATACATGACTAATACATAGTTACTTCTCTTCATTGTAGTCAGTCTATCTTGGAAAACCACTTAACAATACATCTACACTGATAATGTCCTTTCTTTTATTTCCAAACTCTACAAGAAAAGTGTCTTATGTCCTAAGCATACACCAGACAAGCAAATCAAATCTTTTCTTACCCAGTAAAAAATTAGAAAACAAAAGAAAGGGGAGGAGGGGGAACAGGGAAGAGAAGAAAACAAAGGAGTTGTATTCCACTCTGTATTCCACTCTAGCACTCTATCACACTTTTCCTAATTATTTGTATACACTGATCATTAGCAGAGAAGATTCCACATTATTCTCATATAATATCTTCAAATTCAGACAATAAATAAAATTTTACAAATAAGTATAATTTGAAGCTTGAAAATTCATCACAGGACCTTTGCAAACTGAAGGGGTAGCTATATAATCACCAGGGAAAGTATGCTGTTATCCTTTGCAGATTAGTCACCAAGGGGTGCAACATACTTCACTTCTGCTTTATGTTCTGCTTATCCGTATGATTTATACATACGATAGCTATTCATTCTTTTAATGCCTTTGATAAAAGCCCAACCTAAAAATGTTAAACCCTACATGAACCATGATGTAGTTATTCATTACGTACTTTAATGCAGTGTGTACCAGAGCAGTCAGATAAATGAGTCTACAATCATTTTTGTACATTTTAAGTACGGCCTTATCTCCTCATTTGCTGGCTTCCTTGATAGGAACTTCTAACTGTGACTAACATGTAGAGTACATAGTATCTTAAGTACCATATCCATGAGAGGCGAGATCTTACATTGACCAGTTGAGAGTCAACAGCAACATCATTACTTAACATAATGGGACAAAACATTCAACCATTTTTGAGAAGCGAATGTTTCTTTTCCCTCTTGAAGGAAAAGAAAAATAAAGGTTTGGACCTTTACTGTCTTAAAGGGAAACATTCCTAAATTTCTTGCCAAGAATTTGCCTCCCCCTACAATTAGTATATGGTATGCTATACAGTTTTCTTCAGTTATTTCCTAATAGCATGTTATTTCTCTTCACCAAGAACACTACTGTACTTAGTAAGCATAATTTCCAACAGAGAACTGAGAAACTACACCATACCAACCAACTCTTAGCAAGGCACTTTCCGATCCTTCCACACTGAACAACGGCAATGTGATTTGCTGGCAAGGATTTGGCTTGGCTGTCGATGCAAAATGCTGCAAGGATTTATCCTCAATCAGAGTTTAGGGTTAGGTTAGACTCCTTTAAGCACATAAATCTTTGATGTATCTTCCTTAACTAAAACTTACCACTTCATTTGCAAGCTACCTTTGAAACAAATGTGAAACTATTCATTTACAAAGCTGATTCCTGTGCTTGCAGCTCAGAACAATCCACGGAAGCCTAGACTGATGAAGAGTATGATATAAATCTCTTTGCTCAAAAACTATACAAGGCTTCCTGTATCAAGCTTAACACATTTTTTTCTAAATAAATCTGTATGATTATTAAGCTGTGTTCATACAGCTCAGCAAAATATTTTAAAGGTAATTAACATTCTGCGAGATCAGGTCTTTTGTAAATGGCCGTATTTTCCCTGAGTTCAGAATACAAATGGATTAGTTCCTCATGTGCGAATTGGATGCACTACTTACTGGCATCATACAGATTCAGTTTCAAATCAATCTTACATTACTGGTGGTGACAATACTGTCAAAATAGCAGAAGTCTATAAAAACATAATATGCAACAGATCTATGCCTAACATTTCAAAAATCATGAATATATCATTAACAGTCTTGCAAAACTAAACAAAATTGCAAGAAAATGCAACTACCATGCACCACAGACACTGAGTCCTAAGTGATAAAGAAGAAATTATCTTCAGGTAACTAAGCTGCGAACAGAGTCCCTCTAGAACTGTTCCCCTTGTCTTTGGTCGTAAGCCACTATTCTATACCAACAAGAAGATTAGAAGCATACCTAGAGGTCACCTGGAAGCATGACTTAGTATTTACAGACAGGGTTTTCAATAAAGCAATATTTTTACTGATGAAGGAATGATGCTTTAATACTAGAAACTGCTTTCACTGAAAAATTGGTTGTAATGTCAGGTAAAATAAAGGTTTTGCTGCTAAAGTACTAAAAGTACTCAAGAGAGCATAGAAAATTGGGGATTTATGTGGAACAAGAAACACAGATGGAAATAACTTTTAACTTGTTTATCCATGAATCCAACTCAATTACACGCTCTAAAAAAATTCTTTCACTATCAAATATTAAACAAAATTTCACAGAATATTTAAAACCAGCTTCTCTCACTGTGAGGCAAGAAATGTGTTTGATTTACACATGTTAATGTAATTATGTAAATGTCAAAACCTTCACCATGTCCTGCAAATAGTTTCATCCTCTTGGGAGTTTTATCTACTCAGTTTATTCTAAAATGTCCTTTTCATCTCTTAACAGATTCTCTTCTGTCCCACCTCAACTCCAGGAGGCAGCAAGTAGGAATCAGGCTGACACCTTCCCTGCCAGGCAAGCATACCTCTTTTGACAGCAGAGAGCACAGGAATCAAGGATGCCTTCAGCCTACAAAAGCAAAAGCAAGGTCACAGGAGAAGCCAGAAAGCTGGGCTTGGCCCCCTGATCTCTTGTTCAGTTTCCTGATGCTGCGACAAAGATTCAGAGAGCAGAGTCACTAACATTTCTGACAATCTGGGCATCCACCCAACACACATAACACAGATGCTAAAGACAAGCTAAGCCCAGACATGAAGTTTGAGACAGACTTTGTTTCTAAGAGCATGCTTCAGGCTGTCACTCACTATCAGTGCTCAACTACAAATCAAGGATACAAGTCACAATTACATTCTCTGCTACTTAAAAAAACAGCCACATGCATCTTCCTTCCCACCAGCTGTGAAACCTAAAGGTTGAAGAGAAAGATTCTTACATCAAAAAGGTCATTTTTGTCTTACTCTGAGCACCATTAAGGTCAAGTGCACTCCCCACGCTGTATGCTGCAATGTTTCTTTTCCTTCACTACAGAACATGAACACTTAAAGGACTCTGCCCATCCCCATTTCTTTTGCACCGCACATCCTCACCCTGTCTTCCCACAGAGAAAAAGCAGAGGCCTCACCACAAAATCCATTCCCTCATATATTTACTCTGCAGGAGAGAACAACAATGCTTTTACCTAGTAGGAGATACAAGGCCACCATGCTTACAAGAAATTGTTTTCATAAAAAAAGATCAAAGAACATGTTGTCATATGGTACCTTATAGAGAACCATTTCATAGTACACACAGACAACGCTGGAGCAGCTGTACATCTACCTAAGCCACTAAAACCACTCTGTTTCCATTTCACTGTCAACAAGGATTTATGGTAAGACTTCTTATCTGAATGAATAATCAAATTGCTTTAGGAGTCTCAGTTTTATGTTATCATACACAATTACATAAGAGCAATGGCAAAATGGATGTTATCTAATTGGTAGAGGGATTTCCAACGACTTTGAAGAGAGACTGTCCATAAACCATAAAATTAAGTAGACCATGGATTGCACAGCAATGAAGTGGAAAAAAAAAGATCACATTTATAGAGGAGATCAGTTAAATTACTAACCAAGAATATTAGATATCGAAGTATGGTTTTAAAAATATTACTGGAGGCAACAGTATCACAATACAAAAGTGCATGCACACAGCATGGCAATGCATTTGAAAAGATCGCTCTGCTGCTAGCAGGGTTCAGTTGTTCATGGAGGGATCAGACCAAAGGCTATTGAAATTCAGGAAATTGATATACTGCAGGTCAAGTGTTATCACTGTTTAAAATGAAAGTTTAGATAGTGCTCAGATGTAGGTATTCAAGGCATTTTTTGTTTCCTTCATCTGTTAGCTTAGCCAACACATCTTTTAAATAGCAATGATAATATCTTTAAAAATTATTAAATTATCTCTGAATTGTTCAAAAAAAATGTCACTAGGAATATGTTAGTTAACATTAGAATTACATTGACAAAGGTACTTCCACTTTTGATACCAAGTATCCAACCAAGCAATTACAACAGCGACTGTGGACTAAGAACTGCATTAAACTTCTTAAGCCAGTTTTCTATATGCACGAGCATAACCACGTGCAACAGCACCGCATCTGGCACTGCATCTGCACAGAACACACTATCCAGACCAGTAACACCATCTTTGAAAGGGGTCTGTGCATTTTTAATTGGTTTTTCCTCAGGTCATCTATCTCTGCTGCAGAATAAAAAAAAACAAGCACACACAAAAGGCAGTAAGTGCAAGCTAAGCCGTGTTTCACCTCCTCCAAAGATGAGCATTCACTTGGATTTTATCCCTCTTTTGAACAGTAATTCAGTGATAATTCTTTCTTTTCCATCCGGCATTACTGCAGCTTGTAACTGTTGTGATAACATATGCCTGAGAAACAGCTGTATCTCAGGCACAGAGACTTCCCTTACAACTCACTTCACAGTGTCTGATTGTTCTGATGCAATTTGATTTCTGCCACCGTGGTGGAAGAAATATGCCAGGCTTCTTATGTTTTCAGGAAACCAAGCCTGATGAGATACAAGCATACAACTGAAAACTCTCAAGGAGGGAACCTTGTCAATTAAGAACAAACTGTTAAGGGCAATAAGCAGCTGCTAACCACTTCCATTGGCTGGAAACAAAAATGACATTGTCCCACAGAGCTCCAAACATCCTTACCACCCCACTTTCACAACAATATTTACTGCAAGGCACAAATTCCCTTTTCATTATAACTCAAGATCCAGCTTCCTACTGCATTACTTAAAATAAAGAGCAAAGCGACACAACTTTAGAGCTTACTTGGTACTACTTGCTCTCCAATTTCCTTTTTTTTTTTTTTTCTCCACCTGGCAAGGACTTCAAAATTTAGCATGCAAGTTACACAGGCTCAATTCAATTCCTAGATAAGATCACAAACCCTAGATGTATGAAGCACTTTTAATCCAGGCTCCAATATGAGGGATTTAAGTACCTTGCAAGATTTTTGTCCTTAAACCTTGCAGATTTCAAGAAATGCAGGGTCAAATCTGAAAAACCAGCATCTTATCCTTCTGTCAAGGCCAGTATGCCTCCTCCATCCAACCCACTGATACTTCCTGTATCTTCTCTGGGTCAGTGTCAGGTCAGCTCAGAATGCCCCCACAGAGGTAGGAGGAAGGGACTGAAAAGGCCAGAATTGGTGAAAAAAAAATCTTTGTAAGAAGCATATCCATTATCCTCCAGCTGATTATATAGTGGTATCACTGAATAATTGTTGCAAAAGGTTTTCTGGGTCTGCTACAATCATGCAAATACAGTTCAAAATGATTCACAAAGGAGTTACTAAATGAGCACTGACAGCCTTGTTTGCTAAATTTCATCCAAGCATCTTTCTCACAATCTTAAAGTATGATAATTGCCGAAGCCTCTGGTATTTCCCCATGAAAAACAAATTAAGCTTTAATGAAATATGCAATCTCATTCCAACATACTGAGGCAGATTCAACCCTGCTTAATATTCCACAGCTAATACCAAACAACTCCTGGAAGTCAGGGTAACTTGGGCAGATGAAGTTTCCCTGGCAGTCAGCAGGCATTTGTTTGCCTCCTGCTTGATGTCAGGGACATGCAGGCGAATGTGCGTGTTCGATCGTGACAAAGCTGTCCATCCAACACAAGCAGTGGGCTGTCAGCAACCGATGGGATTGCATTTGTTAATACATCCAGACAGTCATAAGTCTCATGGCTTGTACGTTTTTAATTGCTGTAATTTAATTTTGAATTTTTGATTTGCAAGCCCATCAACAAATATAACAAACTATTAACCGGGGTACAATACCATCATTTGAGAGAAATTAAATGATACTGTGAAACAGTCTCATAGGTGTACACAGGCAGCCTGTGGTAATCCTACATACTTACCCTGAAACATGGCATTTTAGTTGATTCCTGATGAAAGCTTTTCCCATTTCACTTTTAAGTCCTCCAGACTTTGAAGGTGGAAATCAAGGACACTTTTAAAGACGCATCAATTACAAAAGGAGGGACTTTCATATTCTAGCCTTAAGCTACTAAAACTGGACTGAGCAATTCCACAAGCTGCATTAGATGTGATGAGTTGATTTCCAAAGACTGAGTGCTTATGTTAGAAATCGTTATGAATTTTTATCAAGATAGGGTGATATGTACATGCATACCCTCTACTTTTTCTTTTTTTTTTGGGGGGGGGGGGAGGAGTGGGGTTTTTTTGTTTGTGTGTGTTAGGCAAGGCTTCTTCTTCCTAGTACCTAAATCAAAAGCATAATAAAGGACTTTACTTCATTTTTCTTCTATTAAGGCAGTGCACTCCTAAACAACTTCTGGGTGCATTTTTCCATAACAAAGAAGTCACGGTGCTTTAACAGGTAGATGTAACATTTCATATTTTTATACCAATCTTTGAAAACATACCATAGTTCTTGCAATAGCAGAAGCAGTGGTGATGCAAAAACACAGAAAAACAGTCTCCCAAGTGAGACTTCAGCAAGAAAGCACATATTCCTAAGGGAGAATGCTGTTCTATCACATTTCCAAACAGCTTTGTAAAACGAAGCCAGACAAAATTAGCTATTATCCAAACACTACTTACTCGCAGAGCACCGTATATTTCTCATTCAGAGTGCTGCTCCAAGGGGCAGAGAGGTCCCTGGTCTGACAATAGACTGCTACCAGGTGGAAACAATTAAGGAAGGAAGCTCTCCTCCACTGTGCAAATTATTTACTAGCAATCCCCACTGAAGCTCATGCCACGACCTAATTTAACCACTTCACTTGCATCATGTCTCTCTCTTCCTGAGTGCCTACGAAAAGACAACCCCACAAATTCTCTATGTTTCTACAGAATATTTTGATTTCTCTAATTTGTCATAATAGTAGCTGTTTTTAAAAATTAGTCTACCTTCCTTCTGCATCTGAAAGCTGAAATAAGGAACATCTTTCTTTGTTGTGAGCCAGCTTAATTCTGTTTTCTAGCTATATATTAACTTCCATCAGGTAAAACTCTATCTCAGACCTAACAGCTCTAGGGTATTTTCTTGGGGTTTTGATTTTTTTTTTAAACGTGAAAAACAGGGGAAGAGAAGGAGGAGAAAAGATGTGCCACTGATATAGTAATTATATTTTCCAATAATCCTGGTTAGAAAGGACTGGCATTTTTGTACACAGTAGATTAACAATAATGCTAGTCTCTCTGCCTTATCTTTCTACATGATAGTCTTCTCATTGAATCCTACAGGCAAAGGAAGATTTCTTTAAAACAAAGGTTAACTTGTTGTATTCTGTCTATTTTAGCCGCACTATTTGGTAATCTTTGATATCTTGGTCATCTAAACCAACAAATCAGTATTCATCCCTTACCATAAGATGATTATTTCTAAAAGTTATGAATAAACAACCACACTCAAATTAAAGGAGAGAACCCTGTAATGTATGTAGGAGAAGTAAGTGTTTTAGACATTTGACTTGAAATAATAAGCCATTATAAATGGAGATACAGAAGGGGAGAAGTCTCTCTGGTAATGAAATTCACTGATCCTGCAGAAGCTGCACAGCTTTGTTCCCTCTGAGCAATATTCTCACCCCATAACTACTTTCAACTAGACCTAAATATTTTAAGAAGTTAGGCAAAATAAATCTTGCTCATACTGCTAGTATGTCATTCAGGCTCACATTTTTAAATCAGAAACATATTACACAGTAAGTGCTATCAGTACCAGTGCTATAAGCACCACCCACCCAAACATGTACCAATAGAACATGCACAGCAGGGGAAAACTAGAATTCAAACTGCCTCCACTTCTGTTTCCTCTTTATTCAATAAAAAAGCCATTGCCAAGTTTGCCAACATCAAAAGTAAGGAAGAATATCAGTTCCTGTCTCTTTCTCAGAAAGAGCTGGGAGAAGAGGATGAGGATGCAGCATCATGGTCTCACTGGAGATTGGTCACTCCTGAGTCTTACACTAATGTTCTGAACTAGAAGAGGAAGGAAAAGTGATCAATATCTGAGTTAATACTGTTTTATCATGAGCACGAATACCTTGTGCATGCAGTAAAACTCTTCAGTCCAATGCCCTTAAACATGCCTCAGTAACAGCAACAGAGAGAGCAACCACAGCCTCTGTATCTTATTTCCTAAGTACACAGACCAAAGGAAAAAAGAAAGATGAAAATAACACTTCTCACTGTGAAGAGATAAAGTAGGAACAAGACAGTTATGAAAGGGACATGGGTAACAGCTTCTCTTCCCTAAGACCTACAACACCAAAGAAGCAATAAAAAGCAGCAGCGGGAAATGCAGCAGGGAGAACCCCAACACACTCAATCCTCAGTAAAGACAGCCCAGATTAAAGTCTGTGGAGCTTTTTACATCACCATAGGGGTAGAGAGTGCCTACTTACTTTTCTACAGCTACAAAAAAATCCATGAAACAAGGAGTCCATTCCTCCATCACATTCAGAAGAAAGGTCTGGGCTTTTTTGGGGGGAGAAGGTGTAAAAATATGTTTTAGTCCTATCAAAAACATTAGTAAGAGTCCTTGAATTTCACATCATCCTCAACAGTTTAACAAGGTTAGCCTTGTTCTGGAAATATGAAGCGTTAGCAAAACTGTCAGCCCCGTAACATAATCATTGCTTTATTTGCTTGGCAACAAAGGAAACTTTTAATGGAAAGAGATTTAAAGTACAGAGCGGACATTCCTCTCCAGACTGTAACCTTTTCCAATAGAGTCTAGTTACAATACATCTGCTGACTATCTCTTCTAGAAGGGATTTGTAAGGCCAAACAGGTCACACACAATTTAAGAGGTTACAACACCACTCGACTAAAAGTACAACTTTACTCTGGAACAGTAGTTCATCTCCTACTTATTCCATACACTTGCTAAGGAAAGAAACACCACAGAGTAAGAGAGATGGTCCTTAAACAGAAGCAGAATTTGAAGAAAAGCACAAACTACGCAAACGCCTATGTGACTTCTGCCTACACATATCTGCGCTGGGGGAATATCCAATCTGAAGAACAGGCACACAATAGGTGTTCCCCATCTGTGCATTGGAGCGGTGCTGGTTTAAAGCTGACAAGCTTTAAAGCTGGTTCAGCCTGTTGTCTTGGTGAGTAAAACAAATAAATAAATGGAGACATTCTGCAAAAGGCTGATCTTGCAAACACACAGTCAACTATTAGCAAAAATTTTGTAATAACTAAGCAGACCTCTTCAGGCATTGCACTGTCGATTGAAAATTAAAACCACTACAAAGAAAAAATATCTGAGTAAATATCAAAACCAGCAAATACCTGGCGAAGAGGAAAAAATATATATTGCCCTTGAAGCATCTCTCAGTAGATTTGCTGCCATTATAGTCAGCAGTGCCCAGCTACATAAAGGCAAAGACTCAGGCACACCTACCTGACCAACAGCAGCGCTTCTGTGTCATTTGTTCCAGGGTTATTTTAAAAACTCTCTTTAAAAAAAAAAAATGGCATTTTTTCCACAGTAAAGAAGAAAAATCTCAGGAAGGTAGAAATGCAATACAATTGAGAAACCTCAAACTCAATACCCACATCAGAAAAACAAAACAAACAAAAAAAACACAAACAAAAAACAAACATAACAAACCAACACAACAAACCAAAACAATAAACCAAAAAAACCCACAATAAAAAAACCAACAGCAAAACCTATGAAATATTAGACTGGGACCAGAAAATAAAGCTGCTGAGAAACTGCTTTTTACACAGGCTAAAAATTACTTCTTCCCCATTGTACATTATCTCCTCAAACAGGAAGAATACACAGGAATTCAGAAGTTTAATATTTGGGCAATTCTTTTGCTGGTGAGGACACCACAAACCGGAACTCCTGAAAATTGTCCTGGATTAGGGACTGTAAATCTGGAAGATCTGCAGAGATCCACTGGCACAGCAGAGTAAAGCTTGACTAAGCTGAGTAAAGAATGGTTAAAAGAGGATTTGACTTTAGGCCTTACTCAGCATTCATACAGTCGCTGTGCTGCACACTAGGAGTTACACAGTGTCACTTTTAAACACAGGAACTATAGTCAATAGGTAAAAAAAGACCTTTTCAAAAACAGGGAAAAACTAATTTGAACAATGAATTAGTATTTCCTTCTTTCCTACCATTTTTTGCAGATGAAAAAGGAAAGGGATAAAAGACAGATTCCCCTTTCCAATACACAAATGCAGATTTCTTGCTTTGAAAGACAGGAACAGAACAGACACATTAGGTGGCTTTTTTTTAATAGGAAGCCATAAGGCACACAAAGGGCTCTGTTTCACTGGTTTTTAAACAGTGACAGGATGGTATTCATTGCACTTGGTGCAAAAAGCACTTATGTACTAATTCTCCCAGGATACACCAGCAGCTCAGACGCCCCAAAGCAGGTTCCCATGCCCATGGCCTGGGATTTTGGTTAGCTCTCAGGCAGCCAGGAGCAAGTGAAGCCACCCAAGATCCCCAGTCACACTTTAAGTGGGTACCTCAGGCTGCTGCTTTCACCCACAGCTTGTCAGATTAGTACTGCCAGCAACAGAACAAAGAAAAACGGTTCAAGACGAAGCGACTTCAGAGCTGAAACCGTTTTCAGCCAGGAGTTTCTGATACCTCATTGAAGGGTCAAAGCCAAGTTTACACCGCCCACCTAGTAATAAAGCCATAATCTAGACATTTTGATAACAGCAAAAACCAAGGGAGGAATATACATTTTTAATCTCATGACATCATAAGTCTTTGCAGAAATACATTTGTAAGTCTTTTACATGTACCCTCCAGCAGTTATGTTGGTACTAATACTGCATAGAGGGGTTGAGGGTGTGGGGGTTATTGCAAAGTCCACTCTTTAATGAAGAGTGTTCATAGGTTGAAATAATAAAGCCTAACCTTTGTATCACCCCTCTATATTTCTAGGCATTAAAAATGTTATTATTAAACAGTGTGACATGGAAGATCTAGAAAAGGCAAATCAGCAATACCTATATACTTGTAAAGGTCTCACATACCAGGTTCAAATGCTAAAACTATTGGATCTATCTCACAGAGTTGAACATGACATCAAAACAAAAAGAGAAAGCAGACTGTGCTAATAGAAGTTAACTCAGATTAATTTAAAATCAGAACATTAAGTTTTACCTGAAGGAAAACAAATTATTTCAATAAATAACAACACACATAAAGTAGAGGTAGTTAATCTGAGCAGTGTATGTTCAAACTATCAGTATTTATGGAATGATTTAATCACCTACTCCTACACTTCTCACTGCCAGCCTCCTCATATCGCAGATTATACATTAAGTCATTTCCAGTGGAGATGCTTCGTAGGAAAAGAACTGCATCAACTACAGAGCATCCTTCCTGAGCACAGGTAGTTCACAAATGCATGCTGAAGCTAAAAATAATAAGAGGAAAATTTTCATGGGACACGTTTTCAGGGACAGTGAGACATCATCTAAAGTAAGGGATGTGTGTTCCACTGAGCCTCACAAACAGTGCCAAATAACACAAGACCAACTTGGCAGCTCTGTATTAATGATCTCCTTGCTGCCTAGACCCCAGCTCCCCCACAGACATCCACTGACAACACCTTTTACAGTAGATCACAACACCACAGACAGCAGGTCCCAATCAAATTTGAGCATAACCTATCTACAAACACCCATTTTTGCCTTCTAGTTCTCACAAACAGGGATGCATTCACACAGAACTGCTGATAGCACACCACTACTCCACCCTCACTCCCCAAACAGGGCCACCAGGGACAGGGGACATGCAGCTGGCATCACTGGGGAACCAGCGATGGCAGGAGGAGTGCCTGTCACTCATCCTTGGAAATAAATCAGGGATTTGCTTTTGACCCTTCACTTAGCTGAAATAGGGCAATGGTACACAAGTTCATTGAGGATGATGTTGCTCTTATCTCTACTAGCTCAGCAGGGGTCAGGGCCAGGTTTCCAGTGTCCCTGCAGCTTTGCTGAAGCCAGGGGAATCAAAAGGAAACTGACAGCTGCTGCAGGATTATCGGAGCAAAGCAGGCAGGAGAGGAAAAGCCAAGGGCTTTCAGCAAGGCTGACACACTCGTTCTACAGAAAACACTCTTGGAAAACAGCACATTCTCAGGACTGCCAATGCTCCAGATCTAAAGGGGTCCCTGACCCCTGCAAGGGGAAGACTCTCACAGATTTGCCCTTCTGGCAAAGGTGTCCCGGATGTACTGCAGCTCACGAGCAAAACTGATGAGTAGAACACATTCTACATAAGCACCATTGTTTCCTATTATTTTTCTATTCTATGATCTCCTAGTGTCCAAGAATTTCATGTAATATAGAAGAGACACCATTACCGGTATGCAGCAACATAAATCCTGACACTCATCCTCACCAAACACTTAGAAAAGCAAGAGGCAGCAGATTACATAAATTGTAAGAATCAACAAAATATCAGGTTCAGAGAACAGAGTAATGACATTTGAAGAATTCAACCCATCACTGAAGACACTTCCTCACGTGACAAGACACTGTACAAGCTCTGAGCAGGTTTGTCCTTAGCCCACAGGAGGTGCGATATAAGGGTGAGGTAGGAAAGAATAAGCAGATACAGACAAAGCAGACAACAATGAAAAATAAGAGACAGAACAAATTTCATATTGACTTGAGAGAAGATTAGTTGAGCTTGCATCACTTTCACAGTTCATGGTCCGTGATGACAGGAAATTGCTTTTGTTCCCAACATTTTTTTCTGATAGGCTTTGAAAACAACAGTTTTCCTAAAGATAAAAAAGAGAAAACAAACAAACAAACCCAGCACAGAGAAGAAAGTAATGTTAAAACAACTAAAAGGGAAAAAACTTCATAAAATACTACTGAAAAATATGCATAAAATTATTTACCTAGATAAAGCTAGGGCAGGTCTTTGTTAAATATGCAAATTTTATTCAGTAAATCAACGGATGAGCCCAACTTCAAATATAACACTCTGAAGGCTCACAACATCACCTCAGGCAAATCCACAGATTAGTTTGTGCCACTGCTGATGATTCCAAGCTTAAAACCAAAGTAAGTATTTATTAACATTAACCACTACATTTTGATTCAGTGATTTAAGAAATGAAACTACCTTCAGGAAGTACTGAATGCCCTTTTCTCCTAGAAATAGTTGCAACAAAGGAGCAAAATAGAATTTCCCAAAAGCTTTCTGAAACATGAAGGGAAAGTTAAGAGAGTGTGATTTGGATACATTACAAAAGCACAGCAATCCTTTATTAAATGCAATTAATTTTGATTGTAATAGTCAATCCTTTAATTACAGTTGATGAAAAACATTGCACATAATTTGCTTTCCCCACACCAATGCTCCAGATACAGATTTCCATTACCTCATCAATACCCACAGCATGAAGTAATCAGAAATAAAACATGAGCAAAATCTCTGGGATTTTTACGTTCTTAAAAAAAACAAGGCAGCCATACCAATGCTTAGGTTTATACAAGCAATGCTACAAAGTAAAATAAAAAATGAGCAGGAGTAGATATGAAGTGTGTTGGTTTGAGGTGGTTTCTTCCAGAATAGGAGCCTGAATAACAAGCATTTTAGCACTGGGACAGCTTCTATTTCTATAGTCTCTCAAATAGCAAGGACTTGACTCTGGAAAGATCAGAACTGCTTCAGAACTCACGTTATGATAAGAAATTAGCAACTCTATTTTACACTTTTGAACCAGCTATATTGCAGATAAGCCACTTATTGACTAAGTCTGGTCCTGGTCTCCATCTCAGTTTTCTGGCTACATCTGCCCTAAAGACAGAGCTACAACTCAAGCATATGCCAGCAAGATAAATCAGATTAACACTGAAATACAAACACAATGCTATTTCAGCTCAGACTCTGATTTAGACCTCAGAGGAACACAAGAATATGAGCTGTTCATATATCACCCGGGATAATTTCCTACTTTCAGTCCTCTCAGTTGTCCCTCATATTTACAGGGTCTCCAAAACCTCAATTAAATCACTTTGAAACAGAATCCTATTGCTATGTGGACTTAAAACAGTTAACCAAAAGAACTGATAAAATCATATTATGAAAAATATTGGTATTTCTGAATGCTCACTATATATATATTTATTTAGTTTTTTTTACTGTTACATGTAATAGGTTATTGCCTTCTGAATATTGCCATTATCTACCTATCACTAAGCACTAAGCCAATCCCACCATGCACGGAATACAGCCATATTATAAGAAATGCTGTATCAGCTGAAGGAGAACACAGGCCATAGCCATTAGCACTTCTAAAGCATCCCTCACATCTAAGAAAACAGTCTGTATATATATGTATAAACACACACATATATATAAATGATAACAACAAGAAAATCTCAGTATATTTTCTTCCTGTTTTAGGATGAGAGAGGGAGATACAAGCAAGTGGGGATGAGGAAAACTATTGCTATTCTGTTTTTCATGACAAATTGATAAGTCTAATTATATAATGCATTTCTACCAAGCTCATGCCAGCATCAAAAGTCAGGCAATATGGAAGGAACTACAAGAAAATTTTTAAAGCTTCACTCATCTTTCTTGAGAGCATCCACCAAAAATTTCAGTAAAACCCCACACTGAGCTGGTCTCTGAATACATTAGTCATAGCCTCATTTCCAGTTTCAGACCACAAATCTTGGAGGCCTGGGAGTATAATGTGTCTTTACAAATGATTTCCTCTTTAACGTAAAAATTAAGTTTTCCTTAATCCTTGAAGGTAAGACATGGTAGGAAAGAAGAGTGAGTCCAAAATGAAAGAGATAAGTATAACTACTTGGAATTAAAGATGTGTGCCTTCGATACCAATAACTTAAGCAAACAAAGGGAAAAGAATACTTGTTTAATTCATAACATTTAATCTAATAATGGGGTCAAAAATGAACGCCACATGCTGTGCAATGCTTGAAACTCACAGTCAGTTCTCATGTTGAGAGGAATTTGAAAACTGCTTCAGTGTAAAGTATTCAAAGCATAAGACACGGCACCACTTTCCAAGAGTATTCCATAGTTTTATATTAACGATTCCTTCATACATACAGCCCTAAAAATAGTATTGTCTCTGATGACAGTTCAGCTTGGCCTTCCATCCAAACCACTATTGCCAAGACTAAGTTAAAGCCTTGTGCTTCATTAGCCACACAGCAGCCTTGGCAAGGACCAGCTCAAGGCAGCAGCGCTCTGCATCATCGCCGTCTGTCCCAAACCAGGAATTAGCGTGAGGAATAGCCAAACAAGGCAGCCACAAAACCATAGTTCTTAGCAATCTAGTTTTTGCACAGCATCAGCTAAGCTCCTCTCTTCAGTCACATTTTTTAACCGTTTTCTCTTCCCAAACAATTTATCTTTTTTTCAGGCCACATTGTGTCCCTCCTTGAATGGGCCTAAATGTATTAACTAAGTCACTGTTCATTCTCCTACTTCAGTTCAGGCATCTGTTTTCTGTATATGTCTTATTAGCTTTCCATTGGAGAAAACATGAGAGGAGAAAACCACCCAGGGAGACAGAGAGAACAGGTTAGAAGAGCAAGCTGAAAACTCATGAAAGACAGGAGTGAAATTCACAGAAGCCTCTCTGGACAGGCTTCACTGCTACCCTCTGACCAGACTATCAGCACTGATTGCTTACTCTCTCTTACTCTACTAGCAGTTATCCCTTCAGACCTGTTGGCCATGCTGATGGTGTGATCTGTCTCAGGGTTTTGCTCAGTCAGGCAAACAGGCTTAAGCAGTTCAACCCAGCCTGGCTCACTACAATAGAAACAACTGAGGCTGCCAAAGCCTATGGATAATGCGTCTCAGCAAATGCAATAGCAGGATTCATACCCTGAGAGCAATTTTACTCACAGCTTGCATACTGGGTTTGGATCTTCTGCATCCCACATACCTGAGGACCACCAAGGTCTATATCATTTCACTCTTCTCTTGTTACATCATCTGCCTCACCTTCTCCTTCCTCCACAGCTTCTCTCACTGTCACTACAATGTTTACGTGGCTCTTGTACCTGCAAACACCACTTGTTCTCTACAACCCAGGACCGCTATCCATGTGCTGCTTCTTTTCCATGCATGGCTTTTCTCACAGCTTTCCATCCAAAGCTCCTTGAGGTAGAAAATCTCAAGTGGTCCTGAAAGCAACCTAAGGTATCACCCCCTACCCAGTGGAAGTAATAACTGAATAAATAACTGAAGTGAATGAAATTGCATCAGCATCTTATCAGACCAAAACAGAAAACCCTTACACAAAACCCAAAAAAGACTGAGTAAAAACTGAAGAAGTATTTGCCCCAGACATCGATGCAAACAACAGCTCAAAAGCTTTGTATCGATGTCAAACCTCTTACTGCTTTGCTGCTTTACTTCTTTTCCTTCTTGCCCACCATACCAAGTCTTCGCTGTTTATTCCCCAATAACAACTGGATTGTACAATCAGCAGGATAATGCAGCTGGTACATTCTTCTCCATTCTCCAAACACATAGGCAGTATTAGTCTCCAATGTGGAGAAGAGACAAGGTTCTATACCCACTTGTAAGGAGAGAGAGCAAAGACAGAAACTTTGCAGCCTGAATCTAACCTCACCCAGAGGGTCATGTTCCTCCCATCACTGGCATTTAAAGCCATGGACATAACAAAAAATAGTCTGAACAGGCCAAAACGAGGTAATTTAAAACAATTAATAGTAACTATTATTTTCTTAAGACCTCAACATTTCTCTCTTTGTGCAAGTTCATGGTACAATAGAGCAGGTTGAGTTTAAATGAGAATTAGGCTGCAGCCTTTTAGTATGCTCCAGGTAAAACAAGTGAGCACGCACAAAGGGCACCTGATAACATTATCTGCACATGCACTATTGTGTAACTGTTTCCACAGGCACAAAGGACTGTCAGGCTGCCATAAGACTTCATGCTAATTGCTTGTTGTGCGTGTTATGAAATGTAAATTATGACTCCCTCAAAAACGTGGAAAATTACACTTATCTAAATCTCAGGATTATAAGAAGACAGTTATTCACATAACATTTCTCACCAAGAAACATAAAAATAGGCTCGGCAAAGATGCTCTGCACAAAGAGAGATAGAGATCTGTTAGTGTATATAACAGTTGTCTTGCTGCACATGCAGATCCAAATCAAATTTGCAAACTGGTGAAACATCTGGAGGGGGGAGCCTCAGATGGTGAGAACCATCACAGTTATGGTAATACCCATGGCATTTCTTTATCAAGCGTGAGGTGAAATTAAGTAGTTAATATACATGATGATTAAAACAGTTGACATAATTATCAAATACTGCATGACTCCTGTGACTGAGTAGTAGGCTGAGGAAGAGGCAGGGGGGCTGCCCTGTAATTTCTATTTTACCTCTCCTCTTCCAAAAGAAAGTCTCGAGCTACTAAGTTCTTCTGAATAATGAAACATAATAATGATACTTATATGTATTTGTGCCAAAAAAATATAAAATAAAAATATATTACAGGAACAAACACATCCTATAAACATTTTCACTGCTTTCATTATTCAGGACCAACCAAGCGTTTATGAATTGTAGTTATTTATGATGTTTTATATACTGTGTTTGTTTACGCACAAAATGTTCACCTACTTCCTCACTGAGGCTCTCCATCATTCAGTAGCAAGACAGGTCTGACTTCAAGCTGTGTTGCAAGGGTTTCATTCTCGTACCCTTGCAGGCCCTCTATCCTGCAAACACTTTGCCATGTGTTTAACTTTATGTATACAAAGTAGTCTCACTGAACTCATTCATGAAACTCCAGCCTTATTTAACTTGCCACAGGTTTTACCATTGATTCCAGTTGGGCTCAGATTTTATCTAATGGGACTATTTACATCTGAAAAGCTGAACACATGTCCAAGTGTTTGTAAAGCTGAAGTCCCAACAGCAAAGCCAAGGCACACCGCTGCCGTTTTATCTCCTACTAGCACATCGGTCCCACAAAATGATTTGGTTTTGTGTTTAAGTAAGCCAGGACAAAACAAAAAGATCATCACTAAAGCAGATTATTAAGTTATATTTTTCCTCCTTTTTGGATATTACTAAGGAGGCTATTCATTCTTTCCAATATGCTCATTTTTTTCCATTCCAGTAAGCATGAAATAGTTAATGCATAATCAACTAGGCACAAACACTGACCTTGCTTAGCTGGAGAGTTCACTTGATCATCTGTACTTCAAAAAAGAAAAAATTTCAGGCAGGTACAAGAAAAACATTAGTAAGCCGCATTTTTCTTCCTTTAATTACAACACCACCAATATTCAACCAATCTAAATTTAATTCAATCAAGGTTTAGTCAGTTCCTGAAACAATAACTGAAATATAATCTCTGCATTTGCTTTCTCATTTAGTTTAATTTAACACGGACAGTGTAAGGTGATTCAAGTACCTAACTTCTGACCTTCAGAAGAAAAAAAAAAAAAAGGAAACCCAAAAACTGTAAAGTCAAAAGAGATCTTTTGCTGCAGAAAGTAAAAACTTAGAAGTTCCTGCTGGAATTCAGAATAATGACTAATGAAAAAAGGACTCTCTGAACACAGAAAAAAACTTGCTTTTTCTGATTACCATACTGCTTACTATATTTATAATCTCAGAAATTCCCAAGGCCATAATTTGATACTAATTTAATCACTCTGTTGGAAGAGTCACTGATTGCAGGGTCCATCCCTTCATTTTATTCTGCTGGTGCAGGCATAAGATAGCATGCAAGTATATACAGGATGAAAAATTATGTTTTTTATTATATATATATATATGTCTATTACCATATGTGCAATTAAATATGCATATCAAATGCAACTATCCTGTCACAAATAGGGTTCTTTTTCATTTTACATTACAAAATACAGCATGATAAGCAATCTTCCTTGAGCAGCTTATTCTACAAGTGTGCTCACTTACCCTTGGCAAGGACTGAGCAGTACAATTTCAGGTCCATGCTAAGAACTATCACAGTATCTGCTCTTCCTTAACAGGACTGTGGTCTGCTACCGCATGTATTTTATATAGGATTTCAGTCCAAGAAAAATGAGGATGGAAAATAAATCCTCTCCACTAATATCCTCTCAGTCACATACAGCAGCATACAAAGTATAACATGCATTTTCATACTCTACACACAGATGCTTCCCCACGATTTCTTATCGTTAAGTATGCAAAATAAAGTGCTCTCAGTGCCCTTGCTAAAGCAAAAACCTTCGGCCATCACACCCACTGTGCTACACAATGAACAGATGTGCCTACATCCTTGCATACAGTAAGATCCAGTACAATTTATGTTTTAAACAGAATTGTTTCAATTACACTAGACCAGAAGGAAATAAAATCTTGATAAATTATTTTAATCACACCCATTACCAAAAATTCTCATCCATGTCACTTACATTTTTCCTTAAATATTTACAGACTGAGTCATTGGTATTAATACTCTTTATTCTGGAATCCTGTAATCTTTTCTGTACTTACACTTATCTGTGTCTTTATTTACATGCTTTAGAGTAATTTTATTTACTCAGAAAACAGTACCCTAATGCTAGGATTCAGGAGTAAGAAACTGCTTGCCTATAATAAGTTACAATACAGAGAGCCTCAACAAAATCTACAAAGTTCAGCCTGCAAGATGTTCAGAACAAGCCAAGCACAGAGCCAAGTTGGTAGATTTAAATATCATGCACAGCATGGGGTTTCTGGAAACTGTGCCTAACAGGGTGGTGCCTTGCTTCGAGCTACTGCTTCAGAGCCTTTCAAGATACGTATATGATAATCATCAACACGGTACCTGCAGACCTGTACTATCCAATTTTCCTGCTTAGACAAGACTTCTTCTCCAACACTATCCCCAAGCAGCACTGGGATCTGCAGAGAGAGCAGCAAACCTTTTTTCCTGCAAAACTAGTTTATTTCCATACACATCAAGTCAACAGCTCAAAATTACAGTAGGTTGAACACATATCTTAGTTATATATGGACAAAATGCTACAGGTGTTCCTATACAGTCAGTGTTTGCATCACTTTTCAAGAGTAAAATACCAAATATTAATTATTAGTATTGCAAGCTAGCAGACTAGATATGTGGTACACAAATAGGTGAAAGTCAATATTCCCTAAGGCCTTTCTTTTTTGTGGGATTCTTTCCTCACCTCACCAGACACTCACCCAGACTCTAAAAGAGGTGGCTTTTAATTGTTCTCAGACATGATTGCTCACATTGATTCAATGTGGAACACTGAGGAAAAAAATAGAAAAGTGAGCTGACTGTCCCCTACAGGAGAAGAGTTTCCTGCAAATTCTCTCTCAGGTTTACTGTTGCTTAGCAGATCAGTTTTGTTAACTTACGAACATAAACGTTTTCATTAATATCATAGAATCACAGAATCACACGGGTTGGAAAGGACCTCTGAGATCATCAAGTCCAACCCTTAATCCAACCACCGTGGTTACTAGACCATGGCACTAAGTGGCACATCCAGCCTCATCTTAAAAACCTCCAGGGATGGTGAATCCACCACTTCCCTGGGCAGCCCATTCCAATGCCTGATTACCCTCTCTGCAAAAAATTTCTTCCTAATATCCAACCTAAACCTCCCCTGGCACAGCTTAAGACCGTGCCCTCTTGTTCTACTGCTGGTTGCCTGGGAGAAGAGACCAACCCCCACCTGGCTACAACCTCCTCTCAGATAGTTGTAGAAAGCGATGAGGTCTCCCCTGAGCCTCCTCTTCTCCAGGCTAAACAACCCCAGTTCCCTCAGCCTCTCCTCATAGGACTTGTGCTCGAGTCCCTTCACCAGCCTCGTTGCTCATCTCTGGACTTGCTCCAGCACCTCAATATCCTTCCTGAACTGAGGGGCCCAGAATTGGACACAGCACTCCAGGTGTGGCCTCACCAGTGCTGAGTACAGGGGCAGAATCATTTCCCTGGTCCTGCTGGCCACACTGTTCCTGATCCAGGCCAGGATGCCATTGGCCTTCTTGGCCACCTGGGCACACTGCTGGCT
>VXAY01012532.1:1191093-1203251 GCA_013399855.1 Oxyruncus cristatus
CCAGATCATCAATAACGATATTAAACAGGACTGGGCCCAACACTGATCCCTGGGGGACACCACTAGTGACCGGCCGCCAACTGGATGCAGCCCCGTTCACCAGCACTCTCTGGGCCCGGCCCTCCAGCCAGTTCCTAACCCAGCACAGAGTGCCCCTGTCCAAGCCGTGGGCTGCCAGTTTTTTCAGGAGTATGTTGAGGGAGACAGTGTCAAAAACTTTGCTGAAGTCCAGATAGACACATCCACAGCCTTCCCCTCATCCACCAAGTGGTGGACCTCATAAAAGGAGATCAGGTTGGTCAGATAGGACCTGCCCTTCCTAAACCCGTTTTGGCTGGGTCTGATCCCTTGTCCATCCTGTAGGTGCTGTGTGATTGCACTTAGGACAATCTTACATTATTTTCTTTTGTCATGTACTAGAAGCAGGCTCTAAATTCCAGAGGACCAACTAGCTTCCTTGCTCCCTGGACACTCAATCCTTACTTTTGCTTTTAACCCTGTATCAGTCAGGCATGAAGCTCCAGTTACCCAAGTCCATCAGTGTAATCCAGGATTCTGCTTTGAATGCATACAAACTGACTCATTCAACATTAAAAAAGCAGATTTAGTGAGACTTTCACAGAATCGCTAGTGTTGGGAGGGACCTCTGGAGATCATCTAGTCCAGCGTATAACCACTCCACACTCTCCAAATAAAGTAGGTTCACCTGGAGCAGAAAACCCACCAGGATTGTGTCCAGGTGGGTTCTGAATTATCTCCAGAGAAGGAGACCCTCCACAACCTCTGCGTTCTTTTAATAAAGCAAGTACAGCAAAACACATTCCAAAGAAACCATGGCCAGCCTACTCTGGCTACACAGCATTTAGACACCTCAGAATTCCATGGAAAGGGGAAGGTATATAAAATAATTTCCTTTTTTTAAGCCCAAGCCATCAATTTAAAATAGCCAGATGCCCACAGCCAGATGCACTTGGAAAGGCTGGAGCCACACTGAACCAGCCAGCCAGGGACCTACAAAAGATGCAGCTAGGGCTGCCAAGAGTTTGCAATCACACCATGAGCAGGAACAGGGGGGAGAAGCAGAAGCAGTAAGAGACCCAGTAACTTGCACAGTCGCTAGGGGCACATCCGAACAGCCACAGGCCCATTCAGGCGGAGAGGGCATCCATCTCAGGCTTCACCTGCCAGCAATACTCCATAAGCCACATCACCATAACAAGAGTTGAAGCTACACAACACTGGTGCAAAGCTGCTTTCAATACACATTTCAGAGCCCAGGAAGAGCATGAACACGCCTGGCAGCAAACACCAGTGCAGACAGAACTCTGGGGTGATCCAGCTTGAGTCTCGCTTTTTCAGCATGAGGCCAACAACATTTTCGTTGTGACCTTTCCCCATCTTTAAGTCTTCCATCTTCTGAATAAAAGTGCATTTGGAGAACTCTGCAGAAACATGATGTCTATTAAAGAGAAATACTAATATTTTTAACAAGCCAAGTGATTTACATGCAAGAGATGAGTAAAGGACTGTGAAATGGAATAGAACACAAACTACATATTTTCACACAAATAGAAAATTTATTCAAGTATATTGGTATTACAAAAAAGCTATAAAGAACTGTTTGTGCTACAAAATGAAAGTAGCTAGACACAAAAATGCCATTTTAGTTGATTTAATTTCTTCATCATTCTCTTAGTACTTTTTATTTCAGCAGGCTTTATTTATACAGCCACGCAGCATTTAAATTATTTTTTTGGCACTGGAACCTTAATTTAGATCAAAGTGATTTAAAAAGCCTAAGTTTTCTTCTGCTTTAATTATAAAAATGTGAAAGATCTAAAGTTTAATTACAAATAATTAGGTAAAAAAGGAAACCCTTCTTCTGCAACTAATGTTAGTTTTGCCAGACCAATCTTCTTTTCTTCCTTAAAAAAAACCACCCACAAACAAAACAACCTTTAAAAGTTTCCTCCAGTACAAATGAAACCATTTGAAGAAAATGAAAAAAGAAAATCCATGGAATTTATTACAAGAAAATTCTTGTTATAATTCAAGGTTTTGCAGCAAGGAAATACATAGATAGATGCATGCCATACCTAGAAGTATCTTCCCAGGAACTGTACAGTACTTTTTTGTCATGGGAGCTGGGAAGAGGCCTGGAAAGCCAAAGAAAGGATGGCAGAATGAAAGCAACCTTGCTAGAGACTCTCAAACCAAACTTCCAAACCAAGCTTCAAAAATTATTTCAGAGAGTTGCCCAAGATTCACTGATTAAATTCTGGCACGAATAAGGTCAGATGGGCCAATACAGAGAGGCTTAATCAGAGAAATAAATATTCTTCTCATTTTAGTGGTATCTAGGGTACTGATGTATAACACACAAAATAAGGTTTCCTAAGAACCTGCCTCACTTCTGAGCCTAATTTCTTTATCTTCTTATTAAATTTAAAAATTAAATTTAAAAAAATCAACATTATTGCTACACTAAGCAGTCATATCACATAAATACAGTATCAAATACAAGAGAAGGCATGAGCCCCTTCATCTTCACATAACTGTTGAAAATCAGATAAAACACAGCACAACATTCCTTCAAATATCTTTTTATTTGAAAAGAAAAAAAATCTATTTTTAAAAAGCACATGAAGCATGGAAAAAAAGAGTATATAGCAGAAGGTTCATAATCTACAGAACAACAGCTACAAGTTCCACCACAGAGTCACGCTCAAAGTGTGGGCTCCTTCTACTTCAGTAACAGAAATCCACAGTGTTCTTTTGGGTTAGGAAAGCAACTCTAAAGGCCAGAGGTGACTGCAGGCATCTCACATGAATTTCCAATGGGACCTAATCCCCTTCTTAAAGTAGCCCAGTAAGTACAAGTCCCCTCAAACAAAGTAGCCAGCCAAACACAACTGATTCCAACCCAGGAAAGTTGACAGGCTGTAAAATGAAACCAAGGAGATTCCAGTATTTCCAAAGTGATACAATATCACATAAAGGCTAAAAGCACCAAGAGGATCAGTCTACAAAAGAGAAACTACTAAACAGCCTATAAAGGCACAGGCATTGTGCAGTTTAAAAGGGAGATTTTTAAGTGTATCATTTAATGTGCTGCTTTGCACATTAGGCAGCAAGATCCTACCATTGTCTTCTCAAAGGCCCACCATCAAAAACACACTCTGAAAACAATGAAATCAATCTACACACATACTGAAGACTTGGAGAAACCAAAGTTAAAGTCCCAGAAGCAGACTTTTGAAATGAATTCTGACTTCAAGGTTTCATATGAGAAACCAGAAACAAATTAGTTATTTGCAAAAAAAAAAAAAATCAAATTATTCTGGATTAGGAATTTCAATTCTCCACATGTTACCTCCTAGATGTTGATATATTACTTTATAACCCAACGAATTGTATCTTTCAATGCAAAGTGAATGGTAAAAGACTGTCAAGTATATAGGCATTAATATAGTAAAGAACTTCAGTTTGACAACTCAGACACTCTCACAGCAGCTTGAACTCTGCGTGTGCTACAACATACCTCAGGGAAATATCCTGGGGTAAAATGCAGGCACAGGATTTACCGCAAGACACATGGTTCCAAAACCAGCCACACAGTGAATATTTAGAATTTAAATTACAACAGGGCAGACCTTCTCTGCCTACCTTCTAGAGGCAACTTCAGCACATCAATCTCTTTTACACACATGCCTGTCTTCTCCTGGAGTCCTTTACCTCCTGTTGGAATCTCAATGAAGACATATCAAGGAGGTCTTTGGTAAAACCAAACAGGTTGGTGCTGGTTGGGTGGATTTTAACTTGCTTGATTTTCACTGTGATATTCCACAATAAAGGGCTTGTCTGACCCCTATCTACAGACAAGTTTTATTTTCCTGGTACCAGTGTTAATTCTTAAAGATCTTTATAATGGACAACATCCAGTGCCTCAGCATTCTTTTTTCCTCCTCCCACTAAGTAATTATGTCACCTTAAAAACACTGCAAACATCAGCTTAAAGAGACTATTTTCAATAAAGAGTATTTTTCAGTGCTATATTCATACACTGGAACTCCATGTTGGGTTTTTTAGTACTAAAGTAAATAGCCATTACCAGCTTAAATAGTTGCTGAGAAAACGTTAAGAACTATTTTAAACAGCATCAACCGAAAATATTCCTGCAAAGAAATGGGAGGCTGGATGCTGAAAAATGCACCCCTGATGCATCACAATGCTGGAAGTCTATGCACTTAGCCAGGCACCACCTCCTCAAGAAAAGTACCTGACTGACAGAGCCATCCAACTCCGAGCTACATTCCTTTGTATCAGAGGGAGAAAAAATTCTTAGAAAAGCAGTTAAAACCTAAAGTTTCACTTACACAGAGCAGGTAATCAAGCAATTGGAAACGCTGTGTACAGAAATGAAAGGCTATTTCTAAGTTGAGAGTGCAAATAAACCCTTGCCGTGTGTCTCTTATTTTGGTATTTGAGAGTGTTCAAAGGCTGACTTCCCACCTAGACACTGAGGGCAGGTCATTTTACAGTGATGATGGGGAAGTCTGGAGTCTGGTTCCTGGGCCCAGCACCAGTTACTAACTGCTATATGTAAACAGTCACAGAGGTAGGAATTAAAGACAGGATAGAGATCTAGGAAGAATTTAGGCTGCTGCTGACTGGGTGTGTTTCCATGACCATTTTGGTCACTGAATCACGACCCTGTTTCAGGAGTTCAAGCATGCAAATTACCAAGCTGCATGGAAATAGCATCCAGACACTGGCAGAGATGCTACCAATTACTATAGTTCTGCTACCACTTACTGTGTTGTTCTTCTGAACTCACACTGGACTAGCTGACTAAAACATGCAGCAGTCAAAATTATACAATCCTCTCATTAGCAAAATAGCCTAGAGTAATGCTTAGTGCAGAAACACCCACCCTGGAAACAGGATGCTAAATTCAGAAAAACCTGTCCTCCCCTGAACCACAAGGTCAGAGGTCAAGGTAGGCTTTTTTGGGTCTACTGACAGGTTGGTGAATAACAAGGGATGCCACAGACCAGTCCAGTCATCTGGAAGTAACGGTTTGTACCATCATGTGGAAAATCCTGGTTCAATTACCTGTCAGTCTCTGGCTTTCCGGGCCAGCTGGGACTGGGAGCACTCCTGAGGCCAATGTGCTTAAATCCTGGTGAGAAGGAAATGATCTCAGGCAGTCAGTGACCCCTGCAAATAAATTAAGGATCCTTTGTGACAGACTAATGAGAAGCCTGTCCAGCTCTCTGCTGGAAGACCGATACCAAAAAAGATGTGGTCTCAAATTTTAGGTATACAACAAAATACTGCTATTTAATACGATGATAGTATATATATACCCACATGTGTTTTTAGAGGTTACACTGATTCTTCATAGTTTTTGAAGAAAGAATGTGGGCCATTTGAATAAACCACTGGACCAAAAAAAGATATAAAAGACAAAACATCTTAAATTAAAAGCACAATAATTCTAAAACAAAGAGCAACTAAAAAGATGAAGAGATGAAGAAAATAAGGGGCATGAAGACAGTAAATGTGCATTATACCCCTCCAACTGAAACCTCCCACTATTCTGGAAAAATCTCCTCATGAAGCCACTAGGACAACAAAGGCTAACAGAGTAATTCACGATGTCCTAGGGAACACAAGGATTAGTATTCAAGAAGGCCACTTTTACTTTTTCTCTCCCTCAAAGCTTAATGAGGCCAGGAAAGGCCAGTGTGCTAAAGCATCATCAACGAGCCATCCCCAGTTACAGAGGCTGGGTGACAAAATTTCACCAGCTTCAACAGTCTGATTTACTGATTTTCTTTTTCCTTCAAGTGAAACAGAGATTGATAGATTACTTGATCCTTGGTTGCTGCCCCAGTGATCCAGCTTGTTTCTTTGTTTCACAACAAGCTGTCATACACAAACAGCAGCAACCCTCTGCTAGCCTGAAGCATCCTCTGAAGACAAGAGCCAAGTGCATGTCGCTGCCTTTGGAGATGTCTGTTATAACCTATTCACAGGTCTGCAAAATATTTCAACTGTCTTGAAGAAACAAACTGAGCAGTAGTGCTGACATGCTAAGTAATATTTAGGATGCCATTCCATAAAACACCTTCTTCTGACTCTTGAAGTTTCATTTAACGACAGGCTAGCCCTTGCGGAAAAATGGCTTAGTATGGAGCTCTGCAGAGGGTGAAACTGGGAAAGAAACTGCACCCTCTTACTGGGGAGGGACTGCCTGTGCAAACAATAACACAAATATCTCAAGTCTGGAGGACTATCCTGAGACTGTAAGCATACGACCAAAGAACCTGATCCAGTAAATGTGAAATTCTACTGCCATCCTGACTTAAAAAACCTGCCCACAGAGCAAGCTCCTACTCTAAATGAAAATAAGGAGAGTTTATACGATCAGTCACCCCAAGCACAAAAGCAGAGGGAGTTCAAAGGTTGCCAAGCCCAAAGGCTTAGGCTTCCACAGCCAAGAGAAATTCCCAAATTTATTTAAAAATACAAGGGCCAAAGAACTTTCAGCATAAGGTTCAAGTCTCCAGATAAAAGAAACAACCATTTCAACAAAAATTAGGGTTAAAAGAGCATTGAGGGAAATGGACAGCTTAAAAAGGTTTCTTTTCCAAAAAAAAGACAGTTAACCCAAAAGCTGAGTAAAGCCTATAAAATATTTAGAAATAAAAATTTAAAAAATCTAACCTAGAACACTGACACAAAATACAGATTCAATTTTACATAAGTAACAATAACAATAAGCATCTCTGTCTTCTGGCTTACTCCGTTTTTCCAACTGTATATTTGGAGCAACTTTCACCCCAGGTTGGCAGCAGGCTTGCATCTACAGCTTCAGCATTAAATATTTCAGCTAAAGAAAGAAATTCCATAAACAAAAAGCAAAGTCTGATTCAGTCAACTTCCCAGAAAAAAAATTAAAAAGTCCTAGCAGCCAACAAGGGAAGGGCAAACTTCCAGATGAAGGAAGTAAAGGAGCTCTAATTCATCACTCTTGCAGCTATCAGATGGTTAACAAATTGAGATACTTCAGAGTCTTTTTAGCGACTTTCACTCTGGCAAACTTTAGGGATTCAGAAGTGCAGCTGGAATACATATGGGAGATACTGGAGAAAGCTGATCATTTCAATTTGTAACTCCATTGTGTGCTGGAAGAACTTCCTGCAGATGAGGCACATCCCATCAGTGACTCATGGAGACTCTCTGTCTGCTAACAGTCATGAATTTATTCTCTGAACCAGCTACCAGAAGTGACATGCTTTATGTTAGTGTTACATATGCAACAAGAATCTTAAAAGAAAGCCTCTGGGGGCATAATTTCTTTTTTGCTTCCAAAAATCTCTATACCACAGCATCTCAAATAAAAAAAAAATAAGAAAAAAAAATGAAAGTAAGATTTCACATTTTTCGTATTTTGATCAAAGTGTTTCATTTAACACAACTTTTTTTGCACAAACCCTTTCAAAATCAAAACCCAAATACATTTTTAGGTTACATTCAGCATTTATAAACAAAACTGGTATCATATTAATAGATTATTATTGTGCCAGGTTCATCCCATTAGTTACTGGTTCACTTGGTTAATACTCAACTACAACACCTGAAAACTACACAGCCTAAGTTACTTAGGCATCTTCTCCACGTTACCTTTTTCCTTCATGAATATGTTAAAGCCACTGTTTCATATACAAGTTATCTTTATGGTGGTTTGAAATTAGCACACAGAAGATGGAATAGAGGAGACAAAGGGAAAACACTACAGAGAACATACAAAAGTCCCTGTCTTCCCACACCAACCTCACTGCTGGAATTCAGATTTCAGCCACCTGCAAATTGGAGCTACTAAAAGCTACTGGAGAGGTACACTTGGAGCTGAAAATTTGAGAGTAGATGACAAAAAGGAGCCATAAAAATCAGAGATGTAAATTAATAATCAAATATACACACACAACAAGGAGACAGATGGCAAGCAATTTTCCCCAGTGTACTTACACTTGTTCTTCTAGTGCGCGTATTTGGGTCACTTGCTAGATTAAATCTCATGTGGCAGACCCAACAGAGGTACTGTCAAATGTGTATGGGCTCGGCCTGCTTTTAAATTTTGCATGTCTGACACCACAGAGTGAAAACATTTATCAGGATTTCTTCAACGCATTTTGGAACATTGCCCGGTAACTTTGAAACAAGGCTGATGGGTATTTTCTACCATTAGCAAGGCTGCCTCATTCAGGCCAGCTAAATAAAATGCAGTAAAAGCTAGAGAAAGTTGGTCTCCACTACCAAATCTCATGGAAGAGCTCTACATGGACACAGACACGTCTGTACGCGTTTTCCAGAGCATAGGTTTTGTTCATGGGTCCCTGAGAAAATACATCACTTGAGGTTAAAGGTTCTTACTCTTCTTAAAATATGCCTTTCTTCTGACATTTAGGAGAAGAAAGGAACACCTTAATGGGTGAGTTGCTTTTGACATGTTCGCTTTAACAATGCATGACCTCAGATACGCAGAACACTAAATCTTCCACACTCCAGCTATAACGTGACAGTGACCTGTCTTAGTTAGCACAGTTCACAGGAAGGACTACAGTTTCAATGTAAGGCACTTGCAGGACAAATTGCTTACTGGGAGGGGGTAGAGGAGGATTAAATGGCAGGGAAAAATAATAATGCAGATGTGTAAGCCTAATTGCAGCAACGGGTTTCCCTCCTTTAACACTGGTTGATACTAACATGAAACATGAACTACGTGTGCAGAGATTAGCCCCCGTTAATCTGCCAAAAAGCTGGATTTAACACAGTACAACAAGCAAGATCTTCAACGCATCTGCAGGAATGGCAACTGCATTTCTCCCTACCCCATTACCATTTCCAAGATGATTTTGCTCAGCAATAAACAAACCTTTATTATCAAGCAACGTGAGCTACTGTGGCATTAGATCACCATCTAAGTATTTCCCCCACCTCTTCCCTCATTGTCTCTTGTTTTGGGTTACTGCATGCTGCATTCAGCTTCAAATAAAACAAATAAGTAAAAAGAGGGAAAAATACATCTATTTGCTCCTAGATGAATAAGGGGGTTCGTAGTTCACATCCAACTAGGAAATATCACAGTTGTCTGTGAGAACTACAGAAGCAGGGACCAGGGTCGCAAAAGATTGTGTCTTCTAGGTCTGCATCTACATGGAAGGAAAAAACAAACAAAAAAATAAAAACAAACAGAAACACACAAAAAACAAACAACAGTGCTTCTTTACACTGGCTCTTGAGTTTAAAGACTGTCACTTTCATTCCAAGTAATCAGTAAGTCAATTGATCCAAAAATATCATGTTTGTACTGATTATGCACGTGCCATATATGTTTAATCTGAAAGAAACAACAAGTTAGGCACATTAATGACCAAAAGTAAGAACATGTACATTTGCTCACTCAACTTCCTCAGGCTTTAAATTCATTCAATTTCAATTTAATTGGGTGAAGGGTAGGAAATAAAATATTGAATCCTTTGATATAGAGTCATAAAGCCCAGACTACAAGCAAGTTTGTTATATGACTGTCCATACAGTCTTTGGTTTGGTGCTGTGCTGCTGCTAAAATATTAAGTTTTACCATTGGGAAATTGATTTTGCTATAAGAAGTTTTATGATGCCACTTAATCTTGCCCAACCTACGTAAAAAAACACAGAAAGCAATTACAGACAGCCTTTATGTAGTAAGCTTGATCACTATATTAAAAAGAGAACAGTCTGATGTAATTTCAATATGATGGCAAAGGAAGCAGAAAAAGCCATGGCAACATGCTGCCCTCCTGTAACAAGACATTGCAGGTTCCCAGCTTAAATGCAAAATCTTTATTCACTTAAAGTTAGTAGCATGATCCATCTCCCTCATGGAGGGCTGTGTCCTGCCGCTCCAGCAGCAACCTCCTTTTCTAGTGTTACATTTCAAGCGGGCTCCTGCAGGGCAGCAAGATCCTGTGATTACAGTTAAAAGAATACTTCGGGTCTGAGAGCCTGTCTTTTTGAATAGATAAACCTTTCTAGTTCAACAATTACTAGCACGAAACAGTCATTTCTGCCTTGTCCCTTCCAGTGCTGCAATTGAAAAACATCCTAATTAGATGACCCCCACATAGAGAAATTCCATTAACTGGCTTTCAGAGCACTCTAATGAATGCCTAAATCTTAGCTACAATGACAGTACTTTCTTTAGCTAGGAGGTAAACACATAAACAAAACAGTATTTTAGAACACCTTCTAAATAGCGTGGGATTAGTACTAGCAAAGACAGTGCGAGATTACCTTTTCCACCCTTTCCAAGATTACACTCAAATGCCGCTTTTTTTAACTGCATTAAAGCACACTCAGGAAAGATCAAGAGTAACCTTGACCTCCACATCAATAGCACCAGGTTGTACTCCAAATTGCTTTCCATGCCTAACCAATTTGAACGGGCCTACAGGACAGGCTTTTAAGCGTGTCCTTAAACAACCCAGTTTTGCCCAAACATTGCAACATGTGCTATACAGGGTTATGTAAATATTCACAACTCCTGAAGTTGCTAACTATAACAAGGGGTTTAAAATAGTACCAGCGTGTCAAAGTATTCAATACTTTCTATTTATCCAACTCAGACCTCACACTACAGAGTAACAGCTAATTTTTTTCTTTTATTGTTTGTGAATGAAGTCTCACAACTTTAAAATAGGTTTAAGAAAAATCATTGTAGGAAATTGGAAGACTCACAGAAACCTAAAACCACTTAATTGCTCACAAGGCTTCAAGTGTATGTAAATGACCTGAAGGGCTGAAGCCTGAATTGCCACACTCTGCAGCCAACTCTGTTTCCAGCCAGAGACCTAGACCAGGACTAACACTTGGCATTTGCTTCCAGTATAACAGATTTAATAGTAGCAAGCCTTGAAAACGGGGGGGAGTATTCTGGAAGCGGTGACAGATCCTTAAACACGGCAGGTGCACTGTAATACGGCTTAAGGGAGGAAAATTACAAGTTTAGTAACTATTCTACTCCAGGACCCGCAACTTGTTTCCCAAGGTAAATGCCTAATTAAAGACACATCTGACCCTTTCGCATCCTATCAGCGCGCCGGGAAGTTCAGCTCATCCGACAAACACCTTCCTGCTCAGGCACATCCCTAATCCCACTTCACTGTGCTTCCTCGCGTCCCTCCTCTCACATCAAAGGCTCCAAGGCATCGACCCTGCCTGACAGCTGCTCGGAGTTCGCGGGCATCAGGAACCTGCACCGCGCCGGAGGGACCCTCCGCTTCACTCACTCCACCCAGGGACACTCAGTCACTCCCTCGCACACAAAAACACCCCTTACGGGTGGCCAGTTCACGGTTCCCGGAGGACTCCAGCCGTGCTGCCGGGACGGGACCGGACGGGGCAGGGAGAGGAGCTGCGAGCTCCCTCCCGCCCGCCCGCACCCGGGGCCACAGACGAGAGAGGCTGATGAAAAGCTGTCAAAGTCAATCCCTGCTCACTTTTTGGATGGTTTAATTCCAATGGAGCATGAATCACCCCAGGACGGTTAATAAGTTTAGCCAGGCGTGCTGTTCTCCCTAATACATTATAATTATGCATCTGTTTTAAATGCTATTAGATTAAGTCACCGGAAAAGGCACAAAGCAGTATTTTCCCCGACTGCGAACAGCGCCTTCCCGCAGCTCTGGCGGGCAGGTACGGCCAAGAGAGGAGCAGGTGGGGAGCCAAGCCCCAGCCAGCCCCACGCCGGTCCTGCCGGCGATGCTGCGCTCCCGGGAGCAGTCAGGCAGCGGGGGCGACTTCCCGCGTGGGGCTCGGTCCCGGGGGAGCGCCGCGACGGGACGAGAGGTGGCCGGGTGCCCCGATGGCACCGCGCATCAGGGATCAGCCCGGGACATGCCAAGTTAGAGCGGCGGGTCCTTTCCCGCTTCTTGGGGCTGGAAAGGACCGAGTCCAAACTGTCAAAGCCCCGAGAGCGACGGATGCCGCCGCGGCCACCCAGAGCCCAAGAGCCACCGGGACCCTCCGGCGCCACCCCGGGCACCCCGAGGGGGGGCGGCTAAAACCTCGCTCCCGACAGGTGGGCAGCCCCCGCCCGCGCAACCACC
>VXAY01012532.1:1211162-1222773 GCA_013399855.1 Oxyruncus cristatus
CCCCCCTTCCGTCACAGCTGAAATCAGATAAGAAAAAAGTTTCCTTATTTCAAATTCCAACCCTCCCTAAATAAGAATTTCTCTTTAGCTTTGAAATAGTCCTGACAGAAGTTAGTCATGAATACTATCTGATAAGCACTGCCCCAGAGCAACACCAGCCAGGCAAAAGGGCTGCTAAACTAGACTCCAAAAATGTTGTTAGCAACCCAAGAGCTGTACCAGGAAAAAGAAACTGAGTCATGAGCTTGATTTTGTGAACAGGGGGCAAATCCTTAGGTCGCTTAAGTAATCTTTGCTTTGGTACAGACACAAAAGTTGGCTGCGTGTCTCACACAGGCCATCTGTAAATATATCTCCATCTTTGCCATACACTCTATGGGGAGATTGCTGTAATGTTATTAACATACAAAAAAAGAAGGAAAATATCTAACTTTTGCACATATTTGAACTCAGCTTCAGAGAAAATTTCTGATAGTTTCTATAACGTGCATTCTTAAATCAAACGTTCAGTGGCAAAACATATGGAATAATAAATTATTTTTCAGTAGAAATAACAAACTCTTGTCAGAGGGACACATTTATCTGATTCATATTCTCCAGTGTTCACTTTTATTGCAGCTTTTTAAGCCAAATGGTTTAGTTTGAGTTTATAAGTTTTCTGATGGTCAAAGTTTGGCAAAGGACATACAAAACACGCACACAGCAGAGAACATGATGGAAAAAAAAGCAGAGAACAAGACTGGAGTGGGTTTCCTGCAATGGTGAGCTCAGGGTCCTCCAGCTGCAGGCAGCTGGGGATGAGGCCAGTACCCATTACATACAGTGCCCGGTTTCCCAGTTATATTCCTCTTGAGGTACTTCTGGTGTTCCTATCACAGAATCTGGTGCTTCTGGATGGTTTTTAGAGCATTTGGGGAGCTCAGAATTACAGAAACAGATGTCAAACATCCCTAATTCTCAGTGTAGCCATTAGAAATCATGTTTTCTTAATCCCGTTGTCAAAATGGAGACAGGAAGATCTTTCCCACAACTAATGCATAGCATTCTCCCCAGTCTACTTTCCTTATGAGGTGAAATGCTGAAGTGTTTGGGAAGGCCTACAAAACTTAACAGCAAGCTCAGGTGTATAATCTCAGCCAGATATGCATGCATCACCACCAGAAAAAGTACCTACTTGCTGCTGTAGTTTTGGCAGATCTTAAATGCCTAGAGCACTGCACTGCAGCAACAACCTTTTTCTCCTTTGCATGAGGAATAAATATGTGTGGCTGTACAACCTCAGAAAGGAGTAAAACTTACCTAGGTTTCTTTGAAAGTGTTTGAGGAACATAAAAATAGAAAAACAAAACTTACAAAAAAAATTGTATTGCTGTCAGAATTGACCTTTATTCTAAATGAAGAGCAGTGACTACACAGCAGGGAGGGCATGGCTGCCCATCCTTTGCATTAATCCCTTCGGCTGGAAAGGTACAGAGGAGAGTATATAGTGATTAATCCAAAAGCAGTGGGAGGATGGCATTCTAGGAAGGTCACAGAAGACACAGGTCCAGAAATCCCTGGTATTCAATGCAGGATGATATCCCTTCAGCAGTGAGTTACAGTTCTATGCCACATTGTCAAATCTTATTCTGTAAGTATATAACAGATCAAGAAAAAAGCATGTTATTCTTTCTGAATCAGAGGGATTGAAAGGTAATCATTTCCTCTGTCTGTCTATCTTTCTTCCTTTCTGATTGCAGTATTCTCTCTCCTCAAATCCTAAATAAAGCTACAATAAAGCCTATGGTTTAGAGTGTCTTCCAAACTGCCTTTGAAGAATTCATGATGATTTGATGAAGGAGTTTACTTTAGGCAGTATTTTAAGTTAGAGGCATTTCATAACAAAAAAAAAGAACTGTGTTTGTTAGCAGGTGTAGAGGATAACTATTTCTTTTCACTTAGAGGTGCCCCATCTATTTTCAATCTGCTTTCAAGTTTGTTTCAGCTTATTTTACCAGTGTGGAGACTTAGGAGGCTTTAGAAAGCATGTGTTCCTGCAGTTTAGAATACTCTTGCATTTGGGTTTGAGTCCAGTAGAATTTTCAGTTGCATTTCTTCCCTTTTGTGTTCCTCCTGGCCTTAATCTGCATTGATTTTTCCCCCTATAAAGCAGAAAAAAATCAATTTTCCATTATGTTTTTTAATCAGTCATAGTAAGATTTAAATGGTCCTGGGCATTGCAGGTAAAACAGCTGATAACCAGTTGGGGAGTTATCTCATTTATTACTCCGAGTTGACAGGTGGTTAAATTCTTCCCTTAGCATCATGGTTGAAGCACATGGAGCAGTGGTGTCCCACACCCAAATACAGTGCTTGCAGAATCTACCCCAGAGGCTGTGCCAGGTGATGTGAGAGACAATTCTGCCATCCTAGGGTAGCTTGCACTGATGACTGAGACCTAGAAAAAAAGAAACAGCTAGAAGGAGGCAGCAGCCTGCTGTCATAAGACTTTAGGGTTGTGAAATGATTCCCCGATCTACGCATTTGTTAGTCACTGGCTGGGAGACCTTGATCGGCTGCCGCATTACAGAGGCAAGACAAGAAGTGCTGAGACCAGGGCTGCCGGTGCAGTGACTCACCCAGGGCCTATCTCTGATTTCCTTAGAATCAATGGGAGCCTTTCAATTGGTTTTACAGCAGGTGTTTGTTTAACAGTCACCATTGCGTGCTGGGAATTATTTGTCCAGTGGAAAGTGCAATGAAAAAACAAACATTCCCATATTCATCATCCTTCCTTGACAAGTAAGGAAAAAAAACCTAGTAAAATAATGCATTTTCAACCTGCAAAAAGAGACACTTCAGGAGCCTGAAGACTGGAATAAGCAGTACAGGGTTGGGAGACTGCTCTATGTAATAACTCTCTGTGGCCACAGCTTCAGTTTCACTACTATGACTCACCCTTGATTGCTCTTAGGTAAGTGCCAGATGCCTTCTTATTGTTCTCGAGCTTCAGTTCACCAAAACATGTAAGCACATACCTAAACACTTTTCTGAATAACAATGGTCTTCCATATAATTAAAATTCAAAACACACTTAAATGCATTGCTGAATCAGGGCCTTCATGCTCAATGTGAGTGATTAAAGGATCATAATCTAATAATTTTTGCTGACAGTGTGACATAATTTTTCACTGCACCTCTGTAAAATTCGAATGTGAGCTCAAAATGAAATTAAGGAGTACCTTTAAACTAGCTAAACATTATGGTATTGAAAAAAACCCTCAAAGTCCAGGTTCAGGTCTCTGCTGGAAAGAAGGGAATTTAATTACCCCATTAATCACACTTTTACACTTCATCACATTTAAGTGTAAAATATTGATCAGTGGTACTTTCTGTGTTGGTTGGGGCATTTTACATATCTTCTGCAGACTCTGTGACCTCTCCACTGCGTCCTACCCCTAAGAAGCAGACAGTACTGGGAGCTCTCATTTTGACTGGCATTCACAGGCTCTCAAGGCCATTTTCACTACCACCACTTTATTTATTAATTTCAAATATCTGAGTGGTGTTGCAGGGATGGTAGGGCAGCAGATCCTAGAAACAATGTGACAAAACAATTAAGAAAAGGTTGCCTCTTGGTGGTCACTCCGTCCTTATCACTGCATAACGGCACAGGACTGTGTACTGGTACCTGTTTCCACCCCATTTTTTTAGCCAAATCCAGCCAGCTTCCATCACTTTTCAGTGCCAGTCTCCTCTCTGACTTGCATACAGATTTTGCTTTGCCTCCATGGTGCTTTGGATACATTGTAGAGGTATGCATGAAACACAAAAAGAGTCAAATCCTACCAAGCAGTGCGAGTGTAACACCCATTCCTTTTTTCTTTGGCAAGATACCAAATGCTTCTGCTGCACATGTCTTCAGGCAACACTAGGTTGCCAGCAGCAATGAAGAAAGGCAATGCTTTTCTGTAGGGATGATCTGACAGATCCCACACTGCGGCCTTCCAGCCACTCAGCCCAGTCAATGAAGACAACTGGAAGGTATACCATGAGATTGTCTGCATGTACAGGGAACAGAAGGGTTACCTAAGACTTGTAAAATAAGGTTACATATTTCATATTTTCCTATATTTTGCAGTATGTTAGGTTTTACCAAAAAAGCCTGTGAGACTCATATGTGCTGTAAGTTTATATTGTGCTAATCCACCCAGTGGTTCCTTCCATTCAGTCCCATGTTAGACCACTCCAGTCCATTGACATCCCAGTAAGAGTTACTTTTTCCTCAGCTAATGGGTTGTCAGGCTCACCTGTAGTCCTGTGCAGTTGGACCACTCTGGCTCATGGCCAGTGTGACACTTAGATTTCCTTATTCATCATTGGGTGAAGGTGTGAGCATGTACAGACACCAAAAAATTTCTGACATAATCCCAAGGACTCTTGTTTTCCTTAAATTACAGAGGGCACTTGGGCAGCTGATCTCCTTCATACGGTCATTTGCAGGACAAGTTGCTTTCAGCCTCTGACTGATCTTAGAGACGACTTTGTGTGATGGGCAGCTGTGGAATGGGTATTTCTGTCTAGCTCCAGCTTTCCCTCCTGCTACTCTGTTTTTTCATCCTTGCATACACTCCCCCAGAGATGCTGCTTTCACTACTGGCATTTTTCCTGATCCATCCTTGAGCACACAGAGCCAGGGTCACCCACACAATTCCTGGTCCTATGTGAGGAAGTGTCTGGGTCCCTCGTGGACATTACTGGGCCATCACAGCGATTTTCCACTCTCAGGCACTTCATCTCTGCCAGCAAGCACACTTTGTGGTTTCCTGTATTTGGCCATCAGTCTGCATCACATGAACTCTTGCTATTGTTTTGTTGCCTGCTTTAAGACCTTCTGCTAGGATGCACTTTTACCACACCCAGATTTTGTTGACACTCTTTCAAGACTACTCATATGATCCTAAACCATAACAAATCGTCCCCCTAGGCTTTGTTTGTGGTTCTTACCTCATGCTTCCTGCTCTTGTATTGCTCTCCCTCCATCAGGAAGCTAAAATGACCAGCCATGAAACTCTTTAATTCTATTACTTGCATCCAGCTTTGTTAACCCCCAGCTCTGTACCAGCCACAGGGTAGGCTGAGGGTACCACAGGCACAGACCATGCTGTCCCTGCGCGATAGCTATCCCAACTGACAGAACTTCATTTTTCAGGTTGAAATTAATCTCACTGTTCCATGGTTTTCCCAAGCAGAACCATATGACTTGTGGTTGCTTTCCAGCATAATTTAGAGAATATCCACAGTCTTAGCCAGTCCAGTGAAACTAGGTCATTCTTAACTGACATGCCCTGTCTGACTTGCAGGCTAAATGGCTTCTTCAGCTACATTACTTGGAGGGACCTTATCTTCTTGAAATCGCTCTAAGAACTGATAGGTAGAGGTATTCCAGCTTCCATTCTTCACTTTTGGGATGGGTTAATCATGCAGGCTTCTTACTCCTGGGCCCTGTACAGTAGATTTTTATGTGACACTCAGAGCATCACAGAGAACACATATATTAAAAATATATATTAAAACTCATAAAAATATGTACGAAAATACATGTATTTTCTGATACTGTGACACCTCACCTCCCATTGCACACTGATCTTGTCCTACCCAGGTTGGGATGGGTTTCACAGGACTGCAAGAACTGGTTCTCAGACCATTACATCAGCACTATACAATGGTTAGAGGAAGTGGGGAAGCAGATGATGGTGATGTAGACAGAAAAAAATTGCATACTCCAGTGCCAGAGGTAAACTGTCACAGGTCAGTGCTTCTACTACGATATGCCTAGGCATCCTTGCTACTCAGAACAGTGCAGCATTGTTCCCTTTCATCTCCTTCCTTTAGCTGATTCATCAAAATATCACTATCTTCCTAAGTGAGCTGGTCTTGTAAAGTTACATTACTCTAATATTAATCTAGTCACAGATGCTCACAAAAAAAAGCATGTTTCCTGGATTGCATTCCCTAAACACTCTTCATTCCCTCATAAAGAGTAATGCTGAAAAAGAAAACATGTATTTTTAAAAAAATGCATTTTACTTGAGCTCAGCTTAAGGTGATTATTTTGGAGCCAAAAAAATGCAAACACCAGCTCCTAGGTGTGCTGCTCCTCAGGAAAGTCTCACAGACAGCAGCACTTTTGAGTTTTAGCCACCAAGTTCTTCAGCTGTCAGTCAGAGGAAAGAAGTTTGACATGGATCTGTCTCTCTCTATCTTCAGCTTTCACTGCGGAAGTGTAAGTACAGGCACAACGGCTAAAGAAAAGTGGCTCTTGCAAGATAATGGACATTGTGAGGACTGGGCTCTCCTTTTTATTTTGGGAAGGGAAATTAATTATTTTCTGATGTGTATGGCATGTGCACATTCCCCTTACACCTAAAACACCACAGACATAATATCTGTGCATTTAATATGTGAGGATTGACAAAAAACAACCCAAACCAACTATCTTGGGTTGTGCTTTTCATGATGATTATCAAGGCAAGAACCAAGAAAGGAGTTGAACCTTGAAGTATGGGTTTAAGAAGCTTTATGGTTCTCTGGAGCATGGCAGAAGTATGTGACTGGTTCTGCATTTCCTGAGGTTAGTCTGTATCTAGCAAAACCTTCCTGATAAGTGTCCAGCCTGGCAACTCACTTTCTATGTTAAAAAAAGAATAGCTGGAGTATCTTTACTTGTACACCCAGATCTACTGGTAGTAATGAAAGACACCATGTTTTCCAAGTATTGTTGTGCATTGCATTAATATAATAATATTAATAAATAATATTTATATATTAATATAAAATAATATAAATATAAATTAATATAAATATTATAATATTAATAAATATTAATATTTATTGGTTATTATTAATTAACATGTAGGATCTATATTATACTTAATATATATTAGACATAATAACTTGTACTTACATATCAGTTTTCATCTAATATCTTCGAACTTTTTATAATTCTAAGTCCATTTTACTGCATTGGTTCAAAGTCAGTTATCAGTAATACACTATTGTATAGACTGATGAATGGAGAAACAGATAAGTTAAATGACTTGTGCAAAAATTCTCAGAATTCCTCAGTCTTAACTCTAATATGGATTTAAGTTAGCAGAACAAATCTCACATAATGTAGTTTTAAAATCTTTTAAACTTTGTTGCACTGTGACAGGGCAAGACAACATTTTCTAAAGGTCTAAAGCCTGCCTCTTTTGCACTGCTTATTCCAATTAGAAAGGTCATTTATCAGAAAATCCAGAGCTTTATAATTTAGACAAAAATAAACCACACAGTTTGTTAAGCTATAATACCTGTAGTATCATTTAAATTCATATATACTTTATCTCAATTGTTTTTCCATGGGGTGCTTACATGGACAGAGGAAGTATAGCCTATTCTAACAAAAGGTTGAATGTAACTCTTTGAATGTCATTCTGAAAGTGGTGAGGAAATGTAAGAATATGGTGATTTACCAAATTTATGTAACATAAATTCCAGATGCTTGTCACATGAACAGTCTTTTATGTTGAACACACACATATGACATGTTCCCTGATTCAGATTCCACACTCTAGCTTGCATTTTTGGTTTTAAAACCAAAGACACAATTTGATCTGACCACAAATATTTTGTATGATGGATCAAATTAATAATTATTAACCGAGCTTTTAAATGAGCAATTGTGTTAATAATAAATCTCCTGCGCACAAACATATGTAATTTTCTCAGATACTGTAAAAGTTATTTATGGTAAAATGAAAGCCAATTCCTGCTAAAAGATTTGACAAGGTAACTGATTAAGTGCACACAAAAGTGCAGAAGAAACTCTCTACTGTGTATTTCCCAACAGAAAATTTACTGTTCCTTTGGACTTGTCTGTTAGTTATACTTTCCCACCGATTTTGTTCTGTCATAGGAAACTCATCTCCATCCATTGTATTAGGAACAACTCTATTCTTATGCTATAGAATCCCATTTTTATGATCATGGAGTCAAATTTTAACCTGGTGTTAATGGAAGTTTTGACTAAGTAGGATGTCAGTGAGGACAGGACTTTGGATATGGCCTAGTTTCTTTCAGTAATTAATAAGTACTATAGCTACAGTCCCTATTTACAAAAGAGTCAGCAGGCGTCAGGAGGCAGCTGTGTGGAAAAGAGGATGGGGGAGAATCAGTACTGGCAATGCTCATTTTCCATCTCTCTGGCCCTGATTCAGCAAAGCACTTAACCACATGTTTAATTTTAGGCACATGAGTAATCCCATCTCTGCGAAGCAAAGTGTGTGTTTCGTTCTCATTGACTTTAATGGGGCTCCACACAGACCCGTCAAACCTTGCGTGCTGTGTGTGACACTTTCACCGCAGCTTCCACCTCGCCCACCCTGCAGCATGGCCTCTGGTCTGAATCCTTGTGAAATGCCAGAGCCTCTTTCGCTCTGCAACCCCATGAGCCTGAGACCTTGTTCCACCTAATTGTGTCCTCGTAGCTGTATCTGGCCTCTGGGAAAATGGATGGGGAGTAACTGGGGAGTAATTTTCCTCAGAGCATTCCCAGACCAAAATCAACCAACCTCACTTTATTATCCAGCTTGTGCGGTCATGCTCAAATACTCTGCTGAGTCATGCTCTATCATCCTAATCATATGAGAAGATTTCTAGTAAAGACATTCCTTAATTCATTAACTATTCCAAGGCTGGATACATATGTATTGCTGATAGACAGTACACCCACTACTCAGGACAGACTCATTGAGCAAAACAGATGAACAACTAAGGCTCAGATCCACAGTTCTGCAAGTCCTATTTAGGAGTCTAATTCCACAGTCATAGAAGTCAGTGGATGTTTCCAGTAAAAATGGCATCAAGGTAGTAGGTCCTCATTCAACTAAATATTTAAGCAGATGCTTACTTTAAGGACGAGATTAAGTCTCTTTGAACTCACTGGGAATCAAACACATGCTTAAGTACTTCAGTGAACCAGGGACCTATTCCAACTTTGGATCCACAGCATTGGAAGTTATCAACAGAGGAAGACAATCAATTTCCTGCTGCTGCCTACATCTCTGGCTGCAGCTATGCTCTGCTTATTTTGATAAACACAGTATTCTTCCCACTTCAAACATTTTTTTTCTTTAATATGCAGGTTACAATAAGTATGTAATTGTTACTGGACTGATCGTTTTTGAAGTGATTGTATGCATGGACCCTGACACTGTCTTACTCTACTGCAACCTGTCTTTAGATTTTTGCTCTGGCCCATTGATTGAATCATGACAAATGATTTCTTGAGCATGCTGACTGCATTCAGCCCTGGTGGCATTCCCAAAAGCCTGCTTGAGATGGCTGATTTCATTTTCAAAACTTGTGGGGGTTATTTATGGGAAAACAAAAGCCCTTTAACAGATACCTAACAATGGATTTGGCCAGTTAGTTCACTTGCTGAGCAAAACAGGAAAACACTCAGCAGCTCTTTCTGTTTATGTTCTCTTATGAAATACTACATTTGGTTTTCAGTCATCAGCGTATCAGTCTTCCATGCCAAACTAGCTTTAGAGGTAAAGACTAAAATCTTTACCACAGCTATTATGCAGTGCCAGTCAGGAAAGAGCCAGCATGGGCTGCATAATTTGGCATTCTGCTGCCATAGAAGGAAGCACTCTCCTCCCATTAGAATCAAAAATAGACTTTTTGACTAGAGATCCTGGGGGGGCTCTTGAAATGTCCAGGATCAACAGACACAAAAGCCACTCTCTGCGGGATCAAACCCAGTGTGTATTATTCTACTGTCAGATGTATAAGAGTGCAAAACTGTACCACAGTACACCGAAAAACTTTTCCTTCCCTTTAGCCCAGTTTGAGAATAGCTTGACACTGAAATTAGATCTCTTGATCAACATAAAAAACACTTAATATTTTGTTTGGAAAGTTATTGTGTATGAACATTTACAAGAGGCACTTTCTTAAAGTAAATACAAGTGACTTAAAGTCAACAAATGGCATTCTCAAGGCTGACAAGGACTCAAGTTTTATAAAAGTAAAGCTGTCTACTAAGCATAGAAAAGGCACTAAAAGTTAGAGATGTATGAGATCATTCTCTTTCATTTCAAGCACTGCATTTTTGGTTTGAATGCTCCAGCTTTCACAGGATTTCTCTTCCAGTTTATTAAAATTTGTGGGTATAAAAGGAGCAGGGACTGGGAGAGATTAAGAAAATTACCAAAAAAAGTACATTGTGTACTGTATGTGAAGCCACCCATTTGTGCCAGCCTAGTAAGGACACATGGCCTCCTTTGAACAAAACAGAAGTATATTTTATATAAAGAAAGGGAGTTTTTTAGCAGAAACTTTCTTCTCCCTTCGAAGAATGTTTCAGTTACGAGAAAAAGGATTTATAAATGTAAACAAATTCTGCAAGCCTAATAATCCTTCTGTGAGATTAGTTACACTGAGAACAAACACAACGATTCAAAGTGCTTAAACATAAAAAAAAAAAAAAACCAAAAAAAAAACCACAGCAACCAAAAAACCACCAACAAGCAGTGGACAAATTTTTGGTAAAGATAGGTAGTCTTTGCAACAAAAACCACAAACCAAAATGCTGTTTTTCAGTGCGTTTCAGGTCTTTTTATGCATTTAGGCCTTATAGATATTGCAAAGATATTTCTTTGCCTTACCTCTGATATTAACGGGAATTAGGCACCTTAATGCTTCTAAAACATTGTACAAGATTCAAAGAGGTATTGATATTTAAATGGTATTTAAATTATATGGACACTTTTAAATAAGAATTTCAGGTTCCTCTGTTATTAATTTAGCCACTTTTTAAAATCGTGTCTGATTATTCGTTTTTCAAGGTGTGTATTCTAACATGGATTTTAGTCACATTAGCTGACACATATCTTCAATAAATAGAGATTGTAGCCATTCTAAAGATGCAAGAGTGCCATATTTGTCCTTATTGTTCTCTGGGCCAGCTTTGGATGTAAAAAAAAAAAGGCAGTACCCTTCTGCATCGAAATCCCTACTTTACCTTTACTAGAGGGCATGCATTGGCTGTTCCAGAGGCAGATGCAGCTCAAACCATCACCTCATGGAGAATAAATTTCTGCTTTTGCCTCCTCACTTCATTTCTCTGTGGCAGCCTGAGGAATAGGAAACCTTGCTGTCCAGATACTGTGTTTCAGTGCTTTATTTGGGGTCTGTGAAGGATGATAGTCTGAGTGTGAAAATGCATTATGGAAATGAATGAAAATGAAGGTCCTGAAGGAAGTCTAGTGAGAGGTCCACAATTCTCCCCAAAGTGTCCTAGGATATCCCAAATTATCCTAACTGCCCCTCTCCCATTGGCATGTCCATGCCAGTACACGTCATGCATATACAGAGCTCATTCTCAACTCAAAGGCTTTGTTTAGAGAAAGCTGGCAGGACTGGGAATATCTTATTTTAAATTGCCTTTGTGGTGGAGGATGACATAGTGTGAATACCAGAGGAGATAGCTTTCCAAAAGTGCACTGAGTCAAGAGGCACAGACGTTGTCAAATGCAAAGTCTTTTACTGTCTCCTCACACAAAAAAAAAAAAAAAAAAAA
>VXAY01012532.1:1222820-1314818 GCA_013399855.1 Oxyruncus cristatus
GTCCCCCCAAAAAAAAAAAAAAAAAAAAAACAAACAAAAAAACCCCAAAACCTCTTGGCAATATGCAGGCTCTGAAAGCTGGACCAAAAATAACAATAATACATAGACCCTTTGGCCACAGAGTGAGTACTCTGTGAAATATAGAGGATATAAATACTAGCATTCCTGCTTGGGCTAGGCAAATTGCTGAAAGATATACAGGGAACATAAAGACAGCCCCTTTCAACTTACTCTTTAAAGTAATATGACAAAAAAAAAAGTGTGCTTAAAATTCTAGGATTTGTTTGGAAACAAAACAAGACTTAGTAAGTGGCTTTCATCCACTGTGTCCTCCAGGGCAGGAATGAAGATTCAAGAATGAAGGCTGCACACTCTCTAAAATTTAACCTTCAAAATCTAGGGCTTCAACTTGAGATTTTCAAGCAATGGATGCTCTGACACTCCATAACTATGGTGTGGCCTCCCTTTGTTTGGACGTGCTTGCAGCAGTATGCTATGTATGGCTGTTCACTTACAGTCTGTAGGTGCAGGATGGTGAGAATCTAGGGAGACAGCTGAGGTGTACTACATCAGCACACAGAGGAGGGATTGCAGGCACTGTAGGAAGGACAGGAAAACGTGGTTGTAAAGACTCAAAAATTTTCAGTTTTAGTTGATCATTAACCTCTTGTGCCACGAACACCTAAAGATCCCCAGTGCACCAACCTGACACTTTCATGACAAAGAGAGATGATGTCTCACTATGAAAGTTCTCAGATTCCTCTCTCATTGCAGAACCTGGTATTTTCTATCACAGAGATAGGTACAGATCAGGCCTAAGAGGGAATCCCATGGGGACTAGATTCTGAGCAGAAAATAAGTAACACAAGTCTACATTTGTAGACTCTTTGAACATCCTTGTCAATATAGAATTTAGTCTGCTTAGCCACTTCCCTAGAGCCCATCCTCTGGGCAAGACCTGTGAACTGATCTCCCTATTCTGAACATATTCATCCAGGAAGCAGCATCTGAAAGAATCATGCTGACCAAGATTTCCATGCTGACCTCTGCACATATTGACTGGACAACAAAAGGAGAGTGACCAGTTCGAATAAGACAGGATATGGACTTGGACTTGGATCACAGTGAATGATCTGCAGACTTCAGTGGTTCATCTGCTGAAGGTGGTGGTGGTGATCTGATGGCAGGGGGAGAATGAAGAGACGTTGGGCTTTGTGCATAAGGAGGAGACAGAGAGCCAGGCTGTCTCTTTGACATGCTACTGCCTACTTATGTCCTCCATCATACATCTCTCTCTTCAGAGAGAGTGTGCAGCCAAACAGGGCTTCAGAAGGCTTCTTAACTGTTGTAGTGCCAGAATGATTTTCCTGGTTTTCAAGACCAGGCTTGGTGTACCCTTCTCATTCTCACAGTGACACTAATCTGGTATTTTATTCCCTCACTTCAGCTCCCATGATGTGAGAGCTGGGTGTGTTTTAATGAGCCTCAGCCTCATTAAAAGTTCTCAGGAATGTGCAGGAACTGCTAAAGTTCCTGCTACACGAAACATTTTCCTATGTCACTGCCCAGGAGTGGGCGAACATCTGGAGAGCAAGAGACAGTCTGTTCAGTGAGGGTGTTAGGCTCTTGGGCCCTGTAACAGAGGGTGGAGAAAAAGGACCCTTCCAGCTTTGGGTTGTAGCACTGATGGGAACTGACACTTCAGGGTATTTGTATACTCAATAAGGGCTCTCCATGTCTGTTTTAGAGAGCTCCTTGTCAGAACTTTGGCCTCAGCTGGGCTATAAGTTTCTCACAGGAGGTTCTAGCCTCTGTACACCATGTCCCATGGGAACAACCTTCCTGTGCACTAAGACACATGGAAGAAGCCAACTAAGAATACGTCTGTGAGGGAACTAAGAAGGCGGACAGGTATAAGAGTGTGTTCTGGGATTGAGGATGGACATCTGCAGGTCCAAGTACTGTTAGAGCTGAGGACAGAGCACAGAACTGCTATCAGTGTTGAGGGTTGCATTATGGACCAAAAGTAGGTGAGCAGATGCCTCAACACATCCCTTCTGCTTTTCTGCTGCAGCCATTCTGACTCGGCACTAGCACAGACGAGGAAAGAAGAACTAGAGCTTTGGAGAAAAGGAGCCCTATGGTGGTTTGGTCAGAGATTTTTCTAAAACCATATTTAAAAAAAAAAAATCTATAATAAATTAAAAATCTTACCAGGTATTCCTATTCTGACAAGAGTGTTACTGGTTCTTCCAGTGGGATTCTCACAGAGCTGGGAAAGGGGATGAATCTGGTAGCTCTGACAGAGAGAATGGCTGTAGGTGATGATGGATAATGATCTAATGGGTGAGGGACCTTCCAGGTACCTCTAAAAGTGATTACTAGGCAGATATTTTGCATCCAATAAATAAAAATGATGCTCAGAATGTGAATCCACCTCCAGGGGTCACAGAAAAAGGGGAGGAGATTATGTGACTGAGCAAAAGTTAGGCTAAGGTCTAATCACTGCAAGACACCCCAGTTTGTGCATTTGCCCAAAGAGGTTTTCAGTGAAGACTCCACAGTAGAAGTCCCTCTAAAATTAAAGGAGGGTATCAGGGGTAGGGACAATGAATTAACCAGAAGTATTTTATTGCCAGATTAAGCCTTTATATGATGCCAGCCACAACAGTTGTCTATTAAATAAGAATGTTATTAATTTATTATATTTCATTATATGATGCATCGGTTGTCATTGGTGTGACTTCAGAAATCTGCAAGTACAAAAATGAACGCTAGAGCCAGTAATGTGGAAACAACAGGGTAAAAAGGAATACATTCAAAATGCTAATCATAGGGTTTTGGGAACTGGGGACAAGGAAGAAAAGACAAATAGAAAAGAGATAGAATAATCCTCTGCAATCTTATGGTGTGCCCTGGAGACTAGTTATAAGAAACAAAAATGCATCAGAGAGAGATGTACCGAGGCTAAGGTATACTTACCAGGAACAGAAACAGCAAAGCACTGCAAGTCATCTAGAAGAGAGCTATACAAAATTATCTACCCTCCTAGAGTGTAACTGGATGAAACTGCTCCCCACTAACCTGCACAGGGCCTGCAGTAGTCACAGGTGGTCACATTATGATTTTTTTCCCCAGCTGAATTGAGCCCATTTTGATGGCAGTGCCCTAGAAGTCAGCCTGAGGCATGGTCAGTTGAGGAGCATGTCTGGTGCAGGTGGTTCTGTTTGCAAGCTGCAGATTGAGATGCAGATTGAGCTCTGGGTGGCAACCCAAGACAAGAGGCTGTGAACTGCCAACCCTTTGGATAACAAAGCACACGATGTGGGTGATACCAGCCAGTTGCAGGGACACAGAGAGACACAACGGGAGCAGAGGCCTCAGGAGGAAGAGTGAGACTGGTGCTTGGGTAGACATAGAGGGTATAAAAGCCCAGGGGTTCCTTTGCTGGGGTCCCTCTTTGGAGGCACCAGCTCGGACTGTTTCTATGTTACAGTGCCGTGAAAAAATAGCTTTAAGGAACAAGACATCTGAGACTCTGCTGTGGGAAACTTGGGGTGGAACCAGTCAGGAAACCTGATCTGACTGAGTGCGAGTGGGGTGTGCAGGGAGTCAAGCGGGACTTCTGTCAAGTCACTGGAACTGCTTAGAAGGGGCTTCGGTCCCAGCAGTGAAAGTCTCTGCCTTGGGATTGTCTCACGAATGGTCAGACTGGGAAGCTTCCCTAACAGGTCTACGAATTCCTGTTAGGCTTTCAGCACCCAGTTGTTTCCCAGATGATCATGCCCCTAATTGCTCAAAGTCAGTAGATGCACAAAGACAGTGCTTAACAACAGTGCAGTGGGACACCTGTGCTCTCCTTACCCCTGCCCAAATGTGGAAGTCGACATGCCTTATGTGGGGTGGAAAAAGTCCTGTCAGAAATGGACTTGTAAAGAGAATGAAGAGAACAGTCTAAATGTTGTAAAATCAGAAGTTTTTAATGTTGTTTAAACATGTTTCAAAATGGCTTTTTTGTAAGTTTTTGCTAAATCACAGCTTCCTCCCGAAATGCTTTTCAAAAACTGTTATCTCTACTCAGGAATGTGCTGGGAAGATATCTGGAAGTCTTCTTATTGGCCTTTATTAACCCTTTCCTATTGGATGTTAACCCTTACTTGTTATTGGTGGATTCCGTAAACTTTCAGGGATTTCTATTGGTGTTTTTCTGATCTCCCTAAAGCCTATATATGACTCCTACCCCCAACAAATCTCTCTCTCTCGCCTCTCTCCTCTGGTTTGTGTGGGTCCTTGCTGGGCTCCCTGGGACCAGGCGGGAGGGGTGCAAGGGGGGAGCATTCACTCCCCAGGGTAAGGAGCTAATAACTCAAACCTGTGGTGCCCCTTATCCCCAACCACCACTGCACCCAAAGATGTTCAAATCACTGATAAAGGAAGCAGGACAGAAGTTCTACAAGAGCAAAGAGACTTTCAGATGGAGCAGAAGCAGGGCTACAGCTACTAATATGGCTACAAAACATGTAGGCAATGGATCTTGAGATGCTTAAATACGTTCTCAAATTCTGAGGTTTCAGTACAGATATGATTTTAGGCCTGTGTCCTTCCTGAATAACCTGGATAAGTACTCTGAGAGCAATAGGTAGGTTTTCTAGCAGAGGTATAACTGACTTGGCAAAACCTGGCTAATGGGGAGTTTTGCAATGCCTCTGTGGAGCACTGTCATTCTGATGCTCTGAGGTTACAGAGCTCTCCACTACCTCTCACTGTAATTCATTTCTCAATAGAATAGTATTGTTCTGCACTGTGTAAATTGCCTGAGGCTATGCAGACTGAAAATACAAGACTGCCCTCTGTGCAGGAAAAAGAAGAAATTTTTAAGACAGTTCTTTCACTGTGAATTCTCTTATAACAATTTCTTGACAAACCATAACTGACCTGAATGTTGGAGATCTGACATGTATACATCTACACTGCATCACAGATGAGACTGCAATATAGTGTTGAGACAGGTGGACTAACTTTAAATTAAATAGCTCAGATACTGAAGCAGCATTGAGAGTGAGGCATCACTAGCTTACAAACAAACCCTCAGTCAAGAACCACCAGACTCAGAGGAGGTTAGAATAACATTAGCGTAAAGGACCAGTTTTGCATCTCAGTTGCTTTTCTTTATTATTTCTTCATGTTACAGCCTTATGTATATAAAAAACATGCTCACTTTTTCTCTTCTTCAAAAACTCCAAATAAATAAGAACACAAATTTGCATTCCTTAGAGATGCAACCTAGTTTTCTAACCTTTATATTTCAACAGTCAGGAGCTACTTCAGTGTAGCTGAAGGACTGATTTTCAGGTTGTTCAATGGGGCTATCTTCCCTGTTGTTGTTCAAAATACCTGTGCTGTGTTCTGCTCCTCAGCTGTAAAAGGCTTGCCTCAGGAAATGTCTTAACACAACCAAATAGAAATCAAAATGGCGGTGGAAATCAGGTCTGTGTCAAGGAACTTTTTAACTATCTTTCCTGTAGCTCATCAGCCTGACAACGAAAAATTTAGAATAAGGACTAAGATAATTACAGAAACTTTGTAAGGTCTACTAAGAGAGCAGCTCAGTCCGATCTGCTGACATGAAACATCTGAAAATGCTGAAGCTGTTAATAAATGGACTCTTATGATGAGATTTACTAGAACTCTTGATCTGTCATCAAGGTTCTGGTCATCTGTCATCTGGTTGCATCTGTCACTTGTACCTGATATGAAAATCTTAGTTAGATATCACATATCACTTTCATGTGGTCCAGCAGGACAGCTGGAATTACTTCACCTTTGTGTCAAGACCTTTAATAGTTAAACCATTTTATAAAAGTCATTTGTGCCATTGCTAGCATTTTTTAGTGCTGGACTCTCCTAAAATCGCAGTAGGAGTACAGTGGTCTCCTCCACTGATGACTGTGACGCTCAGCTCTCACAACTAGGATTGTAAAATTTTCTGTGTTTCTTTTCTCTCTTTTACAGGCTGTCATGTACAGAGTTGCTTTGAGGAAAGGGGATACTCTGGGGACCTATTTCAGCCATTATCTGAAGCTTGTATTTTGATTTAAGCAGTTTATATGCACCTCTGTGTGGACCAACTGCATTTCACTTCCTTTACAAGTGTTAGGATAGATGAACATATGACCTGAGGTTTCCATTATACATTATTTCTTTCTTTATTCTGATGCTACTGTCAATACAAATACATGATTGCTAAGGTGCTTTTATCATATATCAATACCCTTAAGCAACAAAATCTCTGTTTCAAAATTATAGCTCAGCCTGTGTCATCTTGGTCCCCTTCCTCAGTGACAGTTCTTTCTCCTAATGGCTCTCTTTGTCCACGTGGAGGTCAGGAGACTGATTAAGTACCTCCACTTAGATATGAACCAAAAGAGGGCTGTACAGACAGGAGCAGTTGCATAACTTGATCAAGACTAGCAGTTATCACTACTGAGGCAAGTTTCTTCAAATGAAACAGAACACAATTGTCAACATGGCCCAAGATTTGAAGCTCTCTGTTCCAGAGGTTCTCAACAAACACAGTCAAACTGTCCAGTCGTTATATGGAACAATACTGTGAACTGTCCACTTAAATTTAAGCAGATTTAAAATGAAAGAACATTTTACTCCACATGTAAAAATAATGGTATTCACCTCTAATCTAATTCCTTGCTGCAGTTATATTCTGCAAGATACAATACAACTGTTTTTTAATACTTGATGCAGATCCTCAAAAAGCAACTTCTACAAGTTTTTAGCAAGAGTCCCAGTCTATGATTTTAGTAGACTGTCATTACCATGATTAATTCACCAGATTTATGAAGCACTTCGAGTTTAACATAAAAAAATTTCCAGGTATGTCATATGCAATCAAGTAATCAATATCATTATCTATAAAGTACAAATGGTGCACCTAAATCACCTGCACATTTCCCCACTTTCCTTTGAAAGCTATAATATTTACATCCCTGCAAAAAATTGATTCAAAAAATTTGAACCTCTTTATCTAGAAATAAGAAAATATTTTTTTCTGTAAGGTGTTACATACTAGGTCAGAGTCTAATAGCAAAAGATTACAGACATAATTCTTTCAGGAAAATAATGATCTTATCAGGTTCTCTTTTTCTCATATTTGTAGGTCCTTAATAATATTCCTTTAAATTTATGTTCCTTCAGCATAAATCCCTGATTCAGTCCTCCATGTAGTATTATAAACCCGTCTGTGACAATGAAGTGCTGATTTTTTCCACTCATGTGAAGGTCTTTCTCCCATTGTTTGAATTATTTCCAGGTTTCCTGTCTTCCTGCACATTAGCTTAGTGAAGTCAGACAAGTGATTTAGTAGGTACCTTTGCTTCTAGCAGGCCTTGTTCTAGCTTTCCTTGTTCTTTACTTGTCTTTTTATCCTCTCACTGTCTCTCATGGACATGCATTCAGGTATAATTTTTATTCACACAGCGAATCCTTTATTTTGCCCGGGGAATGAAGAGTTTGTGTCAATGAGAATAAAGTCCTGAGTGAAAAAAAAATGCAGGGCGAACAGAACAAGAGAAAGGGGTGGCTGAGGAAAGGGATAGCTTGAAGCACCAGGTGAGCTGTGAAGGGGTCAGCACTCCACAGAGGGGATGGTGCATGTGAGCCAAGGCAGAGCGAGCTTGACCAGGAGGGGCAAACACGAGTAAGGTTTCCTGGCTTCTGCTGCTCCAGAAAAAAAGTGGCAATGGTTGAAAAGAGCTCAAGGAAAAAAGCAGGATAGCTGGAGGAGGTGGGGAGAGGGAAGAGTGATGACAGTGGGTGTGAAAATCTCTTAAAGCTCTTGGCTGTGGAAGGGCCTGACTAACCCCTTCCATCTTCCCACTCACATGGGCTGATCCTGGCTCTCTCTTCCAGCTGGCCTTTTGCATTGGCCAGAACTTATTACTGAGATGAGCAGTCTGCAGCTTAAGCTTTTTCAGGACTAATTTAAATTTAATTTTCAAGATGTTTCTCCCTCATCTCTCTCCAAAGAACATCCTTGAAAGACTGAAAACTCTTTGAAGTATGTGTCATTAGGAAATCTACTCACCTCACAATCAACATCAAAGGGAAACATCCATAAAAATACAAATTTCAGTGTAACGAGACCCAACAAAAGTGCCTCAAATAAGACAGCTTGGACCTCAGGTGAACTAAAGGAAGAAAAAGAGAGGGAGATGTGATAAAGCACTCAAGCATCCATAGAAAACATCCAGCTTGAGAACCTGTATGCAATAAGTCTTCAAAAAAGGGATATTGTGCAGCTTTACTGAGTGTTTCCAAAGCATTTGGAAATGATACATGATGAAATACAGAGGAGGAAGAGGCATCCATGTACAGTGTGGTTATAAAGCTGACAGATCACTACAGTGTTGAGAACAGAAAAAGAAGTCAGAACAATTTTTTTTGAAGATATACTGACTTCTCTTAAACTATCCATGCCTGGTTTGCAACATTGGAAAAAATTATTGCATTAGGACTATTTTCATGTCTAGAATATTGTGGTAACCTGTAAGTTTATCTTGTGACCAACACATGTAGTAGGAAAAGAGAAACCACATGACCTCAGAAAACCTACTGAAGAGACATTACTAATGAAAACTAAATGAAATTAACATAACAACATGCTTCATTTGAATGAAATAAGAGATACTCACATAATGGACACATTAATGAAAGATTACTAAAGAAAGAAAGAGATGAGGCTATTCTTTCCAGTCACCTGTTCTTTTGACATGTCACACTGTATATACACAGTGTATATACAGGAATTTTTATATCTTTTTGTTAAAAAGATGAAAAATTATTAGCAGGATCATTTCTAAAATGCAGCTCTATGAGATCAGTTTGTGAGGACCAAGCAAATGAAAGAGAAGCATAGTTACCAACAAACTGAAAATATTTTGCATAAGGCTGTATTTGAAAAACATGCAAAGCCTTTTATTTCATGAGCAAATTATCCCTTAAATTGTATTGACGGAGTAAAGTGGAGTGTATCAGCCTTTTTTCCTTTGACCATACTTGTATGGCACAACTCTTCCAACTCTTCATCACTTGAGGTATTGTAGGTGTCTCAATGGACAGAACTATTTCACACTATAAATCTCAATAGTGTAAAAGTCCTCTATGTAGCCACTGTAAATAACACTCACAACATGCAAGAGTAATAACATAATTATTATTATTATTATAAATAGTTATTTTTTTAAACTTGGCTAGGATTTTACATTTGTCAGAGAAAAGATAAATGGAGAAATAATGACTTTTTTTTTACTGAGCTGAGTAGAAGTGGTCACTTATTAAAGCAATACATTCAACAGCTCTTGTTGAACTAGTAAGCCTGGCAAACTTTAAGAAAAGGCATATTTTCCGACTCACAAATCTGTTAAAATTGTTAAAAATTTTACAAAAGTTTCCTTAGCAAAATTACTTATTACATTTCCTTATCAAAATTACTTCAAAGTGAGTGCGTTCTTCAGAGCTTTCATCAATATCTAAGTAGAAAAACACTTACAGTCTGAGAGATTCCAACTTAAGCCCCTTTATCCGTGATTTCAGCTAGAGCATAAGAGCTCTTCTATATGCAGTTTTCCTGCCACAGAAACTCAGTGATGAAATGGGATGGCAGGGAAGATGGTTCTGTTGTGTCAGAAAAGATTAAAATGTGAAAAGCATAACCATCCTGAATTCTTTTGAAATCTGGATCTCTCTTACATTTCTTTTTGTTATTGCCAGGAGATAATTCCTCCCTGAGTAGCTGGTTTTGACATGGGATTCTTATGATACTTTGGCTCATACTTTTTAGGGCTCACACTGAATGCAGTGTACCTTCTCTTAGAGTGATACTGATGGGAAATCAGTGCAAAAATATGCCTTCTGGAAAGGATTGTATTCTAGCATTAGAACATTGCTAGCAGGTTCATTCACTGTTTACAAGGAAAATGTTTTTTACCAAATGCTGGCCCTTTGGATAGCCAGGCTTCCTGTGGTGGCGTCACCTTTTTTCCCCCACACCATATGGGTTGCTAAAAGGGAAAAGGTACCTTCTAAGACCAGTGAAGAGGTTTGTTCTTTTTAATGACCTGCCTCCAAAGTGCCATGAAGGGACTTGGATTCATAGGATTTCAGGACAAAGGGGAAACTTCAGAACAATACAGTCCAGAGCAATATAGTCAAGTCTCCTTTGGATCTTACATTTCATGTGTTTATCCCTGGGTCAAACCAAGTAACCGAAGTGTAACATAAGACTAACACACCAACTTCTCTTGTGTTTACTACTTCCATTTTCCTATGGTTTACTTCAGACCAAAAGAACCAATGAGTAGGAGTAGATTTCCATATGACTCTTGCCTCCTTTTTCTAACTAGAAGGAAAGCCTTAAAGTGACAGCTGTATTTAAAACCACAGATGAAGATATGATAACATTTAAAGCATGCTTTTAAGGAATATCTCTCTTCTAATTCTACTCACAGACTTGTCTAGGACTAAACCTACCTATGTGAATCTGAATTAAAACAGACTAACTCTAGGGACTTCATGGAGTTGTTCCATAACACAAGGAATTTGTTTTCTCTTTCATTTTGCTGAAGTGTTTTATTGTACCAATCCACAAGTATGTTCCATGGAAATGAATATGGAAGAAATATCTAACAAAATCAAGGTCAGTTTACAACAAGGGTGCAATTAAAAGACACAACCAAGAAGAACTTAAAAAAATAACCGCTGTTTTTAAACGAGTGAACACATAGATAACTAAGTCCCATTCTTGTTTAATGCACATATTTAGTGTTGTCAAGATTCCAGATTATTTTTTTCCAATATCTAATGAACTGTAAGGGTTACAAGACTAGGTTATTCTGCTTGCCTTGAGCAGCTAGATCTTACAGAAGCTTCTCTGGGATCTTTTCACTGGGAAAACAAACTCAAGCTGAATCCAGATTTTTCTTTATAAGCAATAGCCACTAGCAAGGAATATGCTATCACCCAGTGAGGCTTAGAAGGTGTTTTTCTCTCATCTTCCAGTATTCCCTCTTAGCTCTGAATTTGAGGTTACAGCTTTTCAGATTTGACCTTTTAATGATTCTTTGGTATTTCTTATGCTTCTTTCTTCTCTTTTTTCTTCTCCCTCACCACAAAGACATGGAAAGACAAACACATGAGAAACATATATGCAAAGTTGTAGTCTGTCTTGTGTCTCTCCCTTTTCTCCCTTGCCTTCCCACACTTCTTAAATTCAGGCTCTCCTGGACATGCCCTAAATAGTTTTCCATTGCTCCTTCTATTGTTAGAGCTGTTGGGCCTCTCATTTACTCAGAAGAGGATCTAGTTTTTTTTCCTTGAAGGTCTCAGCACAGCAATGTGCTGCCCAGTACCCCTCAGTGCTAAACGCATTCCTTCACTTCTGCAAGTTAGCTGCAACTTCAGGAATCCTAACTGCACTGAAGATTTTGTCTGATGCTAATTTATTAACATTATTAAGAAAATGGGTTATTAAAATAAGCCTTGTTATGGATTTGAAACAAATACATTTAATCTTACAGTAGAAGCTGGTTTAAGATAAAAATAATGTGATAATAGTAAGATGAAGGTATTTTAGTTAAAAAGAACCAGAAACCACCGTGTCCTTATCTTATGTAAATGCTACATTGCAAAAATCCTCTTAGGCTTAATGTGACTTAGCCTGTATAACATTTCAGCTGTTAGATTTCAACTGTAATAACAAGCAAAATGTAATCGTAACAGATCTTATCAAATCACCACAATCCTTCCACAACTCAAGGACAAAATAACTCCTCATCGATGCTATGTACTCTATATGTAGAGGTTCCTCTGGGTTTTGTGACTTCTGTCTTCCCTTTCCTTCCCTTCCTGAAGGAACAACAAAAGTATTTGCTAAAAAATAACCCAGTCAATGTTCCTGGGAGCCTAAGAATGCTGTCTCCCTGTGGATTACAGCTGGCAGCTGTAAGGTGTAAAGTTTTACAATTTAGAGTGCTGGAATTTCTTCTTCTTTTTAATCTCCACTACTCAAAAAACCTTTAGTTTTCTTGGCGAGCTCTGAAACCTTAGATTGCTCATTAAATAGAGTGTTCTGTCTGCAAATATTATAATGTATATATGGACTAGAGAGAATGTATAGTAAATGAATGCAGAATATATTAATGTTGTCTAGTTTGGGGAAAAAGGGTGAAATTACAGGAAATTTTAAGCGGCTACAAGAACTGTCATAAGGATGAAGGATCATTCGAAATGTGAATTAATCTTTTTTCTCTACTTATAGAAAGATCTTGCTACAGTCAGTATAGAACTAGCATACACTTTTAGTAGAATGGACATACTTCTACATTAAGTTATTTAGATTGATTTTAGATATCTTTAGAAATGAGTTCTATAATATTTTACAATACTATTTTTATCAGACAGAACAATTTAATTTCTGTGACATTTCACCACATTTGTCCCATTAGATTCATCATCATTATGTTTCTGAATTACGGTCTACAACAGCTGGACCACATCATCCCCTTCAGTGCTACAATCCTCAAAAGAGAGTTCTAGAAGACAACTACGTGATGAGGACCTCTTTGGAGGGAGATGCAGGCTCTTCCACTAGAGAGCCTTCATTTTCTTTAGACGAAATAGGGCACTGCACTATTAATTTGTTTAAATTCTTAAGCAGATGACTAAGTCTATTCCTGGTTGCTTTGGCCTCAGGTAAACCCTCTGGCTTGTTGCAACATTGCTGTATTGTATCTGCCCTGTATGGGATTTCCTGTGGCTCTGCCTGACCCTAATAAAAACCCAAAGAGTTAGAGAAGAAATAATAATAATAATACCAGAATCCAAAAGCAATTGTGGCTAGAATGTATGCTTGCCTTTTTCCTAAGTCCCATCCCATTCACTTCTCCTTTAGCCTGTCTTGTCTTTCTTTAATCCCCATCTAGGAACTATGTCTCCTCTTGTCAGTCCTGTCAACAAATGAGCGTGTAGGACAAACTATCAGTTAAGGAAGAAAACCTCTGTGTGGAGATAACATGTGCATACAGTAGGTATCCAGTCAGGGTTTTCCAGCGGAAAAACAGACACACGTGCGTCCTTCTTATTTTAGGAGAGAGATCCCACCAGCTAATTTCTGCAAGTCTAAACTGATTGTTAACAGACTTTGTGCCAAACCCAGCTTTACCCTCATTTAAAGAAATGTTTCAGCAATATGCAACCTGGGGTTACTGTAATGGTCAAACAAAAGCACTGAAAACAGGAGTTCAGAGAGGGTGGAACAAAACTGTTACCGATTGTTAGATTTTGCATCCTTTTGGTCTCAGCCACAAAATAGCAGCCACTGTCTTTGATAAAAACTTCTCTCACAAATAATTTTTAAAATAACCTTTGTAAATTAACTGTGGCTATACATCTCATATTTAATCTGAGTCTCTGCAACTATTCTCTTAAGGCTCCTCACTGACATGTACTTGATCTCTCCCTCTTCTTCAGCCTCACTGCTGTGCTTCTGCCCCAGTCTCCGAACACACCATAACCTATGGACAGAATTTCAGCTGCATTTGCAATTTCCTCATCTTTACGAGATGAAGCCACACCTTGACTATGGTTAAAACTCTTTCTTCTTTCATCTTATACTTGTTTAAAAAACAAATGGACGACCCTCTTCAATCAAAGAATTAGAAGAAACTACATACAAAATGCTTCATTCCAGTATTTTCAGAAAACATAACACTTGCCTAGACAACTTTGTGTTAGCAATATTTTCATGGCTATTGCATTGAAATCATTAAGTTCCTCCCTTTAAAAAAAGCACATATATTGGGCAATATAGCTTGACGGCTGAATTGATATGAAAATGAGGATTTTTAATGTAACATAAGACTAAACAAAATAAACTGCAGCCACAGCGATTTAGCCTTCCTTTTCTACTCACTGTCGATTAGAATTGCCAAACTCATTTAACATAATTTTAGGGGTTAAACTTGCTCAATATTACTCAAAACTGTTGAGTATGTATTTCAGTCCATTTTCATGGTACCACAAAAAATGTTCTAATGTTTAAGTAAACAGCTCTAAAAGAAAAATTAAATAAAGGTTTAATAGACATGCATCACCCTTACAAAGAATAGGGTTTAAATTGCAGTTCTGTTAAGTCAATGTAGCTTCTGTTAATTTCAGAGGAGGTCAAGATGCCATCCTAATAATTTTATAAATAAACATACATGCTTTTGCCATTGTTATAGATGTGATAGCATCAAAGCACGATTTGCAATGGAAAGTATGACGGCATGAGTTTGCCCTATAATCTGTAGATACATGAAAGTCCTATGGTTATTGTTGTCCTTAGCCTGAGAACGTTCCTCCTACAGACTATCCGTGAAAATATCCAAACGCAGCTGAGTACATTGTGGTGTAAGAAAGAAGTTGTGCACTGTTCAGAAGGCAAGCTACAATGAGAAAAGTCATCCATTTTAAACTTTGTGAGCATACGTGCTAGCAAACATAGCTTACCCTCTTCTTCACCATCTGGACATCTGTAGTTAACATCATAGTAGTTCATACATTATTTCTAACACTGCTCAGCATGGAGCTTAAGCTTCACTTCAGAGCTAAAATGAACACATTTGGATTTCACTTTATTATTAATGTATTTTAAAGGGCATGGATCAGTCATTTTGCAATTTCTTTCAGAGGCACCGGACAAATTACCAGGACTAGTATAGGATGATTAGTTAAGCAGGGTAGTTTGCAAAAAAGTTTCTAACTCATGGCAAGCATCTTGAAATGATTATTAATTACAAACACTTTAATGTTTGTAGTCTTTTCCCAGAAGTCAGTTATTGCTGCAGTATTTACAATGTTCCTCTCACCATATGTGGCCATTTGCTGACTAGAACTCTTTCAGAGTTTCATACCAATTTTAGCCAATGTTATGTGAATTGGTGCCCAGCCCAGCTCTCAGCTGGAGTTTAGAGGCTGGTGGAGCCTGGTGCATGGTGACCTCTGCTGCTTGTGTATTGCTATAGTCATAGAAGGCTCAACAAAAACATAGCACTGCAACAACTATAAGTATTTCATCCAGAAAATAGAGACAGAATATTTTTCCTGCAATGATAGCTCGGACTTAGGGAAAGTTTCAGATAGCCAGCTGCACAATAAGCCACTTGAGTCTAGGAAAAACAGACGTAAATCAAAGGGGGTGTCTCTCTTTCACAGATTTATAATAGTGTTGTAACATCTCAGCTGAAATGCTGTGCAGTGTAACTCCAGGTGTTTGGCTGCATCTGTTGTTTACCAGGATGAAAGCTGTGCATATTGAATAAAATATGCTATCTGTGAAAAAAAATTAAACTTATTGTTAATTTCTGAATTAAATCCAAGATTTAGCATGCAGTAAGATATAAAAGCATGCTAGAATTTTCTTTATGCAAAATGCTATCAACACCTTAGCAGCAACACACAGATCCTCCATACAACCCTCACTCACTTCACAATATTATCGGGGAAAGAAGACTCTACTAGTACAAAATTAGGACACCAAGGACTAATACAAGATCCAAGAATTGCACTCACATATGTTTTGTTGCAACTTGTAGACTCTTTTTTTAAAACCTGAAAAGACAGAGGTTTTAGAAGATGGGAGTACCTCAGTCAGTAGAAACAGTGCTAGTATTTTCACCCTCTTTCTGGAACAAAAGAGTTTTTCCTGGCTACCTTTCTTTTTTTCTTATTCAGTCAGTAAGGTTATTTATATCCTTTCCCAGAAGGCATGATACCACCCATTGTTGAGTGAGATTCAGTAGCTGGGACTGTGACATTGGTCTAGAGCCCTTTGATAGACTCAAAATTAAAAACGCCTTCTGACCTGCTGCATCTCTTCCAGGCACATTTTATGTCATGCAAGGCCTACATAATGTCATTTGGTGTTGGTAGAGCCCAAGGAATAAAAGGAATTTAATAAAATTTAGTTCAGATCAAAATATTTTAAAGATTTGATGTTGCCTTTAGATTCCCATTTTCCAGCTTTATTCTTCTGTATCTTCCTTCCCCTTTTTATAAGTGATAAAATGAAGGAAGCCAGAGAAAGAAGGGAGGAAACCCAAGATTGTTTCTAAACCCTGACACTTCCAGCCTGACTAAGAGATTGAGGTGCATGAATGATTTCACAACTTGATTGTAGGTTAGTCTGTGCTTTAACTCCACCCTGTTTCATCCAGTACAAAATAATACTCAAAGATTACAAGGGCACCTCAAGATTCTTGTAAGACTCCAGAGGATATTTCAAATATCCAACACCTCTAAAGAGCTCATAAATGGTGTCTGGGGTGAAACTGAGTCCCACAGATGATTCCATGCTGCACCATGGCTCGTGAGTAAGACTGGCTCAGGAGTCCTGGCCACGTGTGTGCTATGGCATGGCCTGCTCAAACAGCTAAGGCATAGCTGAGAGACTCAGGGTTGAGAAAACATAAAGTTTCAAGGTAAGGACTGTACTCAGAGCATGCTTGTGGATTTGTTAGTTTATTTGGGTTTGGTTTTGCTTTCTTAAAAAAGTAAATGTTCAGAGTAGGGGAGAGATAAAGAATATTTCCTTTAAAGAACCTGTAAGGAGGCTTTGGTGAAAAAAGGAGTGTTTTTGTATGATTCCTTTCTGCCATCAGATTGGGCATGCACAGGGCATATCACACCAGGGGAGGTACAGGGGGAAAAAGGCACATTGCACTGGTAGAGAGGTATAACTGAGAAGTAACTGCCCAAAAAAAAGATACCCTCTGAGCAAAAACTGAAAATCAAAAGTGATCAAAAAAACTTGTTTTAGTCAAAGCTACTTCAAACATACAGTATCTTTACTAGAGGATAGATGGTTCAACCAGATATTAAGCAAAATTATGCATGATCCTTATTGCCTCTCTCCTTCAGAACGTGAGTCAAAGTCCTTCAGGGCTTTACATGAAACATTGTAGAAGTGAGTGCAAAAGCACTGTTATAAGACACTGTAGTCACTTCTGATTAATAGTCTGCACTCAGATCAAGAAAAAGCCCAGTAATACCCAGTAATAAAATACCCCATAGCACAAGTGTTCATAGTCAAACACATTGAAGAGATACTTTCAAAGAGAATTTGAAGTCACTTTTTAAATGAAATCACTTTAAAAATAATAAATAAATAAATAATGGAAGACTGTTCCTGTTAAGTTTCCCATTCAGACTCTCTCATGCCTGCTACTGTTTAGGCAATGAATATTCATGAACATAAACATGATTTGTAACATCTGTATACCAGTGGTAGAATGTTAGCAAGACATTTACACTCCTTTGTTTGGGATATATTGCTTTGTTTGGGATACATACATATATACAAAAAGAGAAACTTTCCCTTGTGATCTTCTCCAGAGACGATTTCACAGTCCAAACTCTGGCCTTAAAAAAATTCTTATGTCTATTGTAATTCTGCAGGAGCAGAAATGGAAGCAGAGAATTTCTCAGCAGATAGCCAAACCCTTCTACTTTGCCAGAAAACAAGAAATAAAAGTTTCATTTGTGAAACATTTTCACAGCCTTCACTTTTCTTACAAAAAATAAAAACAAAGTAGACTGTAGCTACACATACAAAGTCCATCTTCTGAGTTAAAATTCCTCTTCTCCATGGCATTTCTTTATCTCAGTTATCCCACCTAAGTTAGATGAGGTGACAGGGCTTGTCACATAAGAAAGTCCAACTGATTTACTTTACCATCCTTCCTTTAACAATCCCTTGCAAACCACATTAAGTCTGTTATGTCAGCTTCCCACTCTTTGTTTTTGTTCTTCTTAAATTAACTCAAAATTGTGAACTTAATTTACCATTTTAAATGAACGCCTACCCTTTTGTGACAGATCCCACAGGTATAAACCTGTATTTTTACTTAAACTTAACTAAATGGAAAGTTCCTCGAGGTAGAAATCTAGTCTAAACCAATTAGTTAACAATGGCTAGGAAGGGTGGTTTTACATTTCAGGGTGTAAGGGTTGCTGGGTGATGAACACTAATAAAGACTAAGAAAACAACCATCTATAACCTGACCACACTATCTTTCTGGGCATCTGTGTCCCAGCTAAACCTCTTAGGAAGTTATTATCAGCTAAATAATATAGATACCAAACATGGGTGTGCATGCACATATCTGAACATCTCATCTGCTGATGAATAATCTAAAGCTACCTCTCCACAACAGCAGAACAGAATCTTGGTCAGTGGCTTCAACAACTTTCTTACTTTCTGGTCACTTTGTTCCTCTGCACTGTTTGTATGCAAGAGCATAAATAATTTTGATAATTATTTTCCTCCAACTAACCACTTCCAATTTTTCTGTTCTGGGTTAAAATGTAAGGCAAAAAATTGCATATTTTTGCACCACCCAGGTTTCATAACTGGAGGTTAAACTGGTCCTGAGTGAGCTGTATGTCTCAGGTTCCTTATTTTCCTATTGACTTGTAGCACTTCAGTTGTGAATGTGAAGTGAGTCAGTAATTAAAGGTCAGTCACCCAGCTGGCAGTCCTTCCTTACTCACAAGTGAAAGAGAACTCACAAATTTAGGATTCGTGGAAACTGAAATGAACAACGTTCTAAAGTACTGACAACAGCAGGCACAGGATTACAGAGTAGTGAAGCCGTTTTGATCATTTGCCGGTGTAGAATGAAATATAGTCTGTGATGCACCCAAAGGCTTCCATAAGATATTTAAAGTTTTACTGCAAATATATGTCCATAAAATGAAAAGCAGTCTTCCTTCAATTGTTTTGTTTGATTCTTTTAAACCAAACTGAGCTCTGTGTTATTATGGGCCAATGTGATTCTGCAGTCAGCACATCCAATAGTATATTCAGTGCCTTTGGAAAGAGAATTCTTTATTAAGTACTAATCTTCAATTGGATCTGAAGCATTCACTTCTGGGATGAGAGATGTTGCCAGTGTGCTGAAAAATGCCATTAAAATTTTCATCCATCGTATTCCTAAATCTTAATCTGAAAAATTGTCACATTCACACTTCTCAATCAGCATGAAAACAGTCCATCTCAGCCCCTGTACAGATAAGATACGAGGCTTGAGTGAAATACTACATCTATTTCTCGTCCTTAAGTGTTGCTACATACAAAATACAGATTCTTTGCTATAACTACATGGTATGAACAGTTAAATGGCTCCAGTTATCCTACTATGTCCACATTTCAGATTGACTCAAACCTTCTGGAAAGCCTGTAAAAGAAAGATTAATGGCAAATAGGAAGCTTTAGAAAACACAGACATCTGGAAGTAAAGATATCATAGTGGTGTAAGCCACAGTGGAATAAAACATTTGTTTAATTCAACATTTAGTCTCTAAAGCCAGTCAATAGGAAAAGAAAGCCAACAACTTAATGGCACACAGTTGTTTACGTAAGGTCTGCTGTGCAAAAGAGTCATCCAATTTTTTGCAAAACCAGCAGGTGCTGGATGTGCTGAACTGTCAGAGCACCCAGTTCCTAGGCTTAAATACCCAGCATCACTCACACAATCCCTGAAGCTCTTATGGCTGGTTGACAGCCTTTGCCAGCTTCATGAGCCCCTTCCTGCTCAACCTCTTGCAGCAATGCAGGGTCAGAGAGGTACAGCAAAGAAACCAGCAGCACTGATTCCATAGGGATGGCCCACATCTACCCCCTACTCCTAGCAACACAAATCCTAGGGCATGTCTCATCTAGATGTGCAGCTGCTGCACTATGGCAATAGCTGGCACAAATTCTAGTGTGGATACGCAATAGTGTTATTATAAAAAGTTACTAGTTTGGAGTATTATGAGCTATTTTCCTGGTGATGTTTACATTGTCCTGATTTTAATTTCCCACTCAGCAGGTTGAAATATTTTCTTCTAGACTGTCTTTTCCCATAATCATATAAGCCTGTTTCTATTTGAAGCTGACATTAAAATTAAGTGATTTTTTTCCTTAATGCAATTTCATGCAGTGCATCAGTATTCTCAAATATCTTTGCTTGTACAGTAGCATCGTCAATAGTTAACAGAACAACTATAACTACATTATTTCTTAGCATCCTGATTTGCAACCAGCATTGCATGATGAGAAGAATCTCCAAAATAATTTGCACTATGTGATCCTTCAGTGAAGAACAGAGGTTCAAGTTCAGTATTTTGTACTTTCTAAAAATGAAAAAGACTTTATCTAGTAGAAGACTTGGTAATAGAAAGTACATTAGAACATCAATACATTACACTGATGAATCTTGGCAGTTACTGAATTTAACTTCTGTTAAAGTTAAGTCCAACTTAACTGTGTATAGACAAGGTTTGAAAGCTAAACTCTGAATTACCAAATCTTGGTCACAATTCTGTAATGCAGTGAGTCACCTCCGTTTTATTCAAGTCAATATAAGTCAAGACTATTTACTTCTTTGCAGTATTGAAGGATAAGATGAAGGATTATTCTATGAAGAAAGAAAATCAACTGTTCCATAAAAACCATCCAGGAGTTTTCAAGATGACTCAAGACTACCTTGCATCTTCACTATAACCTCTTTGATTAGGGTATACTCCTAGTAAAAAACCTCTTTATTTACTGTCAGGGAAATCAAAACACCCCTTTCCTAAATCCAAATCAAGGCTGAGGAACAGAAACTCTGTTAGCCATTGTTAGTGGGTACTATAAGATCAAAAGACTATGGCCATTCTGACATCCTTATATAAAGAAATAGACAAGCAACTACAGAGCAACTATGGAGCATAGTATGATAAGTGAGCCAAAAAAATCTCTTAGCAAGGCATCTTTAGCAAATGAAAGAACTAGAGGAGAGTCTATTTCTTTTTTAGATGAAGACTGAAGATCTAGAATTGTCCAAGCTTTCCTCTTGCAGAGATGTCTGTCACAGAAACAGTCATTTGTATTTGTAGGAAATCCTACAGCAGTTGGAATACATCAGGTCCAGTCTCATAAAGCCAATTGAAAGCTTATGTTCAAGTAAGTTAAACTGTAATGTGTATATTCAGGTTGGGAAGGAGAAAGGGTACAAATTTGCGAAAAGAGGAAGGATGCAACAAAATTGCATGGGAGAAATACTGGACAGGCAGCAAGTTTCTAATCTGAAGTTTTGAAATAAAAGTTAGTAAATTCCCAATGCAAGCATAAGAGTGCAATGTAGACACAAAAGCTCATTTCCTTTGTTCAGAATCTTCCCAGCTGATTTGACACATTCCCTCTTATTAATTTGAGGGGAAAAGAAAATTAGACTACCAATAGCAACTAAGTAGTTCAGCATCTAATCAAGTTCTACTTGAGGTTTTGTGTTTTGGTGGGTGGGTTTTTTTTTGTTTTTTTTTTTTTTTTCTTGAGAATAATGTTTCATTCCAGGGTATAGCAAAAGAAGCAACTGGAAAAAAACCCAAATCAAACCAAAAAAACCCCCAAGCAAACAAACAAACAAAAAAAGGAACAGTTCACAATGCATTAGGACAGACCGTGAAAGATTCGTTATTTTACATTGAGCAGTGACAGGTTTCTCAAAAGTATTGAGAAATTCTCAGCAAATGACACCCAGATCTCTTGCACACTGAAAGGAATGCATCGTAACACCTCTTAGTCGCTACATGTTTCAAACCATTCGTGGACCCAATTTAGCAGGATTTCTGAAAGACCAATGCAGTTTCTTCCTAAGAATATCACATACACTGCAAATTGCTAGGGTAGCACATGGTTAAATTATAAAATGTCTCGGTATTACCCATTGCTTTGAGAAACAATGCTAGAAGGAATGTGATACATTTCCATTTTAAAGGCTCAAGAATCTTTTCGGTGTTACTTCGAAGAGATGACAGTCCTCATCCTCACAGTGAGTCTGTGAATCTGTTCTGGTGTTAAGCAGTGAAAAGTCTTCTCTTGGAAGGAAGTCAAAAGTGCAATTGATAAATCACATAATTTCATGAAATAATCAGGATCTCAGCAGGAATGTTATTGCCAGTCTTCTCTGCTGAGTAAAAACTCCGGTTTTATCTCCTTAAACAGACATAGTAAGTAGATTCTCAGCCCAATAAACACGTTTCTCATAGAAGATCAGCTGAGACTGCTGTAAACTAGAAAAAGTAGCGAATACTTTGAGAATTTATTTTTATACTCTCTCTTCCTTCATTTCCCTTCCCTTCTGTAACATTTCTATCTGCATGAAAGTCTTCCACCACCTCTTGAGAGCTATTCTTAGGCTTTATCTTTCCAGAAGTGCTTATATCACATGCTAATTGGCTTAATTAACTACAAGTCATAGCTCCAACAAAAGCATTTCCTATCTAGTCAATGTGACCATTAAAAAGTGATTTGCATTACATTTGGAGCAGCAGACGCTTAGCTTGTGAAAGGGGCTAATGAAGCATGTGTTCTGGGCACACAAATCAGGTGCTAGACGTATAGAAAGCAGCACACAGTTCCTTTGCAGAAGCAATTTAAAAGATTTTAACTAGTGGTTTTCCAATAAAAACTTTTTTTTTTTCTTGCAATGATAAAATAATTAAGGGAAACGAAGTACATCATCCTCAAGCAATTTGACAATTACAGGAAAAAAAACGCAGTCTTTTTCTGTAGCCATTCACAGAAGTGATTCCACATGTACTAGGTCGGAAACTTATTCTCTAAACTGTAATTTGAAAACAGAATTTCGAAGGGCAAGTGCAGCAATCGAGAGTTGCTAATGACCTGCAGACAAACGTGCATAAACAGCAGGCTGTGCTCTTACATTCAGTAATAATGTCGCACTGCAGGCACCAGAAAAGGGCACCGTTTCAGGTGAAATTTAGGTCACATGTAAGTGCCAATATACAAAAATATGATCCTGCAAATCTTTGCACAGCTGCTAACAGACGTCGGATTTACTTAAACTATAGGCATTCCTGTTTTCAACACAGACTTTCCATCGATATCTGCAGCTTTTATTCTTGGCATGTGCACATGCCAATATTTCTTATTGGTAGGGCTGAGCAGTGCTGTCTGCGCCTGGTGCTAGATCTAATTTAGGATTAGAGGCATGGGATTCGAAGCCCCTACCGAGGGTGCTGCACTGGTCTGGGAGACATTTCTCAGAGTACATTTGAAATGCCTGCACTCCACACAGCACACGGGTGAAGCAAGCAATCCCTTCAGAATACTGCCAGGAAAAACAAGCCTTTAATTGTTTCTCTTTTCTCTTCTCCTTTTGCCATTGTTTAGTGGGCACCGTGGCCCCAGAGATGTGAGGAAGGCTAGACTGAATCCCCACCACCCGCTGTGTTCTGGCCACTCACATAATAAATGGAGGCTTCTCCATTTTCTGGAGATTGCTGCATCCTCCTCAACATAGCTTTGTCTAACTTTAGAGTTAGTCCTCCTTTGGGAGGACTCTCTTCTTAGAGAATAAGACATCCTGTCTGTGGAATTTTTCGCACTGGTGAGATGCAGATGGTTTACTGCACATATGGATGCTTGATTCTGCCATCCCTTAACTTTTTCAGCCACTACTTAGGCACTCAGATCTCTTGGGTGCCTAAAATTTCAGTCCCTAAAATTCAGACGTCACACAAACAGATTGCATCTGCAGAAAGGAAACTCCAACTCCATCCATCCAGATACTAGCTAAAGTTCAGTTTCTCACAGAGATCCTTTATTTAGCAAGTCCTTTCTTGATTTTGCAGTGGAGAAGCCTGGCAGAGAACTCTTTCATTCCTGCACCATTTCAAGCTCAGCAGCAAGGCATGAACCAAGGCTTCAGGCTCAGAGGTTATGGCTCTCGTTATAGAAGTGCTTCTTCAGCCTTTAATTCTTCACCACGCTTTTTCTCCAGCTGAATGTAAACTGAAAATCAACAACTGAAAAGCATGTTAATGCAGCAGAAAATTTCAAAATATTGTCCCATCTATCTGTAAGCTGCCAGCAGAGCACTAGACTAGAGACCACGTCTCTATTCATACGCAGAATTTAGAGGACACAGGTTCAAGCTAAACTCCTAATTAAGCAGTGCTGGAGTGACACCGGACTGTGCCACCTGTCCTGTTTCAAAGTTTTGGATGCTGTTCGGTGTGCTGGAGTGCAGTGGGGGGCCAGGACTCCTGGATGCGGCAGAGAACGGCCTGGCTCCATCTGTCTCCATCCCACTGTCCCAGCCAGGGATAGCCCAGCCCTGGGCATCGGGCACTCTCTGGGCATCGGGCTGAGGCTGAGACATGGGCCTGCAGGTGGGCCCAGCTCCGTAGGATCCCATAGCTGGACAGGGCAGGGCTGTGGGGAGCTGGAGGCTGATGCTGCTGCAGTGTTGCTGAGGCAAAGGCTGATGGCTTGGAGGGCTGACATGGTGTCCTGTGCCCTGAGCATGGTGAGGGAAGCCCTGAGGGTCTGACAGGGCATCCCAGGCCGTGGGCAAGGTGGGAACAGCCCTGAGGAGGGGATCAGGACCCTGAGAACCATGGTGCCATCAGGTGCCTGAGACGAGGCCATGGAACATTCCAAATGGGAAAGGATGGATGAGCCCACCACTTCTGGAAAAGTAACCCTGTGGCTACAAGCTTTGCAAAGCTTTTTTTCCTCAGACCTCAGCTCTCCCTTTTCACTAGAATGGACAATAAACAGACATAGTTTAAGATATCATGTGGACATATCCCATGACAGCCCATTTTAAGTTTATCCTCTCACACGTATGAAAAAAATTATCTTCTCCTAATCATCTGTGTGCAATCCAAAAGATTTTGTCCTTAAGCTCATGACACCTTAGACTTGTGTCTTTAAGTTTTTCTAACTCATTACTCAGATATACCTCCTGCATAGCCACCTCAAACACCACATTTTTAATCTCTGCTGCTGTGCAAGACCACACTCACATTTGGCCATTGGGTGATGGGGCAAAGTGGCACCTCCAACTGTGGCTCTGGGTGGCTGATAGGCATAGGCTCTTCCCTGATCCCCATGGACTCCTCTGATTCCTCTTGGAGTTACAGGAGATGCTGCTTTGCAAAAGGCTGCCTGTATGCTTTACCATGTTCATTCCTTGCTTCTGTTCCTTATACTCAATTCAAATACTGAGGTTTTAGATCTCTATCTTTGTTACTGTCTGGAACAACACAAAGCTTCTGGTGTTGCTCACATGCTTATTTCTGCCAGCTAATATGTCTGGATCCCCAACAGTTAGCAGAACTGTGCTGGAGGTGTGAACTGGCAGTTCTGTCAGACCTGGCATGTACTCCTTTGAGAAATATATTACCTACTGGAAAGCATCCTTAAACTCTTCCTCATTATTTTGTTTCTTTTAACAATGCATCTTCTCAGGATGATAATTTACAAAAATGAATGCCTATGTTTGTTTTTCAGAAATTGTGAATTTTCCAAGTTCTTTTTCCCCACACACTTAGTTTTCTTCCTTTCTTAATAGGAGAAAGATCACTCCTATTTAACCTTGAATCTAACCATTTACCTTCTACCAACTGTGACTTTTCTTTCAGAGATAATATCATGGTTTCTGGCAACTCAGAGACTTGTGCACCTGTGTCCCACTTAAAATGAATAAATGTTTCATTTGCCTTTGGACTGGTGGTTAATCATCTTCTGATTCAATGTCCAAAATCTCCTGTTTCTTCCTTCAGACTCTCCTGGCACCAGTAAACTCTTATAATATGGTGTAATTACTTCCAGTGTCTTAATTTTCTTCTGAAGGCCAGGCACTGATTGTTCATTGCAATGCATGGAACTGTTTCATGGATATTGATTTTCATTTCCACATGTTTTATTTTGTCCTGTATCATCTTTTGCATATTCTGTGTCAGAATTGCTTTCAAAATAAAAATCTAAGTAAATTTTTGAAGAGTAGAAACTGCATGCCCTATTAATTACTGTCTTCTGTTTCAGATTTCCAATGTGATTTGCTATACAGAAACTTAGCCTCCAAAATTTGAGGTGTTTTAGCCCCCTGTAAGTCAGAAAGTCTTGTATCCTCCATTCTGTGACTAAGAACACCTCTCTTTCCTTTCATATAACATGGAGCAGAGCATTCCTCCACTCCTGTGGGAGTTTCAGAGCCTGCCTTAGAAAATTCTGTCCTGGTGTTCATGAAGACAGTGAAGTTCTGCTCAATGTACTCTACATCCCTCTAAAATTTCATATATTTTTTAAGTCATTATATTTATTATTCAAGTTTTTGTTTGTTTGTTTTTGTTTATTTCCCTTCTGGCATTCTGCATCAATTCGGAAACATAAGTATCAAAGTGCTTGACAAATGTCTGGTTTAGGTTGTAATATCCCAGTCATTAACTCTTGATTGATGCATTTCCAGATCCCCCAGTAATTTATTTTTGATCCAGATCAGGTGTGGTTATACAAACACTGGTTCATAACCCTAGAAGCACGGAACACCGTGTTAGTGCTGCCTTTACGCTGCGTGAGTTTTGATCTTACACTATAGACTCCAAGCCTGACACTAATGTGCAGTCAGACCATGACCTTAGTGCCCAAGTTGTAAGCTGACAGCACGGTGTAATCTGAGCCTCAACAGCGTACAATGCATTCTCTGCAGCTTTTGCAAGGGTATGTGAAATCTGTAACTCCCCACTAGTTTAAGGAACTTACACAAAGGAACCACAGTCAAAGCTGAAGATGTGTAACACTGTATTTTTCTTCATACACAATGATACAGGACTTCTGCATGCTTAATATAAACTTTGAAATTTTTTTTTTGCATTTCCTAGTAAGTTTCTCATTAATCTGTAATTTTTTCCCTGCTTACGTATTTCAGAGTCCAGAATTGCGTCATCACAGTAACTTTGTGTCTGAATGCCAACTTAACTATACATTTGATGAACGTCAGTATAGATTTAAATTGACTTTCAAACTCATTAAAATGCTCTTTAATATTACTGATTTTTTTCCTGCGAGGTATGCCTTTAACTTATATTGTAGTTTTAATCTATGAAGTGTTTTAAACAGGAAGAAGGTTGCGGGTTAACCAAGGAATATTTTACTTCAGAAATCCTGTCGTGAAAGGGGGGACATAATTGTCCTCAAAGAGAGCTCGCTGTAGGAGGACAGCATCTATTTCCACACTGTCTCTTCTGCAGAACACAGTTTATTATACTTGTCTTCATTCTCTCATTTGCAAAACAGGTGTGGGAATGTATTTCAATGTGCTTAGGGTCACAACTAGGAAGAAACATTCCTGAACATATTCTTGATGTCTCTCTGAGTGCCAATACCAACCTTATTTCATAATTTACAAAAGGCCTCAGTTGCTGACTAGAGGATTGGGAAGATTTGAAACCTGATGTTGTGTAAATTGCTCTTTCTGGCTTTGATAAGGAAAGTAGAACATTTGGAAGATGATACACTGGGATAAAGACATAAAGATATGAGCCTGGAAAGGCTCTCACGGGATCATGTAGATCTTTTGATTCTAGTGGGTGAAGGTCACCTATTAGTTACATTGGATTCCAAGCTTCCCCAGAGTTGAGTTGGTCTGTGCTGACTTATCACCTTTTGTGCCATCATTTTTGCATAAAAGCATCCTAATGCAGTGAAGCCTGAGTGCTTTTGGATGCATAAGCAATGGACCCAGTGAGAGATGAGGATGCAAGGATGGGAGTCTCATGAGTGGAGGTGGAGTGGCAAGCAGGATACAGAGACAATGCTGAACTGGAGTAGGCTGAAGGGAGCATTCATCCCATTGTGCTCATTACTGTGATCAACTGAAAGGCTGTGTGCTATGAGTTACTGCAGACAGGGCTGAGAGATAACCTTTGAGAAGATAGGATGGGAGGTGTGGAATCCTGTGCCTTGGGGGCCAGACTGTATATAGAGACATGGGAGACCTGGAGTGATAGCACAGAAAAACCAATTATTTGCGACAATCAGTCATTTACTGCACACATCAGTATAAAAATCATTCTTTTCATCCGTTGTTAGATGGCCCTGTAGCATCTCCCTTCTCTACTCTCAGAGGAGAGCTCTGCAGATTTTCTCTGAAGCTTCACAAGTATTCTGCCTGGATTTGGAGTAAAAAAAGTTGTGGATTTTGAACAGGAAAAATTCAGTTGTGAACTAAATCCATGTGTGAATACTGAAAATTATATTCCGTGGGGAGGTAAATGGATTTCTGAGGTCTGCAAGCTTAGAAGACTGGAGAATTGCCAGAAACCTGGCAAGGTGACATTGTCATCATTCTACAATTACTGTGGTATAACATAACCTAAGTTTTCTTGAGAGGAAAACAATCCATACTGAGCTTGTACAATAAGCCTCTGTAAAGCACTTCCATTTTCAGGAAGCTACAGTATAGACAGTGCTTTGAACTGGAGTAAGTCATGAGGTTAACAGAGGGCTCCATGGAACCTGAGACCATACTTGAACAAATTCCAGTCAACCAAGAGCAACTTATAGTTCAACACTTTGAATTCATAGTTTTCCAGTAAGACTTTAAAAATATATAAGAATATATAGGAATATTCATCATCATCATCATCATCATCATCTATAAGGATATATATAATATAGATATATAAAAACATAGAAGAATACCACACATTTATGTGTACACAGACACAAAAGTGAAATCTGAAAGAAGGGGAGCCTAGTAGACAGAATCTAAGCTTATTTTCTTGGCAAATGTAAGGATTTTACTTTTCAGATAACTGTAATGTTCCTTAGTTTATGTGCGGTGGTGACTTTAGAAGTTAATACCTTGAAGGCTTGATATAAACATTCAAAATTTGGTTTATATGGTGAAAAATGTATTGTGCCAATTGGTTGATTTTCTACTTTTTTTCTCCCTGCTGATTACAACAATAAAACTAGCATTAAAAAAAAAAAAATCCTTAATTTAACTTCCTGGGAAAGAAATGTATGAGAACTAATCTAGATTGTTATACTTCCTTGTAATAGAAAACGTACAGGTGTCCTTGCTACATGGCATATAAAAAGTATTAAGACAAGGAAAATTCCTTATGTTTTTCACCGAGTAGAGGCGGTTTTGACTATAGGTCACACAGAGAAGAACTGCGCTCATCAATTCACTTTTTTGTCTTGCATAGACTGCAAGACTTGCATAGAAATCCTGGACTGGCAATTATAAAGGTAGGAATGCTGATTATTTGGCCAGTGATTAGCTGTCATACTAACAGGGAACATCTACAAATATTTCAAGAAAAATCTAGTAAATTCTTGAAGAGCATGCACACAGAACCACACAGAATGACGATCTTTAATAAGGTTCAGAAAATCTCCTTTCAGTAGCTACATAAGACCAGGAAGGACATGAACTGAGGAATTTAACCACTTATCTCTGCTTCCCAAAAAATTACAAAAATTTTTTTAACTGATCAAAACTTGTATCCTCTTTAGCTATTTCACACTCTTACTGCAGGAGAGCAATGGAAAAGGACTGACTCATGCCCAATAAATACAAAAAAGCATGCTCAGGCACAAGCCCTGGATTTGTCACAGGAGTGATTAGGGAAAAAAAAGCATGTAGAAAATACACTCTAAGAAAAGCCAACAAGGATTTTCATCACTACTTCTACTCTGAGCAGTCCAGCATTAAAACAGGCTTGCATAAGGGAATGGGAAATGGGAAGAAAAAGGCTCCTGGGGTGACTGGGTAATGTTTAGATTGATAAAAGAGATTGACATTGAGTAGATATTCCTTGCATCGCAGTATTACCTCATCTCATATTCAGTAGGGAGCAGTGGGAATATTTACTAAAACTACAAAAAGGCAAGGTGACTTTCTTGTACAGAACTGAAAAAATGATATTGAAAATGAAAATAGAGAAACCAGATAAAACTTAATGAAAGCATTATTATGGCTTTGTCTAAATTGCAACTTTCATCAAATCCTGACATATTTGTAAAAAAATGTAAAATATAAATCCAGACACAGTAGAATCAATAACAATTACAGAAATTCATCACTCTGTGCTGTTCAAAGCAACACGCTGCAAGGTGTGTATTTATACACCATGACAGTACACAAACGATAATTTTTGTAAATCAAATTGTTATATTCAAGCATATTTGAGTCAAACGTGTCACCTCACATTTTTAATGCCCACCGAGTTGGCTTAGAGTTTTGCCGTTAGAGAAAATTATTTATAAAACTATGTGTATGTTGAGCATACAATGTGTAAAAATAGATACACTAACTGGAAACAATTCTAATTTACATTCTGTTCAATTATTTTGGTTTACATTTGCTGTGTTCCAAATGGTCAACATTTTTTTCATTCATTAATTCAATCAGTCCTGCTTTTGTTTCTGTTTTAGCTAAACAAAGTCTAAAAAGTCCCATTGTTGCTGTTGCTGTGTTTCCAAAACATCCCGTGGAATGTCCAATTCACTACATATTTGGCTATTTTTCATGTGCTTTTTTTCAATGTTCAGTCTGCATATCATGCTATGTTCTTTCTGGCATAAATTGTCTGAATTTCCTTCCTAGCCTCTCTGTTATTGGTTCATGGCATACTTAATTTGATCATGATACAAATATAAATATTAAATGTGTATATTATGCATACCAGATTAATCTTGCAGAAAAGTCTGGGGTAAATATGTTTCAGAAATGTTTACTTTCTTCAGCTATTTGATTGATTTAAAACCATATTTCTTTGGTTTTGTTTGTGCCTATTTGGTGTACATGTTCCATAAATAGTTTTGTAAATGCTCTTCATTAGATGCTCTTATAGTTGCCAGAAACATAATTCATAATTCATATTCCAGCATTTTGCCATTCTTGCTGTTCTAGCTTGTGATCCTCTAAGATACCCTCCACTTATTTGTTCTACAATGAAATGGCTCAAGACCTAGACAGGGCTAAAGTAGTGAGGCTAAGTAAATGAACCAATGTCTGCACAAACAGATCTTGCCTTACTGCAAAAACTATCCAGTCAGAAAACAAAGCAGTGGAAAATGTAAATAATCATTCCATACCATTTGTGAACCACCTGCAGGCCAATTTCTTCAGTTATTCACTGAAGAAATTAATGTATCCTTGCAGACAACAAGTATGAGAGACAAATATGATCTGCTCATACAATTCAGATCAGAGGGGATTCAGCAGCAAACAAGACAGAATCAGGTAGGAATCTTGCAGGCTGAGTTTTAGTTCTTCAAATACGGTTTAAATTAGATATAAGTAGCTAATGTATTTTACACCTAGGACCAGAATTCACATAAACTAAGGGAAAAGTTAAATTAATCAATCAGTCTGTTATAATGTTTTCCTGTTTTTCTAGGTAGGACATAAACACTCAATGAAAAATAATCTTTTTACAAGGAAAGATGACATTCAGTTCAGAAAATGAGAATGCTTTGTAGTGTTCTTCTGATAGTGCTTACTGAAGCATCTGCATTTTGTATGGTAAGTAATTTATTACCTGTTTTTAGGGCAACTTAGTAACAAAGTCCAGACATAAAAAAACCTGGTATTTTAAGCCAAAACCCACAATCTTTCAGGAACTAAATGTAAACACTTGTAAGGTCACTTTCAACAGAAGATACATTGATTAGACACAAAAAAGGAATGAAAAAGAACTTTAAAATATTAATAGGTCTATAGCTAGCTTTCATAACAAACATTAGGGATTTCAGGATTCCATTGTTACATAAAACTGCTCGTCTAGAATAATTTGCCTATATTTTTAGGAGAGCAGACTGCTGGAATTCATGTTGCTCAGTACATCACTTGTTTTCCAAAAGTCATACAAACTGAAGGAAGTGACTGCATATATTGACATTAGAACTTTGTAAATTTAAAACTGTAATGGGCACAGACCTTCTTAGCATCTACAAACCAGAAGAGATTTCTTTATGTGAAAGCTTATTGAAATTATTCAAAAACATATGTTGTAAACTCTTACTTCAACTGGAAAATGATACTTCTCTCCAACACTCCATTCTCCCACAACTTAAGAAAATAACCAAAACAAACAGGTGAAAAGTCCATGGAAATTAAAGCCTAAAGACAAAAAATACGTTACTAATACAAAAATATAGTTGCCCTGAGGAGATGTTTCAAGAGTGAAAGTCAGTTTTTGAAAAGCACTTTGAAGAACATTATGTTGTGAAGAAGGTTGTCAGAATGCAAATGTAGTGATAATTCAGACAGTGTACACGCTCTTCTGCCAACAAAGGGGGATATTTATGATTTATCACACATAAAAATACTCACCTGTCTGAAGAGAAATTTTTTTGTTGTTGTTGTCTCTTTTTAATAATGTCCTCTAGGCAACCCGGGAATGATAATATGTGTTGCAATGTTCAATGCCAAGCCTGTCATTTCACTGTTCAAGGGAAGCACTCTAGTTCAATAAAAAATGCTCAGAACAACCTGGAACAGCACACCCCACTGTATTGCAAAGCACAGTCTCACTTCTCCTAGGAGAGAGAGTAAACCCTGCAACAGTTTTCTGCAGAAAAGAACAGTTCTAAATGACCGCAACATTGCATTAATAACGCTACTCGCTGCGAGGGCTGCACATAACAGGTACAAATGAGGCTGACTTCCACAAAGGGAATTATCCAGCATTTTGTGGCAGCATGTTCCAGGCACCAATTACATGAAAGAGATAAACAGGAGCAATGCTTGACCCTCAAGCACTATGCGAGCTGCGAGCTGCTACCCTTATACAGTAAAAAGAAAACTCAGCCCAAAGTGCTTGAAGGCGTGACACAAGTGGTGGGTGGGAGAACAGAAGCGATAAAGCTCTTTCTTCTTCCTTCTTTATCCTGTCTCAAACACTCTGACTTGATGCTCAGAGCATACACCTACTGCTCCCCTGGACTATACAGGAATGGAGACATATCACGGCAGCACTTCACCACAGTCAACTATTGATGCTGCAGAGCATAGAGATAATTTGGGGTAATCCTATCCAAACAGGCTTATATGGCCTCTGGGACCCAAAGTAATAATACTGCAGTTTTACGTGGTGTAAAGCGGATGTATCTTTCCTCTCATGAGATGGAGAACCAGAATGTAAAGCCAGTCTCAAACCTTAACTGACTAAAAAGCAGGTAACTAAACTGACATTAACTTCTGATGACAAACTGGTAAAGAAATGTAATTGCCTACTGTGGACTCCAATCTTCTCTTGCATGTATTCAGATTTGTTTTGGCAACTTTTTAATTGGAGAAACACCACATTTTGCACCATATCATACACTTCCATTTCTGTCAGTAGAACTGTAAAAAACTAATGTGTAAAAACATAAATGTTCCTAGATTTGCTCTTCCAAAATGTTAGGTGCAGTTTGCCATGGAAAAGTAAATTAGCAACATATGCAGTTGCAATATTTCCATAATAAACTGGAAGTGAATGAATAATTGTGATACATTTTACATTTAATTGATTTATGTTGTCTTAAAAGCTAAATGCTAAACTATAAAAAGGAAATTTTTAAAAAAATTATCCTCACTGACAACTTGAAATGTTATTTTAATTCTTCACTGAGATCCTTTCTGCAGTTACATGATTTTCAAGTCCTGTTGTAAAACGTTTTCAACAAAATCACTAAGAAAAGTTTTCTATAGAAACCCATTCTTAAAATACATCTTAGATGGAATTACAAAAGTCAATCAAAATTTTTGTCTCACAGTCTACATTTATAGGTTCTGTATTGAATCAATGGGCTGTGCAGAAAGAGTTATTAATTAACTTCCCTTTCTTCAACACATAGCTCATCAATAACGGATGTACTGCCTACAAAGTGCTGATAGAGGTGGCTAATTGGGGAAACATACCACTTACATAAATTTAATTCTTTGTTTTAAAATGTTCTATAAAATTTCTGCACAAAGGAAAGGAAGGAAAGGAAATACAAGTGGAAATTATAAGTTAATACAAACACAAAGTGAAGTCTTGCTATGAAAATATTCTGTTAAAGTACTGTAACAAGTGTTGCTTTTTTTAAGAATAAAGGCTAAATCTTACTTTACTTATTCATAAAATCAGTTATAATGGTGTTCATGGGAATTCTACCATTGGATTCAGTGAAAGTACAGGCTGTGACACTTCTGTTATTCTTAGGAACAAAAGTGCCATTTAACTCTGCACTGCTGTAGTCAGTGCCCTCATTGTTAAAGGACTAGTGAGAGGAGAAGAGAAAATCCTGAGAGTTTTGATGCGTTAAAAACATCTGAAACAAACAAAAAAAATGAACAAAAAGCCATCTGAACCTTCTTTTAGTATATGTCAGGAAGATTTGAATGATGAACCAGTGTTCACAGTAATTTCTATACTTTTCAACTTCAATATGTCTAGATAAAGGAAGCGTACACAATCTCTTTGCCCCCAGAAATGTAAATTTGGAACTGTCCTTGTACAAAAGATATTTGATCATCCACACTGTTTGTCTTCAGCAGATGCTTTTGTATCCAAGCCTGCTCCCATAGAAATCAACAGAAATTAGGCAGTGACTCAAATGAAGACGACACAGGTTTTCATTACGTTGTTGGACAGACATTTTTTAATTAAATCAAGAATCTGTCTAGGGGTAATCTTAGTGATACACGTTTTTTATTACATGACTCTGTACCAATATTCCTATTCTCACATTAAAGCTAAAATTTCTGTGAAAGGGAATGTTTGCATTTTTTATTTGCTTTTATTTACAATTTTTAATCATTAACAGCATAGTAACAAGCTTCCTAAAATCAACCTTATAACCCTTACTAGCTAATTATAGTCTGCCAATAAACACTGAAGAGCTTAAAATAGATAAAACTTGGTTTATATGCTGCTCATTGAGTGTTTTGTGAGTTGTGTTCTTTGAATTGATACCCACACCTTGGAGTATAAAGAGGTTAACAAATGGCACATTAGTCAAGTAATGTACAGCTCTTTCTGCACTTCTTAACATTTGTGTGTCCTCTTGATGACTTCAGCCTTTCTAAGACTAACAAGTGAATTTAGGATTTATAGTTGAGAAACAGCATGGTTGCTTCTGCTATCAGTCTTTATTCATTCCTCTAATAATGGGAGGTGTAATAAACAACATAGATTTACAACTGTACATTTTAATTATTGTTTCTGAAGGTTTGTATATCAGGAGAGGTGATCACTGCTCCTTTCTGATTTGGAATTTTCTCCTTCAGTGCCAGACACTACCAAGTTATTCAGTAAGCAGACAGCTTTGCTCTTTTCATCAGTGATTCATGAAAGAGTTGATGGTGTGTTAAGGCCATCTGAGCTTCAGTCTAACAGTCTGATTTATTGGCTCAGTAGATTTACTGCATCTTGATTTTCTTGATAAATTCCATGTGAAACCCAATACCAGCTGCCCTGACAACATCTTTATCTACCTGAAAAAGTTCATGTTGGTCCAGGTGCAAAGAGAAAATGACATATATAAACCTGAGAATTTTGTAATGAAAACTTTAAAAGTTTCACAGATTTCACATACAGAATTTTTTAAACCACAGATAAACTGTAGTTACATTTAGAGGTGATATTTTGCTTTTGGACAGTCTCTGTTAATCTTACACAAAGATACTAAATAATTGTATCTTGTTAGCATGTGTTAAATACAAAAAGAAATGGAAAGTCCCTGCTTATTATACATAACCACTGTGACTGTAATTGCAAAAGACTGAAAAGAGACAAATTAATGATAAACTATTAAAAAAAAACCCCTTGGATTACACAACAAGTACAAAATAGATGTTGTGCAGAAAACAGCTTGATTTCCAGGAGTGAACAGTGTATTAGATTGTTGCCCTAAAAAAAATTGTCACTTTCACAGCTAGTTCCTAAATTTAAAATGCGAATCTCCTGTTTATTTACTGAAAGTTCATGCTTTCCTGTGCTCTGACTGAATATAATTGCATTTCTTCCTACACTTCATAAAGAACAATAATATACTGTACAGTAACTGCAAATCTTTGAGATATTTGCCCATATAATCTTGTCTACATGTTTCATATTTATGATTTTAACAAATTCTGGAAAATAGCATGCCTCATGATGTGTACATATACTGTACTTTCCTACACAAGAACATATGCAGTACACATTTACATTTAATTGGGAATCCAGAAACCATTTTCTGATTTACTTCAAATGCACATTTCTGAGGAAATTATGGTATATCATACAATTTCACTTGGATAAAACAACATAAGCTTACTGTAAAATCAATAAATAAATAAACCTAGAATTAGTTACCACTCCTAGCAATTAGTTTAAGGCATTTGCTGTTTGGATGAGTGTATTAAGGGAAGGGTCCACCTGTGGAATATAAACCACAGGACAAAAGTTTGTAGACCTATGAATGATAATCAGAAGTGACTGAAGTAAATAACAGACTGAACTGAGAGAAGAAATCTGTTAAATAGATTTCAATAATGATATCAGAAGAAATCTTCGAATGCTGGGCATACGCATTCTAAGAGTTCTGTTGCCTTGTAACATAAAGCAGTGAGTGGAATGTCATTCTCCTGCTGATATCATGAACAGCATCACTGTGTTGGTGAGACAAATGTCTTTTCCAGATTCATACAAACATTGCAGACAGCCTTGAAGAGGATGCAGGTTTATACTGGGAAGACTGGTGTACAATTTTGAGGCCAATCTTCATAATGTTGGTGGGTTTCCTTGGATGTTTAAGTTCAATGATAAGGTGCTCTGGAATTCCTGTGAAGAAAATGCCTCAGAGCTCTTGAATTGAAAAAGAGTTGTGAAGATATTGTGCATAGTAATTTTTAATAACCTATGCCTCTCAGGATGTCTGATGCTTGCTAATCTTTTTGATCATCAGGAATTAATTTCAAGGCTTTCAGGGAGAAAGCAGCAAGAAGCATAACTGAGGTATCCTAAATCTCAGAAGGATTTTACTCTTTTTCTTAGAGTACACTGAAATACAACATTGACAGAGATAACAAGTAGGGATAAGCAAATTCAAAGAAAACAACTTATTCAGCAGTTGCCTGGAGATACAGAATACAGACAGACCAATCTGAGTTGGTTATGTCAGATGGTGAGGGAACTGCAGCTGGATTCCTGGAGAATTAGGCCATTTTCCTGTATGGCAGGAAGCATGGGAATTTTGGAAACTGTTAAATTTGAATGGATTTCAGAAACTAAGGGAGTTAAAGTCACAGTTCTAAGGGTCAGGTGGCCAGTTTAAATGGGCAACTATACCTCAGTTCTGATTTGGTTACAAACACTGAAAATTCTTCATGGCCCACAGCACAGAATGGATTTGCCTCCTTTCAGAGCTCTAGAATATGTATCAGGAAGAAGGAGGACATATATCAGTAAGAATGATAAGATGCATGGGATAAAGAGATTTAAAGATACTAACAAAGACAGGGTACTCAGTTACTTCCCAGGGAAAAGGAAGTTGGAAGCACTACACTACAACAGTGAAGTTGGCTACTTCACATGTAAGCAGGGAAGATTTTCTTGGTGCTGATCCTATCTTACCACTCGCCCTTAGCATCAGTGATCTCTGAACAATATCATGAAGACCATCTAATTCCAACCCCCCTGCCACAGGCAGGGACGCCTGTAAGACCTCAAGTCTTGAGCTATGAGTTCACCAAGGGAGTTTTACTTGTACTTTGAAATATACAAGGCTTCCAAAATTCACCCGCTGAATTATTGGAAGAGCCTTTGGTTCTTTTAACGTCTTAAGAGAGAGCACAAAAGAGAAGATGCAGCACACGTTTTCTCAGGAGGTACTTTACTGGTAAACTGCAGAAAAAATAAGAGTACTTGGCAGAAGTTTAAAGGGTAGCATACAACCAAAACAAAGCATTCCACATACAACTTTGCAAAAACCAACCCATCTGGTATCCAGCTACCCAAAATATTAAGAAAGGAGATTGGAAGAAGAAAAAGAAGAAAGATAGATAAAAAGAGATATATAGTTACCATTCCTAGACCCAGTGTAGGTCCAGGAGTCCAGAAAATGGTGGGTTCAAACATGTGGAGATCACTTGTCTTTGGTTTTATCTGCTCTGGCCCCTGTGGTCACCCCTTCCAGGTGGGACTACTGGCCCACTGGCCACTCTGGAGCTCTGGGGTGAGGGGTGGTGCTCCCGCTGGGCCAGACAATCTGAGGCTGGGTCGGGGGGCTGCTACAGGACGTGTTGCCGGGCTGCATTTGACTGACAGCTGCTCCAGGTTGCCCCATGGGTCTCACAGAGGCTGCTCTGTGTGTTAGACACCAGATCAGTAATCATTGGGTCAGAACCACCCTGTGGAGAGCATGTGAGTGTGTGGGGAGGGGGAAGGGGTGGGTCGAACCTCATGGAGGTGTGGTGACATCGTATCCCTCATGACAGGCCCCTGGAGCCCATATGGGGAAGCGCCAGAGTAGCTGTCAGTCACAAACAGCTTGGGAAAACAACAACACACCACAGCTCCTGCAGCCCCTCACCCAGCTCAGACTGGCAGGGACAGTGAGGACACTGCCCCTCACCCTGGCCTGGAACCCCNAAGTTTGTAGACCTATGAATGATAATCAGAAGTGACTGAAGTAAATAACAGACTGAACTGAGAGAAGAAATCTGTTAAATAGATTTCAATAATGATATCAGAAGAAATCTTCGAATGCTGGGCATACGCATTCTAAGAGTTCTGTTGCCTTGTAACATAAAGCAGTGAGTGGAATGTCATTCTCCTGCTGATTTCATGAACAGCATCACTGTGTTGGTGAGACAAATGTCTTTTCCAGATTCATACAAACATTGCAGACAGCCTTGAAGAGGATGCAGGTTTATACTGGGAAGACTGGCGTACAATTTTGAGGCCAATCTTCATAATGTTGGTGGGTTTCCTTGGATGTTTAAGTTCAATGATAAGGTGCTCTGGAATTCCTGTGAAGAAAATGCCTCAGAGCTCTTGAATTGAAAAAGAGTTGTGAAGATATTGTGCATAGTAATTTTTAATAACCTATGCCTCTCAGGATGTCTGATGCTTGCTAATCTTTTTGATCATCAGGAATTAATTTCAAGGCTTTCAGGGAGAAAGCAGCAAGAAGCATAACTGAGGTATCCTAAATCTCAGAAGGATTTTACTCTTTTTCTTAGAGTACACTGAAATACAACATTGACAGAGATAACAAGTAGGGATAAGCAAATTCAAAGAAACCAACTTATTCAGCAGTTGCCTGGAGATACAGAATACAGACAGACCAATCTGAGTTGGTTATGTCAGATGGTGAGGGAACTGCAGCTGGATTCCTGGAGAATTAGGCCATTTTCCTGTATGGCAGGAAGCATGGGAATTTTGGAAACTGTTAAATTTGAATGGATTTCAGAAACTAAGGGAGTTAAAGTCACAGTTCTAAGGGTCAGGTGGCCAGTTTAAATGGGCAACTATACCTCAGTTCTGATTTGGTTACAAACACTGAAAATTCTTCATGGCCCACAGCACAGAATGGATTTGCCTCCTTTCAGAGCTCTAGAATATGTATCAGGAAGAAGGAGGACATATATCAGTAAGAATGATAAGATGCATGGGATAAAGAGATTTAAAGATACTAACAAAGACAGGGTACTCAGTTACTTCCCAGGGAAAAGGAAGTTGGAAGCACTACACTACAACAGTGAAGTTGGCTACTTCACATGTAAGCAGGGAAGATTTTCTTGGTGCTGATCCTATCTTACCACTCGCCCTTAGCATCAGTGATCTCTGAACAATATCATGAAGACCATCTAATTCCAACCCCCCTGCCACAGGCAGGGACGCCTGTAAGACCTCAAGTCTTGAGCTATGAGTTCACCAAGGGAGTTTTACTTGTACTTTGAAATATACAAGGCTTCCAAAATTCACCCGCTGAATTATTGGAAGAGCCTTTGGTTCTTTTAACGTCTTAAGAGAGAGCACAAAAGAGAAGATGCAGCACACGTTTTCTCAGGAGGTACTTTACTGGTAAACTGCAGAAAAAATAAGAGTACTTGGCAGAAGTTTAAAGGGTAGCATACAACCAAAACAAAGCATTCCACATACAACTTTGCAAAAACCAACCCATCTGGTATCCAGCTACCCAAAATATTAAGAAAGGAGATTGGAAGAAGAAAAAGAAGAAAGATAGATAAAAAGAGATATATAGTTACCATTCCTAGACCCAGTGTAGGTCCGGGAGTCTAGAAAATGGTGGGTTCAAACATGTGGAGATCACTTGTCTTTGGTTTTATCTGCTCTGGCCCCTGTGGTCACCCCTTCCAGGTGGGACTACTGGCCCACTGGCCACTCTGGAGCTCTGGGGTGAGGGGTGGTGCTCCCGCTGGGCCAGACAATCTGAGGCTGGGTCGGGGGGCTGCTACAGGACGTGTTGCCGGGCTGCATTTGACTGACAGCTGCTCCAGGTTGCCCCATGGGTCTCACAGAGGCTGCTCTGTGTGTTAGACACCAGATCAGTAATCATTGGGTCAGAACCACCCTGTGGAGAGCATGTGAGTGTGTGGGGAGGGGGAAGGGGTGGGTCGAACCTCATGGAGGTGTGGTGACATCGTATCCCTCATGACAGGCCCCTGGAGCCCATATGGGGAAGCGCCAGAGTAGCTGTCAGTCACAAACAGCTTGGGAAAACAACAACACACCACAGCTCCTGCAGCCCCTCACCCAGTTCAGACTGGCAGGGACAGTGAGGACACTGCCCCTCACCCTGGCCTGGAACCCCAGAGTGGCCGGTGGGTCAGAGACCCTGCGGGGGGGGGTGGCCACAGGGACCAAGAGCAGATGAAACCACAGGCATGTGTTTGCCTTGTGTCGTGGCTCTGCCACTGGGCTTCTGAGAGCAGGTCTTCTAAAAGGCTTCAGTGGTAGCTGTATCTCACTCTTTCTCCTTCTCCCTTCTTGCTCCCTCTGCTTCTCTTTCCTTGCTCCTTTCTTGATGCTTAGGGTGGCTTGGANTGGGAAAACAACAACACACCACAGCTCCTGCAGCCCCTCACCCAGCTCAGACTGGCAGGGACAGTGAGGACACTGCCCCTCACCCTGGCCTGGAACCCCAGAGTGGCCGGTGGGTCAGAGACCCTGCGGGGGGGGTTGGCCACAGGGACCAAGAGCAGATGAAACCACAGGCATGTGTTTGCCTTGTGTCGTGGCTCTGCCACTGGGCTTCTGAGAGCAGGTCTTCTAAAAGGCTTCAGTGGTAGCTGTATCTCACTCTTTCTCCTTCTCTCTTCTTGCTCCCTCTGCTTCTCTTTCCTTGCTCCTTTCTTGATGCTTAGGGTGGCTTGGAGCTGGAGGGATTGAATCTTGGTTTAAGTGTTGCGGAATCGGTTGGCTTTTGACTTAAGTGTTGTGGATTAATAGTATATGCTGAGTCAATATTGTGGTGGAACATTTTTAACTAGCTTGTGTGGTGTCCTTTCGAACTTTGGCCAAATTCCTTTATTTGCTCCTTGAAATTAATCAAGAAATTCCTTGGGAACAAGCCCATGACTTTATTCTCTTGACACCATCTCGAGGCATTAAAGAACCCTGTATCTATATACTAAAGTAAAACTCCTAGGAAAGCTGGTGAGCTGGCAGCTCCCAGAGCTTGGAGTCTCTTCCCCTCTTCCCACACACACACACTTGAGTTGCTCTGAGCCAATATAATAATCCAGTGTGTCACATCACCTTCCACTAGACCAGATTACTCAGAGCCCCATCCAGTCTTGGCCTTGAACACCCCTGGGATGAGGAGTACACAACTTTTCTGGGCAATCTGTTCCAGTGCCTCACTGTTTCTTCCTAATTATCTAATCTAAACCTACCCTTCTTCAGCTTAAGACCATTCCTCCTTATCCTTCTCCCCAGTGTTCTTCTCATTCCATTCTCTGCCCAAAACTGTATTTATGCTTGGGATCACCACAAAACAGGAAAAGGACCTTGCTTTCACCTTGTTTTATTTCATGAGGATTGCACAGGCCCACCTCTCAAGCCTGTCCAGGTCCCTCTGGATGGCAATCCCTTCCCTCCAGCGTGTTGACTGCACCACACAGCTGGGTGTCATCAACAAACTTGCTGAGGGTGCACTCGATCCCACTGTCCATGTCACTGACAAAGATGTTAAATGGTGCCAGCCCCAATACTGACCCCTGAGGAACACCACTAGACCTGCAGAATTAAAGTTTGTTGTCAAAAAAGCAGGCTTGGAGATTTTGCACACACACTTTGCATATACTTTTGTTTCTCCATCTAAGAACAGGTTTCAGCCCAAAGAAAAATGAATAAAATATTCCAAATCTGCTACAGAATGCATAGCTGTGCCAGGAACAGAATCAGGCACACATCTGATGGGAATCAGGTATATCCTCTGTTCCTTAGGCAGCATATCAACACAGACAGCAGTGTGTCACCCTGAAAGAAAATGGAGATTCTTTCCTATCAAAAGACTTCATCATACTTAGGGTACAGTTTACATTATGGAAGAACTTCTGGCAATAACCATGAAGAAAAATGTTTTTATTCATCCTGATTACTGTCAGGGATTTTTCCATTGTGTAAACAATAACCCATACGTATTCAGGCATCCAAAGCTTTGAAACAGCTTTGGGAGCAGACAGTAACTGACTGCTTGAATGCAAACTCGTCATATAAACCTCTTGATAGTTATTATTCTAAGAAGCACGTTGCCTCTGTCTTTGCCTGCATAGATACAAAGTGCATGAAAAGTCCTGAAAGAGCCTGAGAAGTTGATGGGGGAGGGAATGCAAATTTATTCAGAACACTTGTGCTAATCCTAGAGATGTGCTTGTTTTTCTAAACTATTGCAAATTTCCTCTTAAGATAGTAATAAAAATTTAACTTTGAATTTATCTAGCATTACACACAAAATTAACAATAGTCTGTATACCCTTTGCAATTTTGACTGTGTTCAGACTAAACCAGACAGGGCTTGCTGAAATGAATATTTTTGTGCCATAACAGGGTATTTTTTAAGCCCTTGCTTTCAATGAGAAACTCTGCTTTCTTTGTTTGGACATCATATATGCCCAGTTTTTGTATTTGGCCTGAAAAGGCAGAAGAATCAATTCATCCAGAAAAAAAGGCAATTTCTTCCCCAAATAGATTTTTCCAACAGCACATAAGATAGGGATGGCAACACTCTAACATTTTATTAATAATTAAACATCATGTTTTAGCAGAACGTAACATAACAAACCCTACTTTTCTAAGATTTTTGTTCATTTTTTTTCTTTTTAACATCATGTACTTTAGACTGCCTTTTTATTTCAGATATACTGTTCTTTTCCTTCCAGATGCCTAGAGGTTAGGAAAGGATTTTCTTTCTTTTGATTCATCTCCTGGGAAAAGAATTCAGCAGCTTGTTAGTTTCCTCGGTACTCTATATATAACAAAAGGTGGCATATACGGAAGGCCTCGTTTTTCTCTTCTTAGCTCTACTCCAAAGATGCTGGGAGCACCTGCAACTTCTGTTCATTTCCTTGGGTACTGAAGGTGTTCAGTAGCTCTAAGGGACCAAACAAATGTGAGAAGCTCATACTGGAACCATGGAGCTAATAAGGACTGGGAGTTCCAAAACAGATAACAGCGAACTTATACACAAAAAAGAAGTACTTCTTCCAAGCGAATACATCAATGAAGACAAGACTTGTTAGAAAAATACCGTACTTCTGTTTTCTTGAATGGCCATGTTCACAAGTTCTCATTATATTTTGTAAACTGCAACATAATAAGATTCATTCCTACTCACATCTCTATCTCAATCTGACTCCCATGACTATTACTGATACTAAACAATTAATATAAAAATATTTTCTGTTATTCTCATCTTCTAGGTGTATTCTTCCCTTTTCTTCTTCAATGCTGTATTTTATGATTTACTTATCCTTTTTTTTTCTGTGCACTAGTAGTTAATTATATTTTATATATGCTGGAAAATTCTAATAAAAGCACTAGGACTTAAAATAGAAACTTTTCTCTTTTTTATTTGATGGAAAATCTGCAAGTTTAATTAGGCAACCCATTGAGATAAACACATCAACAAATAAATTTCCCACCCATGAATGCAGCACAGACAACAAGAAACTGGCTAGGAAGTTTCAATTCACTTGGGTACCAAAGTACTTATACCCAACAGATTTTGGCTAGAAAATAGCTTTCAAATAGAACCTAAGGATTAGAGAGTGAACCCCAGCAGGGCAGTTGATTCTTTAGCAATGGGAAATCTCCCACTGGCTTAGAGCACACAAGTTTTTTTCTTCAGAGTGGCAGGAAAACAAGTGCATGCCAGGAAAATACCTGAAGGAGGAAAGGGTTAATACAAAACTGTCCTTTTCAGGTAGTTACTATCTAGGCTCTTTTACACTGGTCTGTAAATAAGCTGGTCCTGATAACCTGCAGAACAGGAAGTACAAAGATTCTATTTAGTCTACAAGCCTCTTGTTTACAGTGCAGGTTATTTTTCTGTTTATACTCTGCAGCATCTGAACTCAGTGAAGAAAAAAGGTGATTCTTGTCTGAGACTGCTGATACCAGCCACTTGGTAAAAACTGAGGAGGTATAGTCTTGAGATTAGAAATATCAAGAGAAGGGGTATTGATACATAAGTACAGTACCTTAAAAAGAAGAAACATAACAACTATTTTAAATAGGAATCACATAGTATAGGTTGTAACTTTTTCAATACAGTTAGATGTTCAACATTGCTTAGTAACAGACATAAGGAAGCCATCATATTTATAAAGGAGATATTTATTTCTGAAGATTCAGAGGCATTGCAGTTTTTTCTTTTGCAGCTGAAAAGCAAACAGTGTACTTGAGGAATCAATTAAAAATAACAGAATAAAAGAGAGGAAACAGCAGTATCGGTTAAGAATTTTCAAGCTCTCTTCAATTTGCTTCCACTTAAGAACACGACTCTTCCTTCAGAGCAATAACTGCATAGCATCTGGGGGATTTCACAGGATCAAATAACTTCACAAGTCCAGACCAGGCAATGTTTTCCTGTAAAATGATGTATGATTGAAGTACATAAAAATGTGTTTGACTTAAAAGCTAAGATATGATAACAGGTCCACATTTTGAAATACAAAATTGAAAATAAAAATAATTATCCTTAATGCAAAGCAGGAAAATCACTTATCTAACAAGAAAATCAGGCAAAGTTTGTTGTGAAAAAACAGACACCCATAACAGGATGCATTTTCAAGTCATTTAGTTATTTCTGGCACTATCAAATGATAGCTTCCCACCCTCCTTCATCAATAAGGATTTGTTCTTTGACTGAACTAGGGCAAAGAAATTAAGGATCAAGACATACTCATTTTAGGCAGCACATTCTACTCCTGAAGCTAATTAACTGACTTGTCAAATGAATCAGGCCAGCTGGATCTGGTCATCATGCTGCATATGGCTTTAATAATTTCTATTTTAAATCCTAAACACATTTTATGAATCAACCAGAACAAGATTAAATTAATGCATATATTACATTTAGAAAAGGTAAATTACTGCTAAATGCAGCAAGTTTGATCTCCCATCTTGGAGATCACAGAGATCTCTACGCAAATGTTTACTGGTTGGCACTTGGGAAAATACATCACTATTTAAATATTTCAAATTGCCTCTCTGTAAAAATACCAGTTAGAACAAAAGCATACATTTGCTACAACTCAGTAGCTGGCAGAGAATAAAGTGAGTTTTTACTTATTATAAAATGGAGCTGTTAAAATATAAGGTTTATGGTGGGAAAACATAGTTATTCATATGAATGAGTTTAAACTTTACTTAAAAAATTTATTTTGACCATGGCTCAGAGCAGAAGCTGGAAGATGCCACCATTTTCTCCTAGCAAATTATTATTTGTGTGAAAAATGTTTATTGGTGCAGAAAAAGTATTACTGCTGCTTCTGAGTTAATCAGGCCAAGCTCAAAATTAGTGTTAGAAGAAACAGTGTAATATCAATCATCATGGAGTAAATGTAGTAGCATTTGCTTGTTATATCCCAGGTCTATACTTGTAAAATATATCCAGGCTGTATGTTAGTCAAATGTACCTCAGCTGAGCCATACAGTTGGAAAAAGTGCACCCTCTCTCATCATTGATCTTAATTAAGAAACAGTAAAAGGAAATAATAAACATTTTGTATCCAATTCAAAATTTCTTGAATTATACATTCTAAAGCATATTAATTGGAAGTTCTAGCATGAACAGCACAGTGTTTGTTTAGCATTTATAACATTCTTTTTAATTAATAAATATCTCAATGTTGTATGAGATTTGTTGCATATTTAATTAATTTCGTTTTTACTGCCTATTGACTAGTAATTACCATACAATTAAAAGAACATAAACTTTACTGTTGCTGCTTTGCTGAAAATAAAAACAAACATCTGCTGGGCATATGTTTATACTAAATGGAATGAATGCTTATACTTTTGCAAATATGATGAGAATAATAATTCTGCAACAGAGACTTTTGGTCTGCACCATAATAAATAGACTGAAACGGCCTCATTTCACTGATGTAGCCTTTAGGTATCATAAAATATAATGCAAAAATACCTGCTCCTTGAGATAGCAAAGACGATCCAGAAGTATCAAAACTTCTATGCAAGGAGCCAGAACAACCTTCAACTGAAAGAAAGATTAGATACTATAATCCCTTTGGGAAAGACAGGCAATACACTTCCCCATGTACACTTCCTCAGAACAAGTCCAGGAAGGTCAATCATTTTTTAGGGGTTCTGTTGTACAAATGTCAGTTTGCTAATTTTCCTTATGGGATAGACATCTTCAAAACAGATTATAGTAAAGAATGCCCTAAAGTCAGGGAACTATATTATTTAGTTGGTTTTCAGACACTGTCCAATAAGAAAATGATACTATATGTAGCAGAACATTTTTAAAGAGGGGAAATAATGAATTTTAATAAAAAGAATTTTTATAAAATAACTGCATGGAGACCAGTCTAGGTTTAAAGGGAGACTGACATTCTATTTTTCCAGTGTAATAGTCCCTCTTGAAAAAGAATCTTCCATGTATTCGCTTTATTATTTTACTTACACCTAATATAGTTTTGGAATAGGATACGTTCCAAAGTTTGGAGGTGCGGGCTGCTTTGTTTTTTGAGATTGCATACCAATATAAGACAGTCCACCTCCACATAAAACTTAACAGGGCTTTGTTCTAGACTGGCACATATATACAAGGTAATAGTATTAATCCTATAACTTTTACCATATTAAATGCTTCTAACTCGTTCATTCTGTGCTTGTATTTTTCATAGTAATCCATTATACAGCTGTCTGGGAGCTGTAAGAGATTTAAGAAAAAAGATATCAGAGTTATTCTAGTTACTTTTTTTGAGAGAGAACAATTAAATATTTTTTCCTGATTCAAAGTCACACTTCAAAACGAAATCTGTGTTTTGTTTTTAAAATTAGCCCTTTTCTAAGGTTTGTAATTACTTTCCAACAGCAGTTTCTCAGTTCTAATTTATAATAACTGTTCTTCAGACAGTATTTTGCACTGACATGAATTACTGAGATACATTCATTATTCAGAAAGCTCCAGTCATTCCTAAATGACAACTACGCGGTAACTGGAGATAACATTCTCATTTCCTTTCCCATATATCTTATCCCCTCCTCAACAGCAGTCTATCTATTCTTTTGTGGCTATGGAATGAGCTAGATCACAACTTAGCAGAAAAGTAATGGCACTGACAGACGTGTAGATGTGGCTCCAAAAGACAAGGTTTACTGACGGACACGGCAGTGCTGAGTTAACGGCTGCTGCTCTTTAAAGTCTTTTCCAACCTAAACTATTCTAGGACTCTATGACAAAAGACTATGAAAGTTGAAGTGTTTTAATACGTTTTTTGAACATTTTATTAGAAGAATCATCTGAGACCATGTGGCTAATCCAGCTGCAAAGATGTAAAATCTCTGCCTAAAATAGGAAAACAAACTAGGGAGCATTTAAATTGTAAGTTTTCAAATGGGGTGTGGATTATGAACTTCATCCTAGGACAGCCAAGAAGGGACTAAAGGGACCTCAGAACTATTACTCATTGTCACAGAGAAGTTTTCAAAGAGGGTATGTCTTTTGTTATAGAACACACAGCTCAAATTAAATGCACTGAAAAAATGGAACAGATAAAGAATTTAAAAACAACACAAGATAAGCAGATGAATTCGTCCACATGAATTCGTCAAGAACAAATCACAAGTTGGTCTGCTTCACTCTTAAGGAGGGTAAAAGGATTCACAACAGGGAAAAACAAGTGGTTAATATATATTTGAATTTCAGAAAGATTTTTGACAACATGTCACATAATAATTTTATATGAAAATTTAAGAAACAAGTTTAAGATTAAAGTACTATACAGTGAGTGAAAATTGTGTGAATGACCATAACCAGACAGTAGTTACTAATGAGTCTCTGAACAACTGAAAGACCTGCTGACTGGAGGTCCATTATGGAATGCAGTATTTTCACTAAGAACTCAGACAACAGAATAGAAACCACATTAATTAGGTCTGCTAATATGCAACAGGAAGGCATTGCCAGAACTTAAAATAATTTTCAGAAATTGGAGCATTGCTTAGAAAAGAAGTTTGAAATGTTTGTACAGAAAAGCAGAAGGGATAAGGCTCAGGCAGAAACAAACAGCTGTTCAGGATGGGGAAAACCAAATGACAGTCTGTGAGCTATAGCAGATCATAAGCTGAGCGAGAGTCACAGTCGTGCTACTGCAAAAAAACAGCAATCACCCTTCTGTGACTTGTATGGGAGAGCAGCCTGCAAAGTGCAGGAAGTAATCCTTCAACTCTGGCAGCAGAAAAGCTCTAGCTGGAATACTGCACCCATTTTTGGGCATCAGATTTCAAAGAAAGAAATGAACTGTCTGAAAAAGCCCCGAGAGAAAAAAGAGATCAGAAATCCAGAAAACATGATCTAAGAAGAAAGACTCAGAGAACTGGAACTGACCAGGCTAAATTAGACAAAATGAAGAGTGAGCATAATAAAAATGCTATCACCAAGAAGCAGAGAACACTTTGTTCACTGTGTCTACAGTGGATAGTGCTTGTATTGCAGCAAAAAAAAAGTTAGCCAAAACCTTGAAGAAACTTTTTTTCTTAGAGGTTAATTAAGGACTGGCTACATTGTCAGTCTCCACTACCGGAAGCTTTTAGAAGATCTGACAAATATTTTTCAGAGATGATCCAAAATTCTAACTCTTCCTTAAAACAAGAGGGGTTAGGAAAAGCTTTTGTAGTGTTTCAGTCATATTTTTTTAATTTAGAAAGTACTTTTTCCCAACTGCAGATGCGAGGTTGAGCAGCTGATCTGGCAGTACTAATGTGGACTAACAGGATTTTTTTTTAATCTTATTGCTATTTTATTTTCTGAGCTGTGCAAATATTTTAGAAGTTCTTTTTTTTCTCTCTTCCCCTCTTAAGAGTCAAACCAATGTAAATACATCAGTTATGAAATAAACAAAATAGTTTATTTAACCTCTGCCTTACAAGCTTTCCATTTCAACTGAGTATTAATAGGGGTTTAGTATAATGGATTTTTGAAATTACGGGCTATTTGGAACTAAAATACAAAGATCTGTATTTGGGAAAATGTGATCATGAAACCTGTCTACTTTTGCTGTATGTTCTACATTTTTCAAGATGAAGCTTTCAAATTGAAAGAAAACAAGTTGTGAAATGTTTGACAAATAAAAAGGGGCTCAAAAATGTCTCTTGGACATTGCCATACTCAAGTCTGTCCTTTTCCATTCCCTCCTTGTTTATTACATATTCTGACTGAATGTATCCTGCTGTCATGGATAGATTAGGTAGTATTCCAAATGGTGTCTCAGATAAAATTTTGGTGAGCTGGACAAAAAAAAAAGTCCACCAAAAAGCATTAATAGAGATGGGCATGAAAACTGGGTAACTGGTAGTTGGCCATGTGGCCAATTTCTTGGAAGAAGACTAAAACCCAGATAACACTGGCTTTGGCTGAAACTGCAACAGCTTGCTACCTGCCTTCGGTTCCTAAAAGGTACCCAACACAACCATCAGCTATCCTTCCAAGGTGAAGTATGAGTAGATTACTGTTTGCATTTTCAGGAGAAGAACTGTACTTCCACATGCAAAGCAAGCCTCATTCATTCACTCAAGTTGTTGCAACTTTTGCAACTGTTCTCTGGCTTGCCACGCATTTGTGTAGCCAAAAAAACCTTTCCAAATATACGCACTGAACTTTTGTCTTTCATTAGGATGTTGATACTATGAACATGAGAAAACTCAAATACATCTGTCATGTATCTGTCTTAAGACTGATTCTGCACTCAAAGATCTAGCTTATGTTACTGACACTCAAGTAACCTTCATTTCATGCAGAGAATTTTTGGCCAGTGATTCTTCCCTTATGTAGCTGCAATGTCTCCAGGTTCATCAGGTTGTGAACAAAAACATCTCTTTGCGCTGTAATGGTGGTGTAACCTTCTTCTAAATGCTTTCTTTGGTTATTCAAACAGCTGAAACAACCAAGCGGACCTAGCAAGGTCCCCGTTGACCTAGTTACAACTACACGATATGCTGGAGGAGGCACTAAAACTGTGCCACAGGACTGACTCATCTAAAAGACTGTCAACAGAGACCTGAGAACACGTGAGATACCACGTGCCTGAGCACACCCAGCTTGGACCGCAGTCCCACGGACACGCCGACTGAGCAGAAAAGAAAGCATTCAGGCACAAGGTATGGGACAATTAGTGATACCGCACTTAACATCTCTTCAGAAAGCAATTTTTCAGCGCTCTGCCTTTCCTTAGACTGAGCATTTTGACTGAATGAAAGTCTCTTACTGTCCAATGCTGTACATGCCCTACAGAGGAGAGACAGCCTAAGGATGCTATTTCACAGTCTGTTTAAACAGATGCAATTCTTCTGCTGCCTCAAAGGGACTGCTTTCCCCTGCACCAACTGTACAATTCCATGTTTCCTCTCTCTTCTTGTACAAGCATTATCAGGAACACTAACAAGAGTACATGAAAGCAGTAAGGCAACCCTTTTAGCAGAGCAGTGCCTTAGATCAGTTCAAAACACTTGGGAGACCATACTTTACAGCAAATTTTACAACTTTTCCATAACTAAGGTAGTTAAAATATTTAATGTAATATAGTGTAAAATAACATAAAACAGATAATGAAATTAAAGAATCACAGAATCACACAATCATGTAGGCTGGAAAAGATCCCTGAGATCATCAAGTCCAACCTTTGACCTAACACCACCTTGTCTAGTAGACCAGCACTTGGTCTTCTTAAACATCATACCACTGGATTCAGCCCATTTTTCCAGTCTGTCCAGGTCCCTCTGCAGAGCCCTCCTATCCTCCAGCAGACTGACACTCCCCCCCCAACTTGGTGTCGTCTGCAAATTTGCTAATGGTGGACTCAATCCCCTCATCCAGATCATCAATAAAGGTATTAAACAGGTCTGGGCCCAACACTGATCCCTGAGGGACACCACTAGTGACCGGCTGCCAACTGGATGCAGCCCCGTTCACCACCACTCTCTGGGCCCGGCCCTCCAGCCAGTTCTTAACCCAGCACAGAGTGCCCCTGTCCAAGCTGTGGGCTGCAGCTTTTCCAGGAGAATGGTGTGGGAGACGATGTCAAAGGCTTTGCTGAAGTCCAGGTAGACCACATCCATAGCTGTATATATTCAGGTTACTTCACATCTTTATGTACTATACAATTTCACTACTGACAGTTCCCCAGTGTTAAGTATGTGGCTTTTTAATGCTTTTAAAAACATCAGCAAAGTTAAACCACACAGTAAGATTCTTTATCATACATCCCTTCCTTTGCTAACTGCATTTTACGATATTCCACTAGTTACTGCTAAGGAGAATTTACAACTCAAGGAGAGTTGACGGTAAGTTAAGAGAAGCACATCTCCATTTACCAAGTGCAGAAAAAAACCCTGTCTGACAAAAAATAACCAACTACTGAAAAAAAAAGGTACTTTTGCATAAATTCTGATTTCAGTATTGTCTACCAGCTTTAAAACTCAAAATTAAATAGTCTGGAGTTTGCAAAAGCACAAAGTCAATGCAGCAAAGGGTAATGTAATGTAGAAATTCCAGTACAATTGAACTAGTAAGCACAACGTATATCGAACATCTTGGATTTATTTAACAGCACCTGTCAACCACGAGAGACGGAAGAACATGTCCTGCTGCTTGACAGAGTACCATGTGATAAATCCCTGAGGGGAAGAGAGGCCCAAGAAAGCTGGTTAATATTCAAGGGTCATCTTCTCCAAGCTCAAAGAAGCCAAGTAAAAACACCAGGGATCTCCTGGACAAATTCAAAAACAAAAAGGAAGACTATCAAAAGTGGAAGCAAGGACAGGTAGCCTGGGAGGAATACAGACATATTGTCCAAGCATCCAGGGATCAAGTAAGGAAAGCTAAAGCCCTCTTAGAATTAAATCTGGCTGACATCAAGAGCAACAAGAAAGGTTTCTATAGGTACATTGGTGATAAAAGGAAGACTAGGGAAAATGTGGGCCCTCTCCAGAAGAAAGCAGGAGACCTGGCTACATGTGTTTTGGAGAATGTTGAGATATTCAACAACTTTTTTGCCACAGTCTTCACCAGTAAGTGTTCCAGCCACACCACCCAAGTTGCAGAAGGAGGTAGGGACTGAATGAATGAAGAACCACTCACTGTAGGAGAAGATTAGGCTCAAGAACATCTTAGGAGCCTGAAGATGCACAATGCCATGGGACCTGATGAGATGCATCTGCAAGCCCTGAGGAAAGTGGCAGATTAAGTTGCTAAGCCACTATCCAGCATATTTGAGAAGTCATGTCAGCCTGGTGAAATTCCCATGGACTGGAAAAGGGGAAACATAACCCATTTTCAAAAACAGAAAAAGGGAAGACAGAGGGAACTACAAGTTAGTCAGTCTCACCTCAGTGCCTGACAAGATCCTGGAGGAGATCCTCCTGGAAACTATGCTAAGGTGCATGGAAAATAAGGAGGTGGTAGATGACAGAAAACATGGCTTCACTAACAGAAGATTGTGCCTTCAAATCTGTAGCCTTCTACAGAAAGATTACAGCACTGGTAGATAAGGGTAGAGGAACTGACATCCTCTACTGGGATTTGTGCAAAACATTTGACACTATCCCACATGTTTGGAGGCATTCTTGTCTCTAGACTGAAGACCACTCAGTGTATAAGGAATTGGGTGGATGGTTGCACTCAGAGAGTTGTGGTCAACAGGCTAACAGCATCGGGGCTGTTCAGTCTGGAGAAGAGAAAGCTCCACGGAGACCTTATAGCACCTTCTGGTATCTAAAGGGGGCCTTACCAGAGAGCTGGAGAGGGACTATTTACAAGTAGTGTAAATACAAGGTATGTAGTGATAGGACAAGGGGGAATCACTTTAAACTGAATGAGGGTAGGTTTAAATAACATATAAGGAAGAAATTCTCCACTGTGAGGGCGCCAAGACACCGGAACAGGTTGCCCAGAGAAGCTGTGGATGCCCTATCCCTTGAAGTGTTCAAAGCAGGCTGGGTAAGGCTGTGTGTAACCTAGTTTAATGAGAGGTGTCCCTGCCCACGGCAGGGTGCCTGAAACTAGATGATGTTTAAGGTCCCTTCTATGATTTTATGATCCATGGCCCATAAAGCAATTCCATTAATTCTGAAACTATAAGCAATATAACCATACCTGTGAAGCATCATGCTCACACTAAAAGACCTCTCTCTGCCCTCACAAAGTGAGAATATTTTGTCAGACATTCAGTAGTCGTGGTGTATATCTCATTTTTAATACCGAGGTGAAGAGATGTATGAAGGCAATGGTCCTGTACCAAAAGGCAGAAAAATTATTTCATTTGCATTTAAGTGTTTAATCTGGACGTGACAGGCTTGTTCTTCTACACTGAAAATAAACACCTTGGATGGAGGACATTATTTTGCCTCAGTTAATAGGAAACTTCAGTCCCTGAACACTAAATTGTAACAATGGTCCTAGGTTATTGATAAATGCTTCTTTTCTTTTGTAGAAAAATTATTTTACTATGTTGCCTAATTTTAACTAATTTCTGATTGAGACTCTTTTCATCAAGGGTCTGGTTCTTGCTTCACATGAGTAAGGAACTTCACATCCATGTCACAAATTTTTACTGAAGATTTCACTTATCTTTACTGAAAACCAATAGCAAAAGTAAACTTACTATTTGGATAATTATATCTGGTAAGAGTCAGTTTAATATTTAGCAAAACGCATACACTTACAAAAAAGAGTATCAAGGCAGGTTTGGTGTTTTACATACTTGCACTCTTTATCTTGCATCCACAGTTGTCCAGACTGGAAAATGATTGGATTACACCATGGCTACCTTTTGATCAGGAAGAGAGGCACTGGTGTATATAAAAGAAGCAGCTGTGATGCTTATTATGAACCATAAGTTTGGAAGAATGTTTACATTGCAAAGTCCAGATTCAGCCACAGTGATCAAAACCATCGAACATACCAACATCCATGACAAGCTACCAAACCCTGGCAGTGATTCCTAAAAACTTAGTGCCACTACCTTGACAAATTAGAGGACTGGGCAATCACCAACAATATAAAGTTCAACACGGGGAAGTGCTGGATTCTGCACGTGGGATGGGGTAAGCCTCGATGTAACAGACGAGTGGGGAATGAGATGCTGGAAAGCAGTGCCATGGAAAGGGACCTGGGGGGGGCCTGGTCAATGGCAAGTTGAATATGAATCATTGTGCCCTGGCAGCCAGGAGGGGCAACTGTGTCCTGGGGGTATCAGGCAAAGCATCGCCAGATGGTCGAGGGAGGGGATTGTCCTACACTGCTCTGCACTGGGGCGGCCTCACTTTGGATATTGTGGGCAGTCTTGGGCACCACAATATAGAAAAAGATATTGGTTAGAGAGCATCAAGAGGAGAGCAATGAAGATGGTGAAGGGCCTTGAGGGGAAGCTTTATGAGGAGTGGCTGAGGTCACTTGGTTTGTTCAGCCTGGAGGAGACTGAGGGGAGACCTCACTGCAGTTGATGCCTTCCTTGTGAGGGGAAGAGGAGGGGCAGGAACTGATCTCTTCTCTGTGGTGACCAGAGACAGGACCCAAGGGAATGGCCTGAAGTTGTGTCACGGGAGTTTCAGGTTGGATACTAGGAAAAGGTTCTTCCCCCAGAGGGTCGCTGGGCACTGGAAGGGGTTCCCCACGTAAGTGGTCAGAACACTAAGACTGACAGAGTTCAGGAAGTGTTTGGATGATACTCTCAGGCACATGGTGTGACTCTTGGGGATGGTCCTATGCAGGGCTAAGGGTTGGACTCGATGATCCTTGTGGGTCCCTCCCAACTCAGGATATTCTGTGATTCTTTGATACCCTTTTACTTTCCAGTACTTTTATTACCATACAGAGATGAAATTATCTTTAATTTCCTGATAAGCCTAGTAAAATACTATAGACTTGCAGTTTCCTGACTGGTTTTTAGAAAATATTTTTGCACATGTAAAACAGACTTAGACAGAAACAATTTTTTCTCATAGTTCTCTGGTTGTATTACACAGTGTCACCAAGTTTTAGCTGCTTTTTAAATATAACCTAAATAAACTGATCTATTAAAACAGTGATTGTTTCCCTTTTTTTTTGTGAATGACAAGGACATTTTGGATTATTCTGGAAATATGCTTCATATATGCTTACTCCCACCTTATTTTCTTCCCAAGGCAACAGTTTTTGGCCACTGCCAGAGACAAAGTAGACTTTTGGTCTATGCAGAACAGCTGCTCTTTTGTTCATTTCTAAACAGAGTTAGAAAACAAATTCTGCATAAATTTCTCTGATTTTTGTTGTCTTTGAGAGCCAATGTTTAGGCTTCATCACACTTTTAGCTATGTAAGTGTTGTTTTTTTTTTTCCTGAAGAGAGGAATTTAACACATTTCCCAGTATTGTGTAGATATAGTGCTGACTCCACTATGAAAACTGCAGGGTTAGAACCACTGTTGAGGGACCAGTTACAACTTTCATCTCGGTAGTATCAAAATAGCACTGTTTTTGTGCTGCTGCAGATTTCAACATATCTGGGAAATAAAAAATAATATTGTTTACATCATCATAAAATCCAGTCTTCAGTATGCAGCCAGCTGCACATAAAATGAGGAGAAACATAAGCAAAAGTGAACATTGACTTGAAACAGGTCTTTAGCAACCACACAAATGTGCAGTTTGAAGTAGTGTTGACAGACATCTTTCTCTCAGGGCAACTTGCATTTGTCCAGACCCTTTCTAGTAAAAGGCAGCATGTCTAAAATCAGACCTCTTGACACAAAGTTTCTATGCTTATTGGTTTTAAAGAAAACAGTGAATAAATATCCACCAGCAGAGTTTACTCAACGATTTTGTAAACTGATTATTGCACAAAAAATCCACTTTTGCTTTTGGGTGCACACAGTGTACCCACAGTGAGAAAGACGCATTTTACTTTCAGCTGGGGTGAATGCATGATGTTGGTGCCTATTTATACAGAAAAGTGAACAAGTAACTACATTTGCAAACAGAATTAAATATAACCCTTTTAAAATACTGCAAACTTCAGGCATAAGTCTTTTTCTTCATGTAAGCATGACTCCAATGTCATTTGAATTTATTTGCTTATTTAGTTTTGCGTTTTTCTGATAGTTCATGATTGATATGCCTGGCAAATTTTAAGTGATTTGACGTTTTGACCACAGATTTTAAACACTAATTTAAGAAAGACTACAACATCATTTACCTTAAACACTTTACATATTTGCCACTCCTACTTTTTCTTTGATGGTACTGAATTTGTTAACCATCTGTTTAGTACTCTCTAGTGTCTCTATTGCACAACTTGTTCTCACAGCATGGTTGTGATCTTTACACACTCATATTCCGTGCCTAATGCTATGTTGCCACCTGTTGACCAATTGAGCACTTGTAGTACTAAGACATGACACTCAAGAACATAAATAAGATCTCCGAAAGATTTTGTAAGTTTAAAACTCAATTTTGAATTTACTTATTTTTCTCTATCTAGGAAAGTTACTTTAATATTTCTCCTTAACATTTATTAATTTCAAGGAAAAAAAGAGGTATTAGGCCTTCAAAGGTCTTCAAAGGCAGCTTAGGAAGACTGTCTAAAGGCTGAACTAAACTGGAAATACATTGGAAACTAAGTTGTAAGAGAAACACATTGCACAGACTGAAATGCCGATCTTGCTATAATGTTAGATTTTCAGTTTCAAAAGGTGTCCAAAAGCATCACAATAGTATGGGGAAAAAAAAAAAAAGAAAATCAAAAGGGGTCGAAGTATTTACTATGTGATTCAAGACTCATAATATTTTATCTGTATTTAAACTTAAATACAGATAAATAGGCAACATGCTTGTATAGAATAGTATTTCTGGTTTAAAAGGATGCATGAATTACTTTTATTACATGAATTACTCAGCACAGGCAAGAAGTTCTTCAGGCCTGCTTCACTCGGCATCTGAAATGTGTATTTACCTCTAAATGACAACATGTATAAAAATACAGTATTACATTTTTAGCCTTAAAGGAGATTTGTAGATTTACTTCAGAAATAATAGAAAGCCTTAAAAAAAACATGATTATGAGCATCATGTAGAAAAAAGGATTGGTTTTATATAAAGTCATTAGAATAAAGTAATTTTAAATTCGAATATTTAAAAGAATTTAAACATGGAAGTCAGTTTCCAAAAAGAATCCGTAAACCCCCCCAGCTTTGATATTGGGGGTTTTCTGAATACATATAAACAAGCATGGACTTGCTCTATTAATATTAATAAAAATGATAATGCTTTATATTCATACAGCAATATAGGAAATAAATCAACTCAGTGGCTTAAACATTCCATTGTGGTGCTGACTTGACGAACTTACAGGGATATAAGAATTTCATTTAGTCCCTATTTAGTGACTCACCTTTGAATCATCCAGTTCCAGCTTTTTCAGAGACCTTCTGACATAATCTACGAAGGAGGATGATTTGGAGAAAGTTTTTCCAACATGTCGATCACTGAAAATACAGCACTGAGATGTAGGCTTTTATACATTCAACAACGGAAATTCATTTATTTTTAACTTAATTTTTAATCCAGGAGGAATAAATCAGTTGGACGGTTACTACTGCCAAGTTAGTAACAACTATCCTTTTTCCTCCTTCCGCTTAAAACAATCTGGCTAATACTTGAAGTAATTTATAGACACAGCAATTCTATAATTGTATTATAGTTACAGTAAGGTTATTATTTTAAGTAAAAATTTAAAAGTTAGTTCAAGCTTGTTTTTAATTTCTTCACTAATATTTTTATTTCCCTACAGGAATGACAAAATTCTTATTTCTGCTGACAGATATTTCCTTCTATATCTCTATAATTTACTATAATGCTGCTGTAATTTATTTATCATTAACCACTGGACTGAGCAAAGGCCACTTTTGCTTGTTACCTTGTGTTCTTATCCCTGCAATTTTTATTTCATTAAATGATGCCAGAATTGTCTCCTGCTTACAACTCAATAGTCAGCTTTTGTAGGCAGCCCAAAATCCGTTTTTTTTTTTTCAGAAAACATGTTAAAATAATGCATAAAAACTGGAAAAAAAAACCATATAGGAAGAATCCCAACAGGCCACTCAAGACTTTTTCTCTTCTCTGTGTTTCAAATATCTTGGAGAAACAACATGCAAAGTTTTTGTTAGTCTGAATTCATTCTCTTGACTGTGTCCTAACATAATTCGTCTTCCAGCTGTGCAGTGTAGGAGTTAAATTTTCAGATACAAAATTTTCAGCTACTGAATTACTTAACAAGAAATACACTCCTCCCCATCCTCCCAGTGAAATACTGGATAGAAATTTCTTACTTTAAAACCTTTTCCCTTCTTTATTCTTAGTAAAACCCTATCTCCTTATCTAAAAACCAGAACTAACATCTACTGAGGTCAACAGAGAGACTTCACTCAGCAGTTCTAATGTGTTTAGCTGTCAAGGACCCCACTCACTGAGAATCATTTCTGTTGTCATATTTAATACTGAGATACACCTACACATTTGGGCTGATGCAGAGTGGAAATCAGTTAATGATTAAGCTGTTATGTCATTCTTAGGAAGATGGGTGTCTGCCTCTTAATAACAAGCTACTGGGGAAGAGACGTGTTCTGGATCTGTCTGGGATAGAGCTTTACTTTGCAGAAACCAATATACTGCTGTGCTTTGGATTTGTGATTAAAACAGTGCTGGTAACACACCAATGTTTCAGCTACTGCCAAATAGTGATTGCACAGTATCAAGGCCTTCTCTATTTCTCCCTCTGCCTCTCAGTGAGTAGGGTGAAGGCTCACAAGAAGTGCAGAGGTAACACAACCAGGATGGCTGAACAGAATGGACCATAGGGATATTCCATGCCATATAATATCATGCTCAGAAATAAAACTGGGGGCGGGGGAGGTCTTTCCAAGGTAGCCAATGCTTTAATTTCAAAAGTATAATCTTAGTTACTTCCTTTAACAAATAAAACATCTATCTCACACTTTTTCTTTTCTTTAGAATTTAGCAGCCGTGATTTTTTGTGTGATGTTTTATGTAATCTTAAAATAAGAAGCACTTCTTCTTTCAGGAATTTGACCTTCTGAAGGGTAAGCTGTATGACTCTACATCTAGGATAAGTTTTGGGGGTATCAGCATTAGCATTTATTTTAGATCTGGAGTATACTGCTGAAGTGAATTTTCTGGTTTTCCGCACCTCTCATGCCTTGGTTCACATTGCGGAACAGTATCAGAGCTCAAAAAATGGGTTATTTTCAAACTGAATTAAACTGGGAGGTGTGCTTCTGGACATGCTCCAAGTATTAACAGGCATACATCCCCCAGAATGAGATAAAATCTAATCCAATTACAACCACAAGAAAGAGTATAATGCAGATGTCAGATCCTCAGCAGCAGCTCTCCAAATCCCATTGTACAAGGAGGTAGCACTTGCCAGAGTAGGCACAGGCAGTGAGTAGCTCTTTACAGCTATCATGGCCATTGAGCTTTCAGCAGTTTTTCTCAGGACAAATGGAAATGCCTTTTCCCTTCTGCAGTATTAAAGCTGCCAGGACCTCTGCATGACAGGGTAGCCCAGGATCGCACTGACTATTTAGTAAATTTTCTGAGTGCTCTCTGGGGAAAATATGTTTCACCCATGTACCCAGTACCAAAGAGGACCTACTTCAGCTACAGGTAAAGGAAGTGTAATACATTTGTGATATAGATTTAGGATGAGTAAATAATTTCTGCATTTTAATACTAATGTCTATATAAAAAATACTTTCTCTATAGAATAAAGAATAATATAGAATAAAGGTGGAAGAGAATCAGATCTGTCATTGGTATTCTGTGAATTCAGAGCTTCCTACCTTTTGGTAACACCATACATTTCTTCTATAATAACCTGAAGAACAGCTCGATAAAACAATGATTCTGTAGGCAGCTGCAAAATATTTTACAACAGCAAGGATTTAAAATTGGCACTGAAATTAAGAGCAGTATTGGCTTCCTTAATGACTTATTGACTTGAGTTCTTTACAATCAGTCATAACAGATTTAAGAGGACAATTTACTAATGTTCTTGCATCCAGTCAAAATTATGTTTTTGGGTCAGATTCTAACATAACCATAAATGCAAGAAAAAAAAAGAAACTCAAACTCTGAAGATCAAAGGCTGATGGAGGGAAAAAGAACAGAGGAAAGCATACTGATCATGATCCAAATTCTAATATGCAAAATAAATAACAAGTTAGCTAAGCTGTTTTGAATACAAAAGGCATAATTCTCTAGCTGAATCATCATACACTGTAGTCTGAACCATGCAGAAAGTACTATGCTAAAAAAAAGAACATACTGAAAATTTCAAATCTTTGTGTATGGAAGATCTGTTTGCATAAAAATAGTTAATGATTGTCAATTAAAAATTCACAGGAAAAAACTGCTGGGGTCAGTGGGCTTATATTTGGAAAGAAGTCCCTCAGCCTTGCCTTTTAAATACTTGTACTGTTGGAGTCCACCATCCCCTAAAGGATAACTTGCACAACAATAATTCAAAATATTCACAGGAAAAAAATATGCAGGGATTAAAAATGAGAATGATGATGTTTCTAACAGGTTCAAGCTTTTGTCATAACAATGTCTATTTTTACGTTAGTTGATAAAACATTGGGATAGAGTGATCCAAAGCAGAGATATCAGAAGGACATCTGCACTGAATTTATGTACTAGTTGAAAGATAGTGAAGGAAGTTAGGAAGTTAGGAATTTTAATGCCTTAAATTTTAAGCTGTGCTTTTTTTCCTCAGACTCTTAATTGTCAAAAGAAAACAGATTCACTAAGTACAACCAGAGCAATAAAAATGTGATTTCATGATGACACATGCTATCTATCAGGATTTGACGTAGTATATGCCAGTATTTCAGATTCCAGATATGCAGGGGTTCAATAAAAGGCCATGGATTAAGAACATTCAAAGGGGGAAAATACATTTTATCTTAGAATGGCTAAAATAAACAATATTACTTACCATTTGGCCAACTGCAACTCGCTCCAAAGCCTTTAAGAGTCAAGGAATTAAATTGCTGATATGTTTATTCTTTATCATAACATTTTATAAACACGTTGTATAAAAGTCAGAGAAGATGATATGTTAAAAGATTAATGGTGTGACATAACACAAGGTTGCACACTTTAAAGTGTTAATGCCTTTAGGTATTCTTAATCAGCTACTCCTGTTATTTTGGTTTATTTACAGGAGAAGTAACAACATCTGGCTGTGTGGAACTAGATACATACAAAATTTGTTTGTTTTTCTTTGTCTTGTATGAGAATATCAGAAGATTACTTTCAGTGAAAATACTAAAAAGAAACACATTTTTCTTGAGTCTGTTCCTACTGAAATACAAATAATTCACTTTACATATTTGACTATTTAAAAGTAAATACTCATTCAATGTACAATATGAGTTTTAATCCCTAGTACTCAGATAGAATGAAGTTCTGTATATAAAGTTAAATCAAATAAAACTTCAGAGAGACTGCAGTTTAAAATACTGTGCATTATTTTCCACTAGATTCTTCGTACTATAGATGCTGATGTAGGTGTTAAATACTACTTGATTTTTATGATCCATAGTGACAAAGAATGACAAATAATTAGAAGCATGGAATATCCTTTCACAGTTGAAAAAATACTGTACCTATAAAATTTTAAATGAGTTTTAAAGATTGTAGTAGAAACGAAGACAAAAAAATCAGTAAATTATTTGATACTACATCAAATTAGATACAAAACCAGAAATGCCTCACCACTTATGGGTCATTTTTCTTTAGTCCCCAAACTTCACTACACTAAATAAGACTGCTTGTTACTCAACCATCCACTCCTCCTCCTCCTAGTGACAGAACTAATCTTGTATTTCAGACTGTTCTTTAAACACAGTCCAAGTAGATGCAGTTCATTCGTGACTTTGGCCAACTGTGAGGTTTGTCTTTTGCTGTGTAAGCTCTAGCTCTCATACCAGCATGAATCTGCTGCTGCTTAGGAGATGGATGTGGGTTCTCACATGTATTGTATGGGTCTGAAACTGAAACTTGAACCCACCACCTTTGACCCTTGGCACATCAACCAATTTGAACGCTGAGTGCCATTGCTCAGCAGACTGAGTCTCTCCTAGCCAGCCTTTACCCCTAGAAAGATGGTGCCTAGTGGCACTGTGCTGGCTCCCTTGTACCTCCTAGAAGGCAAGGAAAATCGTAGTCATGAAAAATACATATACAGAATTACAAACTTAACAATAGAAGTATCCAGTGACACAAGAGAACTCTTTGCCTTTTGTGAATGTTTAAACAAAAAAAGTTTTTAACTGCCAAATTTCTGTGATTTCTGAGAAATCTAAAATAGATATATATGGCATGAACAGTACTGTCTCCTGGGGGTCATTTCATTACAAAATTTATCTTCCTAACATTGTTGAAAAACAGCCCAAACTTTTTCCAAAAGAAATGGAATAGGAGAGGAAATAGCTAATGTGTCAGCTGAGGAAGGATTGGTATTGTATGACACAAGAAAAAGAGAAAAGGCAAATCTCTTCAGACAGCACTTTTTTGCGATGTTTTATAGCAACATCTCTAAAATGAACAATCCTCTTCTTTCACCTTCCAAGTGTAACACATTTAAGCCTTACGAATACTGAACAACTGTCCTCCTATACTTTCTTCTGATAGCATTTAATTATCATGCTAGTTCAAGTTTCTGTAACCTCAATGCATTAGGCTATACTGAGTCTTTAGTCTCTACTGTTCTCTGTAACAGAGGTACAGAGCTAGCAGCGGAGGCTAGCCATAACTTGATGTGATTCATTATGATACCAGAAATTAAAAATAAATAGAGGGAAGGAACAGTGATCTTCTAACTAAAAGTGGTTGAAATTTTCAGTACCTATCTGTTTTTTTTAAAATAGACAACAGCTCATCAACCTATCTTGATGAAGCTAGGTCTTTAAAAGTACTTCATCTCTTGGTGTAATGTTAAAAAAAATGTTTCCAGATTCTTAAGCCTCATGGATTTTAGAGCTCTTCTAGTTTTTGGAATGGGCAGGTTTGTTCAAGTTTTAAACAGTCAGAACATTCAGTATTACGAATCATGAAGGCATTGGGGGAGTTACTGATTGCAATCCTTTGACAATTACCTTGTTTTCCCTAAGTCCTTGGCCAGGAACTATTACCCTGAGGGGTTACCTTGTTTAGGTTTCAGCAAAGGTTTGGCCTTTCTGTACAGTCTTAAAATACACTTCTGTCACTACTCATTTTTTCATGCCGTTAGCAAGCATAAAATATATAAAGCTGAAAGGTCAATACTATTTTTTTAGATATAATTTATCATGCTTACAACATTAATGATGTTAATCTCTATAGTCTTGGATTAAAGTCACGGTTTTAGGATTAGAAGCCAAAAACAATGAATTCTATAACATCTGGACAAAGCTCTCAATAGGAAAAAGAAAAGAAGGGAAACCATACCAAGCATGCTGACATTCTGGCATTGCGACCACAACACCAGCCTTTGTCCTTCAAGTACTGACACATGGGAAATCCCCACACTTTGTCACAGCATTCTGCAAAATGGAGAAAAAAAAAAGGCACAGCTTTTCCTCTTACTTACAGAATGCACAATGGATTGGGCAAGATGGACAGTAGTTAATGGTAGCAGAAACACTTCATAGAATCATAGAATCATAGAATCAGACGGGTTGGAAAGGACCTCGGAGATCATCAAGTCCAACCCTTGATCCAACACCACCACGGTTACTAGACTATGGCATTAAGTGCCACGTCCAGCCTCGTCCTGAAAACCTCCAGGGATGGAGAATCCACCGCTTCCCTGGGCAGCCCATTCCAATGGCTGATTACTCTCTCTGTAAAGAATTTCTTTCTGATATCTAACCTAAACCTCCCCTGGCACAGCTTAAGGCCATGCCCTCTTGTCTGACGGCTGGTTGCCTGGGAGAAGAGACCAACCCCCACCTGGCTACAACCTCCTTTCAGATAGTTGTAGAGAGCGATGAGGTCTCCCCTGAGTCTTCTCTTCTCCAGGCTAAACAACCCCAGCTCCTTCAGCCTCTCCTCATAGGACTTGTGTTCAAGTCCCTTCACCAGCCTCGTTGCTCTCCTCTTAATTGTTCTCATCCAGTACCAAAAGCTGTGGTGGTGCTATAAAAAACATTTTTTGCCCTTAACACACGTTTTTGGTTTATGCTGACTTTCTGATAATTTCACATTTTACAAAACAATTTTAAGTGAATGTAATGCCCTTTACAAAAATCCACTGAAAAAAAACAAAGGGACAAGAGAAAAGTTTGCAAATCCTCCTGGCACATCATGCTATGGCGTGAGTCACACGATATAGGCCAGGCAGTCATTCCATGCAGCAGCACTTCAGTACCACTTCTCATTGTGTTCTTATTCTATCATAAACATCTTTTAAGCATCACACAGAACAATGTGTATTTGTTTATTCTAATTCTGAAAGACTGTTCTGCTTGGAGGCAGAATGTTTGTTTTCCAGAAAAGAGCAGCTGCAAAGGCTCTTGCTGTTTCTTCAAAACATCAAGAAGCATTTGCATCACAATCTGTGCTCAGTTTATTTCAGTATCATTTATATTTTGAATAACAACACAATTCTTCATGTTTAACACTAACGCAAATGTGGCGAAACTAAAGTACAGAGATTACTTTATAAATGTTCTTAATACCCAGTTTTAAATGTAGTCAAATTCTAAATGTTTAGAGTTTTCATTAGCACATTTGTCAGCTGATTTTTTAGAATGCTGAATAAGAATTACTACTTAAACAAACCCAACAAATTGGCTGGGATCCTGGCTTTTTAGCACAGGAAGGTGACTGGGGCATATTTAAGAATAAATCATGTAAAGGGCTTAAAAAGAGAATAGCAGAAATACAACTTCAAATTTACCAACAGTCTGAGATACATTTAAGTATAATTCATTTAATAAAAGTTAAGCTAAGAGTAAAGCCTATAAAGAACCCTCCCCCCCTAAGCCCTTGGTTTTCTAGCAGTAGTGCCCAGTCTCAGCTGATCTCTAGAGAGTAACAGCAAGCCGGTAATCTTCTGCAGGCAACCTCACACTTTGCTCCCTTTTTAGCCCTGAGGAATGTCAGAGGTTCATAGCAGGTGAATACTGATTTAAGTACTATGATTTAAGAACAGCATTTTAATTCTGAATAATTAGCAGAAGGAGAAAGAAAATTCTTTAGAAATGAAGATGAAATTTGACAAAACACTTGCAATTGATTTCAGCCCTAGGAATGTACTAAGATTTGTAAGTGCCTCATGACAAGCTCTAAAACATTAATTAACTTCAAGTCTAATTATGAGTACGTGGAGTACATGGGTATTTCTATCGCAGGGATGAAAATAGGAATTTATTAAGTATATTTTTTTTTTTCAAAGAAAACAATGACTGCCATGGTTGCTATTGTATGATTCACACTAATAAGCCTTTCTAATACACATGTTAAAATATTTCAAAATAAAAATTTGTAAACTGAGTTAGAAAGATGAAATTATTGATCTTTTCAAGCAAATCCCTTCTAATTTACACCCTGTCCTCCAGGTAATTAATCATCCATGCAAGTTAAAGTTAGTACCCTCTCAGCTACAATCCAAACACCGGTGCAGTGTACTCATGCATAATACTGAGGAATTTATGACACCTTTGAAAAAGATAATCAGGCAATGCACCATCTTCATTTAAATTACTGAAACTGTAAAGTAGGAGAAAAAGTGAGAGAAACTCATGCTTTAAGTTAGAAAGAATTTTTTGTGTATATCCAAAGTTGACCATACATTTACAATATTGCTTAAAGTTCTATTTATTTTTTCATAACCAATCCACTCTCAAGCACACTGATGAAAACTGTAGGATTAATATATCACTATAAAGTTTATATATTTATAAGTTATATTTTATTTATATTTTAAAAACCTTGAAATTCTTTTAATGCCTGCAACTACTTTCAGATATAGTTAATATTATATAGCTCACTAAATACCTTATTGTGCTTCTATCTGAGAACTGTATAAATCTCCCAAAACACTCAAGAAACATTTTAAGTACGGGTATTCCATGGAAGATTTCACAGTAAACAGATCAAGTGTTCAACAGCGCACAAAGCAATCATGTTATAATTCAGTACAGAATCAGACAGAATTCCTTCCATGAACAGTTAACGAAATGGAGAATTTTAGGTAATCATTTGATGAGCTGAACTGAAGGTATGCTGGGGTATAATCCAAGAACATAGCTAAATTGCGATAAACTTACCTCCAAGCTAACTTCTAAAAAAGACTAAATCACACATCTAATAAAATAAATTGCTGTGAATATTGTAATAAAACATCAGCAATTTTATATTGATGTTTCTATTTTCTAACAGTTACAGAAAAAATATATGGTAGTAGAAGTAAGAGAAAGCAGAAGAAAGGGAAAATCCTTTTAACAGTTAATAATTCTGTGTGTTCACAGATGATTACAAAGAAATCCAAGAGAATGGGACAAGCTTCTCTAATACTTTTAATGCTAGGCCATCCATTGATTTTCATCTCTAAGAATAATACCACAATTTCTAGGGTATTAACATTTAAATTTTACTTCACAAAGCTTTACAGTAAAATATGGTCTTTATAACACAACAGACCAACAGTTTTACTGTTACTAGAAAAATAAGCTTGACTCAAGTTCCATGGGATGACCCAGATCAGAAAGGTGTGGAGGCAGTGATGTTGGAGCAGTGCATGTTCCCCTTGGCATGCCTTTTCCAGCCCTGGTGTCCCTAGAGGCTTTGTGGCTCTCTGAATCCCAACCCTAAACCTAATTGCTTTTGACTGATGATGTAATTCAGTGGACTGAAAAGTCATTTTTAATTCTGAGACTTTTCAGTGGAAATTATTCTTTGTTACCTTCCTCGAATTTGTTCACATACATCCTACTTTGTCTCTTTGTATACATTGAGAAACTTCGTCAAGGTAGTACTAAAACACAAATAACCATTTTCAGGTCCTCCATAGCATCTATTTTCCATGACATGGTAGATTCTCAGTCTACTTCTGTTATTCCAAACAAAGTAGATAAACTACTTAATTGCCTTTTTTCTTCATGGGAAGACTAAGTCTCCTTGGCCATATGTGCTGGTTTAAACATTCAGGAGAAATGAAGCCAACTCAAGAGAGATTACAATTCAGAGTTACCTATTTTAAGACATTGGCTATGGAATATCTATGAAAATATACCTAGGTAACACATAAATCATCTGTACTCTATTACTCTGAAACAGTGAGCAATCTTTCATATTTCAGCGGAATGGAGTGATATGAAGCCATTCTGTTTGCGTAAGGAATCCTTCAGAAAATTAATTTTCAAAGTTTTTTCCTCTGAATCCACCTTACTCAAGGCCTTTTCAGATATCACAAATCTGATAAAATTCTGTATGTGAATTTTGACTACCCTTTGCAACCCTTCTGGTTCCTTTAATTATGCTCACTAGGCTTCAATGCTTAAAGTTTATCCCGCAAAAGCTTTGCTGACTTCTTCCAGAGTGCATTGTTGAGAAGCTACTCTCCACAGCTTCCAGAGGGCTCTAGAATTCCTGTGCCCAGCAGTGACCTGACTTCAGAAGTCCTTGTAAAAGCTGGAGTTCATGCTTTGTAGTACTCAAGCCAACCTCAAAAAGAGCTATCACTGAAAGTACCTATACAACTACACCTATGTCTTATTTCAAACTGTCAAATACTTATAAATAGTAACTATTCAGACTCTTGTTAATGTCATCAATTGTTACAGTCTAATCAAACCCTGTGTTTATTCTCCTGATGCTTACTGTTTTAACCCTAAAAATCATTAGCAAACTGTTTTTTTCCAGAAATCTGCCATAATGGCTCATTATGTAAATAGGTTTATGCAAAAAGTCTCTAATAAATAGTAAAATCCTCACTACTCTGATGTAATTGACTACCCAATGCAGTAACAAGGAAGAAAAACCCCAAAGGAATAAATTACACTAATGGCTATGTATATTTTATCCCTAGGAGAATCTCTATATAAACAGACAATTCTCCTTAGAGAGAGCCAAAGTAAAACTACTTAGAATTTTCCAAGAGCTTATTAACTGAAACTTAGAATTTAGTACTGCTTATAAGAGCAGTGAAATTTAAAGACAGGTGTTAAAAGCCATTGGCTTCAACTTTTTTAAATTAAGTTGAAATTTGGAATTACACAGCACCTCTTGGCTGTTGTAGCTACTGATAAAACAAAGCAAAAACTTTCATGATAGTAAGAGTTCAAAATTATTCCCAGTATAATTGGAAATGTGGTCTCTTAACAAAAATTTCCAGATGAATTTAGTTTATTAATAGACATAGAAGGACACTGTATACTGCTTGTATTACCCAAGATTGTGACTGCTGGCACTACTTTCATCAGAAATGCTCCCAAAGTACTCACAGCAAGTCCAATGGCAAAATGAATCAGGCAATCTTGCAATATCTTTATTAGTTTTAGAATATATGAGAAACATAATGCATTATTCCCTGTAGTCAGCTCCCAGACAAAAAAAATCCCCCAAAACTGAGATAACCAAGATGATTCAGCAGTCTACCAAGAACACCATATTAACATTTTGTTGATATTTTGTCAACTCACTGCCTCAGACATAAACATTATGTTAGGCATCAAAACAGGTAAATTTTCTCCCTATGAGTATCAGTTAATTCCAGTTAATATGCAGTGAAAAAGCAATTTTTCACTGGCCTCAAACAAGACTGATCTGGGTACTAAATCTTAACTGCCAAACAACACATTGCCCTGCTGACAGGTTACGTGGCAACCAACAGTCCACAGAAGCTCTTTTGTGACCTGGTTCATCTGCTTAAACTACACTTATGAGAACAACCATCTGAGTTCACATTAAAGAAGCAGTAAAAATGGGAAATGTGCTACATAGGGGGAAAGAGCTTTGAGCTGGACTTGCCACAACCTTGACTTTAATGGTGCACACCTCAAGAAAATAAAAAAAACTTGGAAGGTGTTTTTATCAAAAAAATAATAGAAATATAAAATAGAGCAATGATATTTTTAAGACAAAATTTTTAAAACTTTGAAGCCCTTAAGTCAAGACAAAATAACCATAAAATGCTTTATAACCGAACTTCCGACTGTGTCCTTGCAGGCAAAACCTTGCATACTGGACTGATTTCAAACAAGTAAATGTTTTCCTGTGTTGCAGCAAATTCTGCCCAATCCTTTTTGCTTCTTAGGAAGATTTCCTGTTCATCACTGCATCCTAAAATTCAAACTAGTCTCTCCATATAAAGCTTCTGCAAGTCTCTGGAATCTCTGATTGATGCCTAGATCATCCAGTAGCTTCCCTGAGCTTAGTGCCAGAGCCCAGGCAAATGAAGTACTACCTGCAGTAGAGATTATAGTGGCCCAAGGACAACACAAGCAAACTGGAAATACACAACTGCATGTGACCAGATGGGATGCATTTCAGGATGAGACAAATGACCAGTGTCACGTGAAGACCACAATCCATCACCTTTGACAAGTCATGTCTATCAAGGGAAGTTCCTGATTACAGGAAAAAGGCAAACACCACACCCACCTTCAGTCTGATCTGAATAAGCTCAGTAAATCTCAATAAGCTTATGGAGAAAATTTTCCTGGAAACCATGCCCAGGCCCATGAAGAACAAGGAGATTGAGAATAGCAGGCAGGAATTTACAAAGGACTGATAAACTACCGCCTTCTGTGATGCAGTGACTGGTTCCATGAATTAGGGAAAGGCACAGTCATTGTTTACCTTGATTTTAGCAAGTCTTTCAGCAAGTGTCTTTACAGAAAAAATGGGAAGATATGACTCAGACAGGTGGACTCAAAGGTAGGCAGAAAACAGATAGTACTCTGAAGCTTGACAGTGAAGCCCGCAGGTTGAGAGATGTGATTATTCCCTCTTTTTAGCACTTGTGAGAGTATCTAGAGTGTTTCTTTGGGCTCTCCAGCCCACCACTGTGACTTACTGAAATGAATTTATAGGTGGCAAGAGTACTGAAGGGCTGCAGAAAAGGTCAAGGAGGGATCTAACTGCTGTTTTTGACTACCTAAAGGAAAGGGAACAGAAAAGATTAAGCTGGACTTTTCTTGGTGGTGAAAAATGAAAAAGACAATAGATAATGCACAAAAGCTCCAAATTCTGAATAGATACGAGGAAAAGAACTTAATGGTGAGGGCAAACATTGAAATGGGTTGCTGAATCACTGTCCTTGGAGACAGACAAAAACATGAACGGACAAGGCCCTGAACAACACACTTGAAGTTGGCCCTACCTTGCATCATCATCCGGTCCAGACAACAGAAGCCACTTGCTAATTAAATGCTATGATTTCAGTCTGTTTTGGAAGTGGTACCAAAATTCACTTGCATCAGACAGTTGCAAGAGAAATTAGTTTACTGCTTGACCAAGTGAATAGTTGGATTGGTTACAGAGTCCTCCAGCATCCCCATGAATGCTCTGTCAGTCTGAAATCCATGCACAAGTAGAGCAGATACACGATATAGTCTGAACTCTTTCTCATTTTTCCTTTGAAGGAATCTTAGACATTGTCAGTCCTTGCACTCTTAGCTCTCCACTGCACATTTACGAACAAGCCATACAGTACATGGGAACTAGTAGGGGAATACAACAGCATTATAGATCTTAAACATGCACCCCCATAGTAACGGTACCAAAAAAACCCCTATTTTTTTCAGCATCACTGGCATGATGTGTTCTTTTCAAAAAACCCCAAACTGTAATTTTCTTTTATTCTCTCCAAATTTTTATCCTTGAAGCTGAGAAAAATCAAACAGCTAGAAATTCCAACATGCAATTTGGCTTCATTTCCATACTGCTGTGAAATTGCAGTTTCTCTTATTACCATGCATGTATATCTGTTTGTTTGAACTTAGAACACCTGATTCTTTGGTGGTGTCTGAGTAACAGTTATCTCATACAGCTTTATGCACTGGTCTGGAAAATGTAATCCTACAGCTAGAACAGGAAGACACGTCCTCTCTGCAATAATAAGAAACAACCAAATGTTTCAGACTTAAAGACAAGTATGTGGGAAGTTCTTAATTTCTTAAAACTCTGGTGTAAAAGGAATTGTATGGTTTTTTACTAATTGCATTTCTATGACTTAGAGATTTCAATTGTATTTCAATTTTTTTGTTTTTGGAGTGAGTTGAAGTATTGTGAAATAACTAATACACTGCGAAAACACTTTAAAATTGTTGCAGAGCAAAACAAAAACAACACGAAAAGATTATTAAAGTAAGCAAGAGCTAGCACATGTCACGATCAGTCTGGAACTGTGCCTTAGCTGCCTGAGCAGCTAACTGTTAAAGAGCAACAGCTGAATTTCACCTGCCTTTCTGTTTCTGTGAAGTTCCCTGAAAGAGCTGAAATAAAATTCGCCAATCCACCCCTTTCTTGGGTTTGCTTGATATGATGAACAGGTTCTAGGACTTTGGTATCTGGTCATTTAAACAGCTGAGCTATGTACCACTGGCCTCAGGAAAGCCAGCTACTTAAATGTTTATCATTATGCAGAATTTCAAGTAAAAGAACTTCAAAGTAAAAATACCAACTTTCTATCAAAAATGAAAAACCTCCACATTTGAAGGAAAATTTGCCTATAGTGTGAATTCCAAAATAATTTTTAGGTTGTGTCCCCAAGAAAAACTGTTATGTATGTACTGTTCCATAATGGTCTAAACTGGCAATGACCCAGATCACAGCACCAAAATGAGTGTTTTTTTGAGTATTACCTTACATTACAAGAACTTAATTCTGCTCATGGTTGTATATGTACAACTCAATTAACAGGATCTTGCATGTAGACAGCCAAGGACAAAGTCTGGTAGAAAATATTTTGAAAGGATGGAAACATACTGGACTAAAAAAGCCTCCACATTTATAAGTGAAGCAATGGCATAAAACCAGCTGTATGCATAACCACATAAAAACATTATGCATTAATGTCCCTAATCTCAGTAAGAATATTAGGAAAACTGGCATAACAGAAAAGCTCCAGGGCATCCGGGAGTGAATGAGCCACATAATGTTATTAAAACCAGTTCTAAATAAGCCACTGGAAAGGAAAAAACACAAGGAGGTTATTAATTAAAAGGTATAATACTCTCAATATGCAAACTCACAGCCACAAGTTAAGCTCAGAAGAATTACCTTCTTGGTTTTCAAACTGTTCTGTCAACAGATGGTAGCAGCAGCCCACACTGCAAACTGCTTTGATTTCAGGCTTGGCAGCAAAAATTCGTAGTGTATTTGCAGCCAGATCTCCACACGTATGTAGGCCCACCATTACACAGTCCTAGAAAGAAAAATTTTTTAAAAAAAGGCAATAATGAAGCATCTACCTCATCAACTGAAAGGACAAGAACAACAATAAACTCCAAAACCCAAATATGCTGCAAATAGTTAGTGAGCTGTAGAGCAGAAATACACAACTCCATGAAAACTTCTGCTGTTCTGTCCTAGAATTTTTTAATATTCCTAAAAGGTCTTCAGCGCTAGAAAAACATGGTGAAAAACAGCCATGAGGCATGAGAGGTTCAAGACTATAAATAACAGCTGCATGGAACGGAACATCTGCATGTTGACTGGACACGGGTCATTTTCTCTTGTCTTTCCTAGCTTTCCTGTTCCTGTTATTAATATCACAGCTACTTCCTTTTCTTACTTAAGATTTACCACTGTAAATCTGGCTGGACATATCTACGGAATTTTTGCACCTTTAAGTTGCTGAAATCAAAACCACTTCCTAAATAAAGATGGAAGGTGAAGAGCAGGCTCTGTTATTTCCAAAACTGTAGTACTGGCACAGTTTCTCAGTATGCCCGCTCCTGTTCAACAACAAACGGCCATTTTGTTTCAAGGCACAAAGGAAGAACTTCAGCTTCAGATGCTCTGTTCTTCTGTCCATTCTATTTCCTGCTTTTTTTTCCTGCAACTTCCCCTTTCCCTCCATTTCTCCATGAAAATTTTCCCTCTTCTCATCATTCATAACAAGGTATTTCCCTTCTGGCGTCGTTAGATGGAATCTGCATGGTAAACATGCTGTTGCTTTGAATTTCAGCCATATTTATTAATCACAGAATTACAGAATCATGGAACAGTTTGGGCTGGAAGGGACCTTAAAAGATCATGTAGTTTCAACCCCCCTGCCATGGGGAGGAACACGTTCAAGTGGACCAGGTTGCTCAAAGCCCCATCTAATCTGGCCTTGAACATTTCCCCGGACGGGGCATCCACAGCTTCTCTAAGTAACCCATTCCAGAGTCTCACCACCCTACAGTAAAGAATTTCTTCCTAATATCAAATCTAAACTACCCTCCCTCATCTTAAGGCCATTACCCTCTCCAGTCTTGGAGGCCCCTTTTAGGTATAGGAAGGTGCTATAAGGTCTCCACAGAGCCTTCTCTTCTACAGGTTATCAACATGAAATTAGCCCAGGGTCACTCACTTGGAATATCTGTCTATGTATTCTAATTTTATCTGATTTTCTCACCCACCTGTATTACATAGTACATGCATGTGCAAAACAGTAAAACCTCCCCTTTACTCTTTCACCATAAAGAAAGGCAGTGTTATAGGACTTCTTCTACCTTTTACATCATACATATTACATGCTAAGTGGATACAAATGTAAAGGTGTATGCTTCATCAACAAACCCTACTGCTCAGGGTGTCTTTTGCATACAGACACGAGCTTACTCCACACATTCTCAGATACTCAGTAGCATTTATTTGCTCAAGTTACAGGACCATCAGCACAAACGTATGGTCCTGAATCAGAGATGAATTACACCCTGGAATACAGTAGTTTGGTTACTACTGCACATAGGCATGTTTTTATCATTCCATAAAAGACAGAATGCATCTAACTCAATCAATGTACATTAGTTCAGACACAGGAACTAAACATACAACCACTGAGCTTCTAGACTTGTGTCACTGTTTTTGGGCAGGTGAGTTTGGGCTTGTTTGTGTAGACACAAACCCTGCCAGCTAATAAATTACTAAATTAAATTACTCTGGAAAGTCAAAATAACAACACTGTTTACAAACTCTTCATCTTGAGTACTATACACAATAAATTCTCCTATGCCTTTCCAGTTTGATTGAAATTACAAAACTCTGTAACTTAAAAAATTAGCAAATTCAGGAAAATTGAAACCCCGGTGCTTAATATATTCATCTACTTGATAAATATAACCCCTTTCATAATAATTAGATTTTATCTATAATTACAGTTGTAAAATAATTAAATGTGCTAATATGTATGCTGTTAATTTTGACAGCTGATTATTATCTACCTCATAAATCCTAAAAGTTGCTTTAAAATAGTCCCAACACATACATTAAAATAGAAAAACAATCTGTATCTGCTAGACATACTTCTGCTACCTGGTTGAACACCATTATATTCATTATATTCATTTACACCACAGACAGCACTCTATGTACACCCAGTAAACATTATGTACATATGAAAATGGCAATATAGAAAATGTACAATCTAAATATAGTAAATATTTATAGTAAAATAACCTCCAGATCTGTTATGATGTCACTGAGTTCTGTTTCTGCAGTGATGCAAGAGGTTAAGGGAAAATAGAGGTTCGATTCACTTGACTTTGTTGCTTTAGTCTTAAGAGATGTCATTTTTCTTTGCACTTTTTCCTCTTCACAGAGTTCCCGCCAGTTACAATGGGATGAAGAACAAACTTCTACAGCATCAGCAGGCAGAACATTCAGAATAGCAAGAACCTCTTCAGAAAGTTTGCCCTCATGAGATTTTGTCTGAGTCACCAAATCAGCTTGAGTTTCTGTCCTGGTTTCAAATGTACCCATTTCAGTGAAACCACGAGAAGGAATTAAATCTTGCATGATCACTTGGTCCCGACTTTGAAGACTTTTGGCATTATTTAAGAGCTCTTCATTGATTGTTTTACATTTCATTTCACTTTCCACTGGCCTGTAATTTGTCTTTTCCAAACTCTGGGTTTTGAGATATGCTGTTCCTCGACTCTGATATGCTCTCCAGTGTTTCTTCAATTTTCTGTTCCTTTCATGAGCACCATTTGTGTTGGAGTTGGAGGAGTCAATTCCATAAACTTTTAAGTTGTATTGCATGGACAAAAATGAACTCAGGTAGCCTTTTCCAGAACCTATATCAATCACCTAGATAATGGCGGGGGAAAAAAAAAAGGAAAGAAAATTTGCTATAATTATGAGCAACTTCATATGCAAAATAATTTCCTAAAAAATTAAGCATGGATTGCATGGCTACATTATCAGTACCATCCTTCCCAACTCACTTAGCTCTTTTGCTTTGTTGGTCCACCTCCTGACTTTAAAACACAGAAGTTAAGTCTTAACTGATTAGCAAATTTGCAGATGACACTAAGTTGGGGGAGAGTGTCGATCAGCTGAAAGGCAGGAAGGCTCTGCAGAGGGACCTGGACAGACTGGAGAGCTGGGCTGAATCCAATGGGATGAGGTTCAACAAGGCCAAGTGCTGGGTCCTGCACTTTGGCCACAACAACCCCCGGCAGTGCTACAGGCTGGGCACAGAGTGGCTGGAGAGCAGCCAGGCAGAAAGGGACCTGGGAGTTTGGATTGACAGGAAGCTGAACATGAGCCAGCAGTGTGCCCAGGTGGCCAAGAAGGCCAAAGGCATCCTGGCCTGGATCAGTGTGGCCAGCAGGAACAGGGAAGTGATTCTGCCCCTGTGCTCAGCGCTGGTGAGGCCACACCTGGAGTGCTGTGTCCAGTTCTGGGCCCCTCAGTTCAGGAAGGATATTGAGGTGCTGGAGCAAGTCCAGAGAAGAGCAACCAGGCTGGTGAAGGGACTCAAGCACAAGTCCTATGAGGAGAGGCTGAGGGAGCTGGGGCTGTTTAGTCTGGAGAAGAGGAGGCTCAGGGGAGACCTCATCACTCTCTAAAACTACCTGAAAGGAGGTTGTAGCCAGGTGGTGTCGGTCTCTTCTCCCAGGCAACCAGCAGTAGGACAAGAGGGCACGGGCTTAAACTCTGCCAGGGGAAGTTTAGGTTGGATATTAAGAAGAAATTTTTTACGGAGAAGGTAATCAGGCATTGGAATGGGCTGCCCAGGGAGGTGGTGGATTCACCATCCCCGGAGGTTCTTAAGATGAGACTGTATGTGGCACTCAGTGCCAAGGTCTAGTAACCACGGTGGTGTTGGATCAAGGGTTGGACTTGATGTTTTTGGAAGTCTTTTCCAACCCGGTTGATTCTATGATTCTCTGATTTAAAGTCAACTGCATAGTTTTTCACCAGGTAAGAATACTCAATACAGCAATAATCTCACTGAAGGAAAAAGAAAGATTTATTCTTATTACACTAATAATATTCTTATTACTCTAATTATTGCTCTAATAAAAAAGATCTGGACAGTCATTGAATTAGGAAGAAAAACTTGAACCAGTGTCACTAGCGACTTCATAGAACAGTGGAGAATACATGCTGTTAAGTAAAATTGTTTACCCAGGCTGCACATGGCTTTCTCATCTGCAGTTACCATGTGATATTGCTGTATATTTGTAACCTAGGCATGCTACATCCATCAAATTTCTTGAAATAAATCTGTACAGGAGTGGATTTAGTGAATATTAAAGCATCCTTCTGAAAGTTACATTTATTTGTCACATTTATCACCAATATTCTCCTCTGCTCAAACCTAGTGACACCGCATCTGGAGGGGTGTGTCCAGTTCTGGGATCCTCAGTACAAGAGAGACATGGAGCCCCTGGAGCAGGTCCAGTGAAGGGCTATGAAGATGATTAAGGGACTGGAGCATCTCGCTTATGAGGAAAGGCTGAGGGAGCTGGGCCTGTTCAACCTCAAGAAGAGATATCTGAGAGGGGACCTCATCAATGTCTAAGTGTCTGAAGGGAGGGTGTCAAGAGGATGGATCCAGACTCTGCTCGTGGTGCCAAGCAATAGGACAAGAGGCAACAGGCAGAAACTGATGCACAGGAAGTTACACATGAATACGAGGAAGAACTCTACTGTGCAGGTGACCACACAAAGAACAGATTGCCCAGAGATGTTCAAGAGCCATCTGGATGCAATCCTGTGCAATACACTCTAGGATGACCTTGCCTGAACAGTGGTTGGACCAGATGACCCTTTCCAACCTTACTCATTCTGTGATTCTGTCATTTAAAAAGGAAAGAAAATTGTTCAGGGAACGATTTTATCTACTCTTTTATGTAAAAGATATTATAATTATGCAGAATAGGCACACCTCCACTTCTTGAAGTTCTTAATTATTTCTGGGAAAAGCAGCATTTGGACACGAGAGATAGCTAGTGAATTATTCCTAACTCCTAAGTGTGACCTCCAGTGGCTGTACATATAAAGCTGCAGTTCGGGGAAAGTTTTCTTTGGTTGTTTCCAAGCAAAAAGAAAACAGTAATACATTGTTAAATTAGTACTGGGAGAACAGTTTTTAAACAAAAGGAAAAACTGACTAATAATATGCAGACAATGATCTTGTACTAAACAAATAGACTGCATTACATTATTCCCTGCTCTACCTTCCCTTGATTACACAGGGAAAGGTAATCCTTTCCCTATGCATAGAGATATGCAATCTGTAGCATATCTGTCAAGCATGAACTTTTAAAATGAAAATTCCATGATATAATAAACTCCAAAGTTCTTGTCCACAGTGAGTTGGGTACTATGTTTAAACACAGTTTCTGGCACAGTGCAATCAAGAACTTTGTCTCCAGAAGCATTCCAACATTTCCCAGCACCAAATCATAAATGTAATGGATGCTGAATGCAGAATTATATCATCCTTACATTACACATTGCAAGTCTTGCTGCACATGCTGCAATTTCCACGGAAAACTTTGACAAATACATTAAAGAAAAGAAATGTGCACTTAAGCAAAGAGGAATCAACACTGGCTTCTTTTCAGAGTTTAATCAAGCACTTCTTTAAAAAATAAAGTTCCACTCGTATGATAGGAACAGTGCTTAAAGGGGGCAGTAAACAAGTGAAAAAAAACCCCTTTAGTTATTTTGCTTTAATGTTTTCATTCAAATCATTAACCTAGAAGTGATTACAGTGGAATTAAAATTTTTGCTTTTATTCTTATTTTACTATTTATTATACTACATTATAAAAGACAAACAGAGAGCAATATCCCCTACCACCCATGACACATCATGGCTGTGGAGGTGAAACGGAGGGCATTTTTCAAGCTGTCAGTGATCTGTAATATCGTAAAGAAACACCCTGAGGACACGGGCTGTTGTAAAACGTGTTTTCATGGCTCTAGATTTTTTTAATTAAATGTCACATATATTTTGTTTTGTGAGAAGGATAGAAAAAAATCAATAAGGAAAAACTCTCCTAAAACTTTATAATTGCTATATTGGTTTTAAGTTGAAAGAAAACCAAAACAAAAGGAGTTGCTTTTAAAGACTGAGAAGGAGGCTTTTCTTTTTTTTTCTCAAAGTAACAGGAAAGCTCTTTTCATATGTTAGGGATTTGTAACTTTGCACAAATAAATGTTGATATGGTGTATGACTAAAATAGAAAAAAGTTAATATAGAGCAGTAGGCATTTCATATTCAGTGATATACTGAAATAATATTTTTTATTAAATGTTACAATTTTTTCAAAAAATAATCCTATGTAAAAAGATACCCCCAGCCATCTGATAAAAGTGCATAATGCCTGCATGAAATTGCAGCATATTGACATACTGACATTATACTTAATAATGATTGGTTTGAGATTTTATTAGTAACCAGCTACACTGAAACTCTGGTTAAGTTATTAAGATGGCTTTACTTTTTTATTTTCTGAACACGCGTTTTTCTTTCCTCTCCTTCCTGAATCTCACAGGAACTATTTAAATCTAAATGAACATACTATATGAAACACCACCTTACAGCAAATGCAAAGAACATTTAATACTGCATTATAAGCAAAATATACTCTCCTACAGCTTTTTCAGCATGTGAAAGTCTTCAGTTCTTGAACAACTAATACTTGCCTGAAACAAAAGGTTGGCAAGTCAAAAAACATGCTTATGATAGAATAAAAGACTTTCACAAATCTGCTGCTACTCTATTTCTGTTGTTTACAGAGCACATCCACTTTAGGAGGGCACCCACACCTGTCACTGCGGCTGGCCCTTAAAGAGCTGCTGGAGAGACTGCCTTCCATCACTGCAAGCAGTCACAGATGCTCACACATTGATTGTGTCTCATCCAGTAATCACAGTTATAAGAAGACTGCCTAAAACTTTGCCTTTGTCAGTCGTACCTCAAAAAACAGATGGTCAGAACTGAGAATTTTGATCTCTGTTTCCAAGGATGCCACAGGTCTGACCCAAACCTATCAAGAGTACTGCATCATTTACTTATCTAAATTAAACTCAATCTGAGCCAAATAACCTCCTAACCAAAGTTCAGCTGTAGCAATTCAGAGCTGAATCCAAGTTTTGGGGCCTTCCCTATGGTGACAGCAACGGCAACTTGGGATGCTACAGGTACATTAATTTTAAACTCAGACATATTTACTTAGGAAAAAAAGTGCTCAGAGAAAATATGCTCAACATAAAATCTGGGCAGATACCTTATTAATCTTTGGTTTTAAACAAATACAGTTTGTTCTCCACAAATCTTTCTGGAAATGAGCATTATCCTGAAGGAAATTAGTCTGCATTTACACTTAAGGCTTGTTGCACAGAAAAGCAAGTGCAGCTCAGATGTAGAAAGGAATCAAATGCAGTGTCCAGAGCCATTAGTCGTCTCTAGTTTAAAGCAAGGATGAAGATGCATTGGCCAGTTACTAGCATTGTAGAGACTAAAATGAATAAATGAACTTAGCTTACCCAGATAGTGAAAAATTTAGCCTTACCACAACACAAGTCTAAGGTATGGAATCTATAACAGAAAGTTTAATGTGGCAAAAACTTATAAAAAAACTTATAAGCATGTAAACCGAGGAAATGGTATTGGTGTACTTTTGTCTAATAGAATGTGAAATATACTACTCAAAAAAGTCAAGTATTGTTGGAGTGCTTGTGTTTTGTCAACAGACCCGTAAGTAAAACTCTACACAGTTTTAATGAAACAGCGATGTAGTGCACTGTGCAATCATAACTACAAGTTAAAAAAAAAAAGATTAAGTTACAATCAAATTTGAGAAAGGAATCCTGCAATTCTTTACCATCCAAGGAAGAACTTGCCATCTGATGTATGAAATGGCCAGCTCATACAGTAATTGCTGGATGGTAATGGTGTTGGGTGTTCAGCTGTCACTGGTGTGCTACCAAATGTATTTCATACATACTCTGCTACCTAAATCTCTGCTTAACTTTGCCTCTCTTCCAACTAAAAGGGCCATAACTAAATTCCTAATTGATAGATCTCAATCCATGTTTAATAAAGGTGAAAGGTAGCTCCTTTGGAACCACACATTTGTGACCAAAATTGTCTTCTTGGCCCTAACGGCTCCTCTTTAGCTACAATTATGTACAGGAAAAATAAAAACAGCAGTGACAGGATATCAAAATGATGTATTTGCATACAATAAGGAGAATAATTCGGAAGGTACCGGGTAATATACAGTAAGAAATGCTTTCATACCTGCTTTATACCACAATAGTTTGCTATGTTGTCTACCAGCTCTGACATCACCTGCACTTCATGTGATTTCTTATTATTCATAAACTCATCTGGTTTGATACCTATAACAGATTAAGAAAATAAATACAGATTAACACAACCCATAATAACAAAGACTTGTGACCAATCAGGAAGAAAATCCCAGCTAACATATGTTACAGTGTCTATATTTTCGGGATAGTAATTTTTAATTAGAAACTCACTAAATTATTACAAGATTAAAATTCTGAATTATGGATGAATTAGTAAAATTCTACACATTGTAAAACTCAGGGGTTTTTAAAGATGTAGCATAGCTAATACCTGACCAGATATTAAGACAATAGCTACTACTATAAAATTGTGCTATTTCTCCCTGCTCATTAAAAAATATTCCTTTTTGTCTCCTTTATCACATTTACCTTGACATAAATGAGATATAAGGGCAGGGACAATTAATAATCACATAGTACATCTTGTTAATGCTGCGGATTTGCTCACAATATCAAGTAGGAGATATCACTAACAAAAGTTAGGAGTGATGTTGGGAAAAGTCAAAGGAAGATGAACTTTCCTTTTCTTTTTTTACCTTATGGATGGGTTATAGAACTGTTATGCCTTTATGGTAGGAAATCACTCATTTCAGTGTTGCTGGAGAATGTGTTAATGAGATGGAGTCAATACTTATCATGGGTTTATTTCTTGCGGACAACACCAAGAACCCACTCAATAATCCCTACCCCACCCAACTAGAGTAGGAGCTCAGAAATCACTCCCTTGGAAGAAACCCACACATTTCTCTTAGAGGACTAATACTACAGTACACTTGGATATAGTTAAACTGATGGATATTCTTCTGAGTGATCGTAGAAGAAATTGGATCATTACTGATGAGCATGCTCATAGAAAACAGTTCTTTTCCACATGACTAGGTGGATTAATATATTTTCCCATTCTCTACTTTTTGCACACTATGTGTTCATCTGTCCAGAAACTGATCATTAGGCAAAAACTATGTTCATTCCTTGATCAGATCATGCTGGGAACAGAGCCAAGTGTGTTACTTCTTTAAAAGAGAGTGGGGAATTGAACTGAGCTCATAAGAAACCGAGTGCTTTCTCTATTTTTCCCAAACCCCACAGGATCTCTCTATTTCTTAAACATCTGGGGTTTTTATAATAAACTGTTATGACAGTACTTAAAATCTAATATAGACTCTATGAACTGACAAAAGAAAAAACAGACTAAAAGACTTAAACGAAACAAAGAGCAGAAACAAGTGTTTGTCATTTCACTGAAGATTCTCCTGAACTTTAAAATTGGGAAGATCTACACAGTGTCCTAAAAAGCTTTTAATTTGTAAGCATATTGAATTAAAGAAAAGCAGACAGGAAAAAAAAATTAAAAGAAAAAAGGTCTCTCTGTTTATATTTGAACATTTTTGTGTCTGGATAGGCTCATCAGAAGAAGAAGTAGAATCGGAACAGGAAGAAACAGACATTTAACTTCTTGACAGAAATAAAAGTTGTTTGACTGGTCTCCAAAGCAGCACTGTCACTCTGAACAATGACCACATATTGCACCTTTACTCTTTTCTATATTATGAACTCAAAAGACTGAATGGGGTAATTCTAGGTGAAGTAGTATTTCAGAGAGTACTTAATCCAAATTAAGTATTTCAATAATGATAGAAACCCAGAAGCATGATCTAACTTATATAAGCTGAGGTTCCAGATGGAAAAGCATAATTTGTTGATATCTACATATATATGGATTATTTATCACCTTAGTTACTAAAGTTTCTTAAACACTGTTCAACTTCTTTTCCTGCTTTCTGCAGGATGAACACACTACTTATATATCAGCTCAGGGAAAATGATACTGTTTGCAGAAAATTATAGATTTTTTTTTTTAATAAATTTTATTGTTGTTGCATTTTCTGCAAAATTCTGATAGATTCTTACATTATTTTGAAAATCAAGCAGACATATTACAAACTAATACAAAAAGTATATCTGGGGACTGTTTTATATTGCCCAGACAACTGAAAATTTGAATTAAAAAAAAGTATACTTGTTTTACACAAACTGGGTAAATTCTAATACTTTACAGAAGTACCTTGGATATGATAAAGTAACAGAAAGATTAATGTTAGTAGTTTTAATTGGTACTAAAATGTTGCTCATTTCCATTGTTAACCCCTAGCACGGGTACCTGTAGAAAGAGTACTCTTAATCCAACCCTCACTTCTTATATCAGATACAAACCCTCTAACAAAACAAGTTTTCCCTGCTGGCTTCCTCCCCTTGGGCCAGGCTCTCCTGGACCCCGTGTGCTCAGTGTGAGCAATGTGATGGTGCAGTCAGGACCACAGTGATTCCCATTAGGAAGCAACAGAGAACACCCTTTAGACTCAGAATTCTGAGTACTTGTGTCCACAACATGCTTAAAATGTTCATGCTTACCAATTATTCCAAGGAAGAACAGCAAAATATCTATACTAAGCTTGTGAAAAAGTTAGAGAACTATGTAAGTATGCAAACTGTGAGTATAGGCTCAAAAGCCTGTTTGTCTTAGAACAAGAAAACATATTAAAAACATCTGAAACATAAAAGGAATTATCCTGAATATAAGCAAGGCCATCATAAAGTTGCCAATTTTCTCAAACTTATATTTCTCTTGAATTGCAAGACAAGCTTTAGTGTGTCAGGAAAAAAACGTACCTTCTAAAATGCAGAATTAAGTCCAAAAATACCTAAAATAGTTTAAAGTTAAAAGATCACAACGTCCATTTGGCAGCTTACATGTCATGATTCTATAGCTTGGTATTTTGCTTCTGCCAAATGAGTACCAAGAACTTCAGTTAAGTTAACTCATACTAACTGCCAATTCAGCACAAAGGTTTTGAATTATAATTCTATTGTATACATTTGGAACACGTTTTATTTTTCCTATGAATTATAACTCAGAAGTACTGCAAAAGCACAAGCTGGAGTCCCAGTTACCCAACCAAGCACCACTCCTGCAACAGAGAACAAAATATTCAGCAACTGTCTTATTCCTGATGCTCCATTTTGCATGACAAGAAGATGAAAGAATCCTTGAAGTTTTGTCTAAGAAAGTTAATCCAGGTATGAGTACAAGGCAGAACTACAGAATTACAAAAAATTAAGAAGAACATGGGAAACGAGATCATAATAAAAATGAAAACAACTAAAAAGCAAGTGGGGAAAAAAAAAGCAGAATACAGCTGTCAAATAAGAAAAAGGGGCTTCAGATGAATTGAGAGCATAAGGAAAGAAGCCAGAAAGTAAGACAAATGCACAACAAATCATTAAGACTATCTTAGCTATGGCATTCTAGTACTTCCAAAAAAACCATGGAGCTAATCATGGAAAATGGCAAAATTGGAACGAGATCACTCTAGAAAATGGGAGAGATGCACAACATTTATATGGTGTTATCACTTAGGATATGAAACGTCAAGAGTTTTCTACACATTATAGAGACAAAACACACTAGAAGGCAAAGGTAGAGAGCTGCTCAGTCTCTCTTAAAAACTAATGAGGAATCTCAAAGACAGCGACAAGTCTAGAGAGACTGAGGAGTCCATGAATAGCACATCTGTATAAAAATTACAGCAGTCCAAGTAGGATAAGTGACAATTTATCATCTGATTAAAAAAAAATAATCAGGGGTAAGACTCCCAGTGTCCAACTTGATGCCAACTGGAGAGTGTTTTTACTCTTTTTTTTTTAACTACAGAAAATAAAATTACTCTGGTTTTATCACATATAATTGGTATTAGTCCAAAACATACACAATTAAGAAAATATTTTTTTCTTTTAAAAAATCAAGCGTTTTTCATATTTTAGGGTGATACTTTTAAAAAAAGTGAGAATAGCAACTATGATTCTTACTACTTGGGAGAAGACAAACAAAGGGAATTAACAAGGTATCTCAAATAGTGATGTGCCCACTTCTCTGTCTCATCCCCTCTAAAACTGAATCTCAGGATGGGATGGGTCTATAGATACTGAATACTCAAATTCTAGCAAGAGAATCCATTTTCTAAATAAAGGCAGTGAAGAAACTATCTAGGAACAAATGAAAATGGAAGTGAGAAGCATGTAGGGAGAAAAATCCAAACAACAAACCACCCTTAAAGAATGTAACTGGCAGGACTATAGAGAATAAATAAACATTAAAATACAAACATACCTGTTGCTCCTTGACTGTTTTCTTTTAGTGCTTCAAGTACATCTTCTAATGGGGTACACACTCCAAGGCTGGACAAGGAATAATACTTAGCAGCCAGGGCAAACAAATGTACATCAATAAGCTTCTCAGAGTTTTCACAAAATACACTGGAAAATATGTCATCATCTGCAAATAAAAGAAAAGAACACAGTGCTTAACAGCTCGCTAATAGTGATGACAGAAAACTACAGGTAATTCTTAGTATACTGGATATTTATCTTGCTTCTATAAGTGGTAAAACTCATTATTTTTCACCCTTCAGAACTGAGGTCAAATTTTGCTCTTAGCTGAACTAGTGTAAATGTGGAAAAATCTACTGTTTTAGCAGACCTACTTTAGTATAATTGACAAGCTAATTCAGTCAACATTATCACTTCTTTTGTTTACAAATTTGCTCATTATACACTTCCTAGTCAGCCCCATCTGCCAATACATGCTACTAGATTTTTTTAAAGCAATGCAGCTGTTTAATATATGAAATGTTTTGATTTACAATCACTCTATTCATGTACTTTCCAAGCCACTTTATAACTGGTGAATCTACTGGGAGAATGAAATTAATTTTACTTCAAATCAGATGTGGGCCAAAGCTAGATCCAATGTGTATTTTGTTAGATTCATGATGAAGTACTTCAGTTTGGTATTACTTAGTTCTTAGTTTCAAAAACATACATTTATTTTTAAGTGAAACATATTAGTATGATTAATTTATTAATTCTGAGATTGTTTTGTACTGACTAATTCCTCCTTATTTTAACTAAAACTATTTGTGACTTCTACATAGTTTTGCTTATGATTTTTATATATTTGTAATTATTACCAGTCCAGCAAACAAACTTTTATAAAGATTTGGAAATCTCCTGCTTTGTCTTTTGCGTCATGGGCAGATGTCGAGCAAGTACATATCTAGCACAGCAGCCTTCCTGAATCTGGAATGACAACAGATACAGCTGTTGGTATTGACCTCAGCTCTAATGCTCTTAATTGTCTTGCATATATTACAATTCACTGAAAACATTCCCAACAGTGTCAACATGTTAATTTTCATGGCATGACACTACAAAGGCATGAGTGAAGCAAACAAATTTTGGATCTAAGGAAGAATAAATACCGTCTAAGCTGTAAACAGAATTAACATAGTTTCAGTGTCTGCATGGCACTTCTTAGTCTACTTCACTACAAAATCAGAAAAGAAAGCCACCTTTCTCTCTAAACTACTGCCTTATTTGAACCTCTGAACATCCAGTAAATTTTAGTTAGTGAAGCCTTCATGAAGGATAAGGGTGTAATAGGATATTAGAGACTAGAAATAAAAAGTGCAGTTTTTTAGAGAGAAGGGGTAATTTTGATTTCTAATGTCTCTTCTCTAAGATACATCACAGAAAGATAAGAAATTAGATGTACGCATTTTGAAATGACTGAAGAAAAATAAATTTGGTTTCCAACAATACTTTCAAGTCAAGCAAATAATGGAAGAGGCCAGCATAATGGGGTGTCAAACACTTTTGAACAATGGACAGGATTGTTTTTTTGGTTTTCTTTAAAGAAAAGGTTTCAACAGAAGTGAAGATCTACACCCAGAGAGTATTTTTGCTTTCTGTTGGTGTCATACAAGGAGCTCTTACAAGAAATTATCACAGCCTGAGTTATTGCCAAAGAAGAAAATTTCAGTTTACTTTTAAGGGAGGTTCACTCATTTAACTTATTTTAGATTTTCTGGAAATGAACAGTGTTCCAGAAAATTCACAGACATTCACAAATTGCATTAGTCTGAATAAGTAAAAAATGCACAGAAATTTCTAGGTCAGATGCAATGGAAAGAAATCACTAATGTGCCAAGAAAGAGAACAAGGTTTAAAAGACTCATCAAGCAATAAATTCTATGTCAACAATTACTGAGAAAGTGATAGACATGAGAAATTAAGCCAAAAGGTGCAGAGCCATTCAGCAGTTTTGCCAGGTGAAGGAGAAGCCTAATTTTCTTGATGAGAAGTGGGTGTTCCGTTTTGTTTCATGCATATTATGACTACTTTAAATTGGTCTACTATTTAGTATAACACTCCGGAGAAAAATTTGGCACATTCTACTATACATTTATGTTGTTCTTCATCTCCAATTTTTATTTCCTCAGTGACCAGTTTGGTCACACCAGCCCTCCAATGCATGGTTCAGATATATATATGATATAGATGCTGGCAAAGGATTGTTTCAAAGCCTCAGATTTGTTTAATATCTCAACCTAGAATGGCATCCCAGTCCCAAGAGAAGTTTCCACAATGTCTAGGTCAGCATATATATTCCTTCATCTAGAAAAGTCATTCTGAGTAGGTAAGAGCTCATTAAAAAATGGGCATAAATTTGCACACAAGGATGACATACCTGCACAAGCTACCACAATTAAATATTGAGTTTAGGTTATTACATCAATACTGTACTAAAGCTATAGCTGGAGTGAAAGTTAGGGCTATCTCACAAATTTCTACTGCAAGGTTTACAGTCTCCTTTCTTCAGACTGGATCAACATCAACTCCTTGGATACAATGATGGCCACGTCCTTAACATCTACCAAAAGACTAAATGCAACAATGACATTGGCCTAGGACACCTCACTTCTACAGCACCAGACATCATGCAAAACTCAACAAAACCTGAATCTCTCATGTCCTCCGTAAAGAATATGGGGTTATGTACCTTATCGGAAACTTTCAGCCTGCAATCACTGGGGAAATAAACATCACGTGAATTACATATACAAACTTGTCACAGCACAAAAAGAAAAACACTACCCCGACCCCAGTATAGAAAACCATTAAACTGATAACCTTGAAGAAATTTACCCTCATTTTTCCCATCAAATAGCTCACCAAAATCAACAGCATAGGCAAATATTCAGCAGACTAGAGTTCACGATATTTAGCAACCCAATCTTCCTTTCCCCTTACTTCCCGCTGATTCCACTGTATCATACAGATAATCTTGAAACTTAATAACTTCCCTAAGTTAAAGTCTGATTATTGAAATTGGAAGTTTTCTGCTCCTTTCGTGAGAACTTGTGAAAAACTTATAAAGCTACTACTTGCCTGTTTTCACTTTTTCAGCAGCTGACATAAAATATATTTACTGTCCTTACAAACCTCATTTAGATGAAAGTAAATGCAGCAATAGCCATGCTCCATGACTTCCTTGAACTTGGTTATCTGGTGGAAGAACATGAACAGAACTAGCAGGATCTCATACAAGATCACTTGTGTATCACCTGTAATAACACTCCTACTAAAGTTAAATTGTTCCAGCTTGCCAACTAAAAGAAAAAAAAAACAACCGCATTAAGGTATCTGAAGCTTAACTTCAACCCACAGAATGGCAGCTGTCAAACTACGCATTATTTACGAATATTAAAAATGTAAGTTTTCTTGAAACGTTTCTGGATGTTCACAAGAGGAAATCTAGTATGTCTTTTAACTAGTCAGTCTGTACATTTGCAAACAAATCTTCAGAGAAAAGAAGAATATAGCCAAAAATTTGAATTACAGAACAAACTGTAATTTACAGTAAAATACGAAAATACTTACACACACATTTGTCTGTGCCTGTGTCCAATTTACAGCAATGACGTGACAAACAAAATGCAATATGACAAATGTCAGCTTTTTGATGTATAGAAATATAAACCAGTTTTCTGAATCTAAAAGGGGACTGTTAATTTTTGTGCAGAGTACAACTGAAAACAAGGGTTCCATCCTTTATATGGTCATTATGATGAAATGTCATCTTACGAGTGTTTCAAAATATTCTTTGAGATTGATTTACAGAACATGCGATGTAATGTTCCATAACATGATTATCTTTTTGCACATAATACTGTACCCGGAGCTGTAATTTCTTGCTTGCTAGCTTCTAAAACTACAGTTCAGCATATGTTAGTCCAAATCTCTACAGTAACATAAAACAGTGGCCAGAATAACTGTTTTGTGCTAATCTGCAATGATGTAACTTTTTAGTTTGCACAGCTATGTGAGTATGAACTGACAACTTCACATTTTCAGATCAACTCTGTCAAATGTAGCTTATGTTTCCCTATAATTTAACTTGGGAGCCCTATTAGAACAGATCCTTGAAAATTTTTCATAATAGTTTGGGGATTGCAAATGTATAAATGTAAAACTTCTCAAACTCTTAAGGAGCAAAAGTTTTACTATGTGAAATAAAAATGTAATTTACACCTATTTTGAGTAAGGTATTTTGGGGCTGACGACCACAAATTCATTTGAGTATGCAAAATAAATCTATACTTACAGCCACACTCAAAAGGTAGCTCTATGGATGGCAGCATGTTATGAGGGCCTTTTAATACCCTTTTCAAGGTAAATATAAATAACTAAAATTTATATATCTGATAATTTTGAACGTGGAAGAGTAATTTATGTTTTAGTTGGGTTTTCAAAATCTCTAATGATTGGTTTCTGATCTCCAACATTATTGAGTTACACTAGTGCACTCAAATAAGCTATGATACTAAGTTTCTCGATCTTAATTTTAATACAGGCTAGCAGTGCATTAATTTTCAAATATAAGTAATGTTTGCAGGTATCTTCACTGAGAAACTCATATTCTACTATTAAGTCTTTTCATCTTGTGAGTGGATGGACAGATACCATGCAGTCAAATGAGTAAGGCATGAACCACCAAATCAGCAAGAACATGCCCATTCCATTACAGTGCCTTCTGTTAAATAGCATATTGTAATTTTAAAGTTAGAAAAAGGAGTAATTATTTTCTTCTTTTTTTTTTTTTATTAGCAGAAATAATCCCTGCAGAAACTGCAGAAGAAATTTTGTATTTTAGACACAGTGTGAAGGCTTCATATACTTATAAAAGGTGTGCTTCATTTTAGCCATAGATTGCCTCTTTTGTTTCAGTAATTTCTGTATAGATCATTATTTTCTAATTTTAAAACCTATAAAACAATACTCTGCCTTTCTGATTCTCATTCTACTCTACAGGCCACCACATCAGAGTTTGAATAATTTCATAGGCTTTTCCATAGAAACGGGTAAGATGAGAGTAATTTTCAGTTAGTGTTCTCTTTTTGATGATTTCATCTAATAATTAGTTTTGTTCCAGCCTCTATTTACATTCACTTTCATGTTCTCTCTCTCTGAATCAGTTCTGACTCTGACATTACCTGTCAAGAACATTAAGTTTGTCCTTGCTGCTTCCCAATACCTGCTTGCTGACCGGACCACTGTCTTGTTTCCATCTGGCTCTTGACGTTAATTTCTAATCCAATGCCTTTTTCATGCACAAATAAACTCTGTGGGTTTTCTTCCCAGATACCTCAACCCTTTAAAAATGAGGCTTACAGTTAATATTTTGAGAGATCTCTAGATCCAACAGTGAAATGCTGCAAGTGATGTAGCAATTCACAGTTCTTCAATCTCCTTCCAAGTCCAAATCATTATCTTAGCCTGTCTTCTATGCCAAAAAGTACACAGCTCCACATGCTACTTTCTGTGGACCCTTCTATTATGCTGCACATGCTTTTCTGTCTCATGTGCCATTTAATGCAGCATTTCAGTGCTAACACAATGTGACAGCTATCTGCACTCCATAAGCTTTGGCACAAAGGAGGTTTTTCTCGGCTAAGTGCTTTGTCAGAGATTTTACCTTGGTTTTGAAACTGATCTCTTTGGTTGGGCTCAGTCCCCCCAAATACCACAGCTTTCAGATCCTTTATCTTCATTTCTGTGCTCTGCCTGAAAGATTATTACTGGTATGTTTCCCTTCTGCTCGGACTGCAGTAAATTCAGTAACACAGTTTCATAGCTGGCTTCCTCTTGAGTTACGTGAAAATTACTAAAAATATGAAGTGCCTCTTAAATAGATCTTGTCTGAAATAAAACAGCTGTCTTCCTCTGCCGGACGCTCATTACTGCAGATATGCAGGAAAGCGGTGTTTAAGCCTTTTCCAGCTGTCCTCCACATCTCCAGTTTCAACATCTGACTGTTAAACCTTTCCACTCATGCGGAGTTTTTTTTGATTTTTTTTTTTTGTTTGTTTGTTTTGGTTTTGTGTTTTTGCTTGTTCGTTTGTTTGTTTTTCATTTTACTTCTTCAGAAATTAGTCAGAGTGAAGGACTCCGACAGTTTGGAGTTTCGTTTTTCCAAATGAACAGAATGAAATTTACAGAATGAAATTCACAGAATGCGACCACCGTCACAACTGCCACTACTGAGACACTTCCCCAGTCCAATTCCCACCGCGGCTACGCTTCCTCTGGACCGCGACGGGTCCGAACACACCCCGTTTCCCTGGAAAAGCCGAGCGCGGCCGACGCCCCCC